>BROG01000563.1:0-377500 GCA_030159075.1 Atrina japonica
GGTTCGATCGCTCATCAATCAATCAATGATATTCACTTCTAACAACGAACGCTCGTAGCGGAAGGAACAGTCTTTTAAAAACGATTTTAGGTATGACCTGTAAATCAATAAAAAAGGAAACAATGAATTTTCCATTTTTATCAATAATGAAATGACTTCTTGCTTCTCATCAGCGGTATCCGACAAACGAGATGTACATGCATGTTGATAAATGAAGCAAAATGATAAAACATGATATATTCCTGCGCTCAACTTTAAGTAAACTCGAAAAAAAATAGTGCTATTTTAGTTACGTTTTAATAAATGTTACTACATTTTTGACATAAACGTGAAGGAGACAAGCTTCGATTTCACGGTAGAGTGAATCCGGAAAAGCTTGACCAAAATTTGTAAATAGATTCAGCCCGTTGGTGCTTAGGTTTTATCCAAGCATAGTCTCCTTCTTCCATCCATACAATGACTGTTGTACTGGCAGGTAAATACTCATTCATGTTGCTAGCGTTTGAACGAGCACCACCCTTTATGGTCCCATTTACCACCAGGAGTGTTTCGGAAAATTTCCCTGGGGGAGCCAAGATGGTCCAGGAAAAAACATAAAGTCCTGAGCGGGGCGCCTGGAACTTTCCAGTCAATGTATTATATCCATTACCTGAAAAATGAAATGAAATAAAGCTTATAAAAGCAACATATATACGCATAAACATGTATACAGATACCGTAATCATGCACCTAGACATGAATTACATATTTTTTAAACATTATTACATTTTCGCCCTTTTATCACAGAAAGCATGTTCACCCCGTATTAAATTCTTCCTTAACACATTAGTCTCAGGCATGTACATCTGTGCTTTAATCATTTGAATATATATATATATATATATATATATATATATATATATATATATATATATATATATATATATATATATATATATAATTTCACTTACATGTATTAACAGGCGCTTCGTCAAATTTCACAACACCATTCAAAGGTACATCGGTAAGAATCGTAGACAGAGTGGCATGAAATGCACAGCCTGCAAATGCAACAAATATTGTATACCTGGAAATTTTTGCCCCTGGTTATTTTTGCGTTTTGCGACTTAATACATATTCACCCCGTCTTAACTTCGCCCTAAATCACAAGTTTCATGGATGGCACGACTATCCATGCTTCAGATATCTAGCTTGAAAATTTCGCCTTCATTTTAAATTCGCCCTCTCATCTAAGGGCTAAAATGGTGTAATTTAAAATATTATAAACATAATACCAAAGTTATAATGCTCAAGACGATCATTTCTGTCAATTAGACTTCACCAGTTGAGCTCCAATTTAAAACGTATATGTATTTTATAAAAAGAAAGTGGTATCATACAAGGTCAGATAATAAATCTAAAAGTATAACCGAAATTCATCTAAGAGTAAGGCTGTAAAAATCAGTGCCAAATATTACTTTAGTATAAGATTATCAGCTGGTACCGAAATACCTGGTACTAGGTTTATGTATACCCTCGGAGAGCAAGAATGGTTTCGTTCCATCAATTTAATGAATATGAAAATAATACATTTTACCTGCAGTGGAAAAATGGAACATGGTCCCAATGATGAAAAGGCCTAGAATCATTTTTGGTGACGTCATCTCCGTAAATGCTTCTGCATGGAAAACAACAATATATTTTTATATACATCCAAACAAACAGAAATACAACAGATTTGTGACAGGCGTGGCAGTTTAACTGTCTATTCCAGTGGCTAGCAGTTGTGGATGGACGGTTAGTGTTTATATTCATGCACTGAAGTGAAGCATCGACGAGGGATGTCGGCATTTGAGTGAGTGACAATTTTGATTTGGTGGGCTACACCAAATATTTTCCAATAGGCCTCAATGCTAATTTACAAAACTTCAGGTCAATGTCATTCCCATGTTTATAAAATCTGGGTCAAATCAGTACCCTGTGCTGAAATATCAATATTTTTATAACAAGATATGGAATCAGAAGTATAGGTTGCCGTTGCATTTCATTTTTGTATTTTCACTAGTTTACAACTCGTAGTAGATCTATTCGACATCTATTCACATCTGACCCCTCCTTTTAAATTTTCAACCGTCAATGCTATAATTTGAAAAGTACTAGTAATATTCATGTATCTTTTTTACCACCTTAATTTCACTTATTAATGACAAATCTAATTTGGTGTTCAAAATGTCCGTGGCCATGTTGTGAACAAAGCAGGTGTCTCTCTAAGAGGGAAATTTATCAGGCAAAATACTCACACACGGGATAGTGGAAACAAATGACCTCTTGAAAATCAGGAGATGGGATCAAGGCCTGAAGTCACTTAATTTACTTTATGCTCGAGCGCAACTACCTTTTTTATTATTTTGAGGTAAAACACACAGGAGCAATGCTGTAACAGAACATTTTTGTACGTTTAGCATACAATTGTAAATAATGATGAAATTTATTGTTCATTTGAAGAATACTTTAGAAATATAAAAAAAAGTTTTAGTACATTCTGAAATGGTGAGAACTATGCTGAAGGTGTTTTCGAAAATTCGTAAATTAGACCCCAAATATTTTATATGAATGTAAAAAATATTTGTTTGCTATTTAGTTATATCCAAAAGTTTTTTTTAATAACTATATGATCAAAACAATAAAATAAAAGTTTAGCTTGAGTATACGTATCAAGTAAATTTGGTGACTTAAGACACACAGGTGTCGTGTATCTGAAAACATTGTCTGATTTCCCACAGACGAGTAGATAGAGAGTTTTCAGTAACCAACGATAATATGTGTAAAACACATGAAAATATTATATATATACCGGTACTAACCTCTATCAGTTCGCCACAAAGTTGATTATCTCCAGACACGTTAGTTACTGCAACTGGAAACAGAATATCTTTACACAGCAAATGCTAGAACATTTATATAGCCTTATGTGCGACAATTTATATAATTACTAATCGCCTGTCAATTTTTCAGAGACAGCTCAAATTTCAGCAAACAAGTATTATTTATATTTTTTCGTTTAAAGGCATACAAGCTGTCGAAATTGATTTTGTGTTGTTTTTATTTTAATAATATTATATATTTTTCAAATATTTGATGTTTTATACATATAAAATGTTTTATAAAGTTCCGGGTTAAAATAAAAACTGTTATAATTTGTGAAAAGAAACTGAATGTTAATGATGGGCAAGTAAACATAAGATTCTTTTTACATATGCAAGAATTATGTCCATTTCTCGAATTTTGAATTTTTTATTCATTATTAAAAAACATTTATTTTCAAAACTCATATTTTTCTAAATAACTTGGTAAAATTGTATCTGTAGCCATGGTATCCGTGTGTTTTTATTCTTTTATTACAGATAGTAGATAAAGAAGACGAAAGATTGAAAGCAGTGACCCCAAGAATACCAAATTTTTATCACACTAAAATCTTGAATTTGATCATTGTAAAAAAAATCATTAATTGTTTTATTTTTTTCTGTAAATGACCTAAATTTCACAAAACCCCAACTTAGAAGTACGTATCAGGATCCAGCAAATATTCTACAAAACCTTTATCTTTACTCCTTACAAAGATACTGACAGCCATTAAGGAGAAACTTCAGCAATACTGTGCAGTTCTTTATTCCAGAAGGGATACTTAAAAATTCTAAACAAGTTTTAGAAAATTTGGAGGCACGCAATTTTTTTTTAATTCACAGTATCAAAACACACATATTCTACTCTTTACAGAACAATTCCACATGAAAAATTTAAAGAGGGACTTTTTAGCATCATCGACAAGAAAAACCCGAAAATTTAAATATCTAGTCATTAGTTATCAAGATACTTATTTTGTCCAACATCACTCTGATTCTACACATATATATGCCCCCATTATTTGCTGATCTGTTTCTTTATTTATACTCCGACATATGTTTTTGTAATATATGACCCGCTGATATTTAGATAGCATTATAGGCGGAAATGTATGAATCATATCACATTGTATATATCATTTGTAATGACCTGTCAAACATAGGAAGACAAGTCAAATATCAAGCGAGCAGCCGCTGTTTTGTTTTTTTTTTAATTTGTGAAGTAAAATTGAAAAAGTACTAATCAATAATCAAAACTCAAGTCCATTATAACACAACGAATTAGATGTGCAAATGGTCTCAACATGAAGAACAATTACGAATCCCAAACGGGATATGACCAGGTGTCCGGAAGGAGTCAGCGTCTTCTGCTGGGTTGCCACACCCGTCGCAAATGTTCCATGGAAACCTTTCTAGTTCGATGAATGGGTCAAATTCGGTAAAAAGGTCAAGTTTGGTGATGAGGTCAAGTTCGGTGAAAAGCATGATTGGTGAAACGGAGTCACTGTCTGAGAGGTGGACTTCATAATGTTTAACAAGATCCCCGTATCGACCATAAAACTTCTAAAACGACGACTCCAAGCGTTCAACAACGTATTCTTGTGTAGGTAGTTTATTGGCTAGTCGCTTAGCTCTCAGAATAAAACATTCATAAGAAGAGCATGCCCTGGCATTACGTATAAGTTGTGAAATGAAAACGCCATAGGCAGGAGAAGATGGAATATTACTACTTAGAAACGGGATGTTTGTAATATGGAAATTGAAATCGTCTCGTTTGTCATAGAGGGATGTGTGAAGTTGACCGACTTTTCCAATCGACAGGAGTAAATCTAGATAAGAAGCAGATGTGTTGCTCTCTGTCGTCTCATTGATCTCTAGCTCAACAGGATACATCCTCAATATACCTGTAAGTAAAATTGAACCGCGATGCTAACAGTTTGTTTCTTTTGGAGAGCAGAGACTGTATAAATTCCGCTTCATATGAATACAAAAATATGTCAACCAAGAGAGGTGCACAATTGGTACCCATTGGAATGCCGACAATCTGTTGGAAAACTTTTCCCGCAAAAACCACGAAGATGTTGTCTACTAGAAACCCCAGCATCTTGATAATATCGTCTTCTGTGTACTTGTTATTGGAATCAGAGTGTTCATTGACAATATAAGGTACTTCATGACTTAACACCAAATATTTATATCTGTGATTTCCATTTTTGTATACAAAAGAGTTTTGTGTAATAGATGTTAATCTGTTTTTTTTTAGTTTTTTATGAGGGATTGTTGTGTAAAGGATCGAAAAGTGAGAAGATTTGATGTTTGTAATATGTTTGAAATTTAGAGATTTTAAATGTTCCAACAATTCCTTTGAATTCTTTAGGATCCACATCTGATTGATTCCGCTTGTTGAGTAAGCCGTTATACAGTACTTATGAAGACCTTGTTTAATATGTGTTAGAAGTTTGGTAAGCAAAAAAGATAAATGTTTGGTGGAATACTTAGATGACACCGCAATGAAGCGGTGTTTATATGGATTTTTGTGCATCTTCGAAATCCAATAAATATATGGCAATTCAGGCTCCGTGTCACTTGTGGGTATTCCGAACGAACCGAGAACGGATTTATGATTATCTAATATTTCAGATTTAGAGAAATCGGTTAGAGAGTATGTAGGATTTCCAGGGAGTTTGTTTAGTCCAAGTTCCTCTTGTAGGAGGCTGAAGTAGTATAGCCTGCAGACAATTGTGTTGTTAGATGTTTTGTCAGCAGGAACGATGATAAAATTTTCATGGAGACGGGAAAGTTCTCTATCAACATCAGGGTCACGAAAAATTGAAATGCGTTTTGTGTTGACACAATGTTTAAGTCGTCGAATTCTTCGTTTAAGAACATTTACTGATTGACTTAATCCACTGCGAAAGAGTATCAGGTTCGACATCTTTCTTAGCCCAGCGTATGGCGTACTGTTCACATGCGTCCATAATAATTTCAAAGTTTTGGCGCCGTGTAAACGATACAGGTTCCCTATATTTTGGGCCTTTGCATAAAAGATCTCTCAGTTTTCGGTTGCGCACAATGTTGAGATCACCTTTCACAACATGGCCACATGGATAGTACATGAATTCAGATGTAAAACAGGTACAAGGCGGAATGTTCTGGGAAAGGCTTGGTAAATTCAGTTGCTGCAGATTTTCCTTGTAATTAAAGATCTTAGAGGCAACATAGCTTTAGGAAATACATGGTGAATCTTTGTATGGGAAGTATGGCGGGATCTTACCTTGGACGGATTTTTTTATTCAAAATATTGCTTATATTGAAAGCGCCAATGCCCTTATTAGCAAATTTGACCTTGGGGAACGGGCTATTACTCGTTTCTTTATGTTCATCAGTCCTGACAGCTTTGAATAATCTGTTGTATAAAATGTCCAAAATGATACCATGAAGTCGATACTCTGGAGAACCAGCATCGGTAAAGCATACTGTCGTCATAGATTTGTACAAGTCATGTAATTTATTCAACGGGAGTGAGTACAGTTTTGTATGAATATGATGCAGACCTAATTGACGATTGACGATGGAAGAAGACCATCGAATGAGACATTATGAATCTTGTTATATTTCCTTGAGCCATGGCTGCGATGTTTGGTTCGGTCAAAAAGGTTTAAAATATTTACCGATTGGCATCCAGGAATGGTAACATTCCCTACGCTATCGACATGGTCGTTGCATCCATATGGTGCAGCAGTTCCCAGCTGTCGAATCCAGTGTTCTTCCCGTTTTCGTCGAAAAGGGGTGCTTAAGTTGGGGTTGTTTGTGGGATGATATATCTTTTCTAAAATACGGACTCTCAGGGAAAGGATAGAATGATAAGGCAGATTAAAATGTTTGTATAGTAACTGGTTACCGCCATGATTAATCTGGAATCGATGTCCGGACATTCTACAACTCAACTTTCCCTTGGTTTCACCCACATATAATATCCCACAAAGAGAACATTCAATAGCGTATACTAAGTTGGTAGACTTACACAAAAGGTTCTCGAAGTTGTGTGTTGAAAATGAACGTTTGTTAGGTTGGATGTAAATGAATTGTCAGTAATGAGTATATGACAAGTTTTGCCATTTTTGCTCCCGCATTTAGAAATTATGCTGTCAGTGGAGGTAAACTTGTAGTCTTTCATTACATCAACCACGTTCACTTGACATTGCTTGATTGGAATGAACCTATCGGCATTACCATACCATAATTTATCGTCATCACTGACGATGTGACTTGAGTTCATTATGCCCCGTAGGACCACGCGAGGGACACCTGCGGTAGCACATACCCGTGGCCTGAGGTATGGCAGTTTGATACCTTTTTATAGTGGGCGACGTTTCAGCAACTATGTTACTTCTATTGTCTGACAAGTATCCTCGGGGACAACATGAAGTATTATGGTTATGCTTGTTACACAAGGGATATGATTTATATTTTATTAATTTATATTATACCTTTCCATAAATTCTAGCGATTTCATTGGACAATAAGCGTTGGGTATTTTCCACTGTCTCGGTCGTTCCAGGGTGATATTCAATATAAATATCACATGCGTAGAAATGGATGCGCGTACGGTTCGTTTGTTTTTCCTATGTCGTAATTAGGTGTAACCACTATCGTTATATGAGTTGTGTAACATACAACTGGAACCGAAAGAAAACCGAAATTTAAATATTTGACAGAATTGATATATCATATATTAAATATATTTGCTGAAGTCAGCCAAACAGACATGCTCGCTTGAGGCTCAAGATTCAAAAGCCGACGCAAAGAACGGTTTGGGTAGCGAAGGCAGTTTGTATTACGAACATGATGAACTTACGTACATGACATTCAAACAGTTCTTTCAACAGTTACCTATCTTATTGTATTTGATCGACTCGTAACTTGCGAACAATATTTACAATGCCTCCGTATTTGAAAAAAAAAAAATTTATAATTTACGATTTCATATCGACACGGATTAACTGTTTAACAATTAAGATATAGAATAATTTACTCACTGTGTCCGTTTAATATGAGCTTCAACGACCGTACATCCGGCATTCTGCCGTTTAATTATACTACAAGATATACTTTTGATTATTGTCTACTTAATAGTTCAAAAATCACATTTAAGATCCCCAAAACATCTCATCTTTGACTGTTGGTTGAGTTAGCGGTATGTGAAATCATACATTGTTGCTTTTTCCGGTAATTTCTCGTTTTGACGAATACAACGTTTAACAACATGTTATAAAGTGTTGTTAAAACGTGTCCTTATCCAAATTATTAACTTTAATACCATTTGAGAGTTACACTAGGTGAACAATAAATCCTTAATATTTCAAATTTCAAACTAGGCCTAGTACCTGTCCGTTTTCATGTTGAAAAAGCTATAAGAAATATACATTTAGTCGTATTGATTGCAGGTTTTAATCGTCGATTATATTTCTTTTCTTGTATTCAAAATTCATACTTTTATCACCAAACGACACGTTTAGCATAATTGTTGTATCAATATATAGAAAAACAACATATCAGGCACATTGTACCTGTTTTATATTGTTATTCACAATATTTTGACCGACACTTTTTTCCGCAAGATTTTACCGCGTTATGCTTAATAGCTCTCTCGATCAAAAACACCGACAACTCTGTGTATTACTAACAGAGATTGTCTGGCTCTTCGTATGTGGAAAGATACAAACAGCTTCCAATTTACTATAATTTATGATAAGATGGAAATTATGTATCTATAAAAACCTTAATCGTATTGAAACAATTGTATGAAGACCAGAACATTTAATACACTTTTTATTTACATTACATATATGATCGTGCACACAGTTTCGTTTGTTCTGGTGGTACTGCGGAGTACATGCGCCAAAAGACGATTGCGCACAACTCGATGACTGCTATAGCCGACTATCACCTTTGGCGATATGCCCGGCTAAAAAACTGGAACTGGTTTGGGATCGATGTCATTCCGGACACTACTGTCTCTGCACTGAGCTGTCCCAGTAGCCTTTGAATGATGGGGACATTTATCATCTTGATTGGCGTAGAATCCCTGGTTTAGAGTCCATGGTTTATTACGGTTACCAGTAAAATGATAAAATCTTTTCAGTATAAATTTAAGGGCGGAACACTTACCTTGTTTAACTATGTTTACTATGTTTCAATAAATGAAAATGTTCAGTTACCTGTTCAGTAGCGGTTGTTGACATTCTATACCAATCATTATGAGGAGTTATTCCTCACTGATATTATTTTAAATTTCACTGTGGACTCGCTATGGGTTTAACCGCCCAACAGGGAATGCTTACTCCTCCATGACACCTGTTTCCACCTCTGGACGTCCAGAGGTCCATGTTTGGTAAATGTTCAACACATTTGTATATTTCCTCCTAAAACTCCGACGGTTAGATTAATACTTCGGAACATGACTAATTAGTGGCTTAAATCAAATACATTTTTCACATATATCTGTTTAAGAATTTATTTCGTACCCCAAAACACCAAATGTGATACAACAATGGTTAATTAATTGGTCAATACTTGTCATTTAAGATATCTACCATGCATCTTTAATAGCAAAGGAGACCATAAATGAAGTATTAGATGAGCTCTTACAATTTTCGTGGTTTTTGTTAATTTTCTATACCCAAAACTTTCTAAACGCCCCAACGGCCAGAGTGCTAAATGGTGTCACCCATGAAGTTATCGATATCGATTGCAGGGTATGGGTGCACCTTGATGACACCCGCTATTATCTATGGAGCGGACATTAACGACTTCCGGGTATGAGTATGCCTGATGTCACGAATGGAAATGTCTATAATATCCAGATCTCACTCAAAGAACTGTCTACGTCAATTGTAGGTGATGGATATGCTTTGATGACACGTTGTCTTACCCATGGAACAGTCTATATCGATATGCCGGGGATGGGTAAGCTTTTGTGACATCCTGTCTTACTCATGGGCTCGTTTACGTCAATTGCCGGGGATAGCACTTGTGCCCGTGAAACTGTCTAAGCCGGTTATAGGTACGCCTTCTCTAACCTCAGCACTTATCATTTGTTTGTCTTCTATTCATTTTTGTTCTGGTTTTTATATTTGTTTTGTTTTCATTGATTGGTTTGGGGTATTTCATCGTTATCATCATCATCATCATCATCATCATCATCATAATCATCATCTGATTATTATTATTATTATCATTATTATTATTATTCTTATTATCATTATTATTATTATTATTATTATTATTATTCCTCTACCTCATCATCATCTTCTGTTTCTTCTTCTCCTCTACCTCCTCATCATCAATATCATTATTTAGCATTACTATTACCATTACTATTAATATTCTTATCATTGTATTAAAACTTGTTTTATCATTATTTTGGGGTATTAAAGCGATATAAGATGTCACAATGATGATTTTGGTTCCGTGGCATATAATCGAGAATATGATAGAATGTGTCTTCAAATACATTATCAAACACGTGAAACGTTGTAGATCCTCTTTTCGAAGTTATTTGTTTTATTAGAATTTAAGTTTTCCCGTACCTTAAAAAATCTAGCTGTATTTCCGTATGCAATGACCTTTCAGATAAACTCTTTCGCCATATCAAATCTACTCCGTTATTCGGTCAGAGGATCTCGGTGCATATAGGCTTTTCAACTCTATTTTAAATACCTGAAGAAAATCGGGTGAATGTATGAATAAACATATCAGGTCACTAAAAGAAAATTTTCCGATCTTTAATGTTACCCTGAATGCTGACATTGACAAAATCCAAAAAAATATAACTGTGAAAAGTATGCGTACCTTATGTTTTACAATTGTGTCGCCATGTCCGATGGAGTTGGGCAGTATATGATTATAGAGGGCGAAGCCCTCATATATGTAGAGAAACTCATATTTTTATTCCTACTAATTCCGGGGACCCGAACTACTAATGGTAAAAATTTTGCTCACATCGGGAATTTGCGCGTGACAGAAACAAAATGTCGGAAATGCAAAGTCATTACTTAAAAGCGCATTGCAAACGAAGTAATAAACTACAACACTAAGAAACGTTTTGTAGACCGAGACTAGCCATAACAACTAGGGTTGTACATCGAACCCGATCATGAAGCGCCTCCATTATTCTGGTAATGTGAACTGCACGAGACGATGGATACGCTGGGACAGAGAAAAATATATAGCATAAAAACTTGTTTGTGCATTTAATTCATGACTAATAAATACCACAGATTCTATTTAAGTTTTAGCACCAAGGAAACAGTCAGCCACTCAATAATTTATTTAAAACAATGAGTGAATGACCGGGACATTTACGTGATAAAAACACTGAATATTAATCCCGTTGGTGATTCTGTCGTGTTGCCCCCGGTAGGGGGCACCACGACGGAATCTCCAAAGGTTTTAATTGAACATGTAAAACTATTGATGAATGCCTTCGCCCTCTCCATAGGTTTACCTAAGTATTAATATTTATATGTGTCAAGAATGATAAAGCCGAGTATGCGATGGGACGAGCTAAAATGGGCCGAGATAACCCGATATACCCGGCACGTGGACAATTTCAGAAACGAATATTTT
Source organism: Atrina japonica (assembly GCA_030159075.1). Taxonomy (NCBI): domain Eukaryota; kingdom Metazoa; phylum Mollusca; class Bivalvia; order Pterioida; family Pinnidae; genus Atrina; species Atrina japonica. The sequence goes on from BROG01000563.1 coordinate 11,514, forward strand.
GAAACAATGAAAAAAAACTTCTCCTGATTGAGGTATGAGATGATGATGTACGAAAATAAACACAAAGAGTAACATGAATAGAATGTATATTAACTACAAATAGCACGTGTTTATTGGTCACTCGGTAATCTTCGTAAAAAAATACCGAAAGTTAATTTGCAATGCTCAAAGTATGGCGAACAAAAAATAACTGATATTCGGGTTTCGTTTGACAAGATTGTTGCAATTTTACACATGGATTTGTTATTCTAACCTCTAGATGGTCTCTTTGGAATATATATATGATAGAATATCACATAAAATGGGCATGTAAAATTTTTCACCTACGACAGCTCATATCGCTTTAAAATTAATTTCGATGTTTTCGTAATTTTAATGTACTTATATCACCCACACGTAAACGTTAAGGAGTTATCTTTCTTTATCCATGCTTTTAATTATCTTTAACGTGTTTTAATTACATGGTTTCATTCTTATTGGATTATTTCAAGCAACATCTTGTAGTAAAACTAAAAATAAAATGAAAATATACTAAATGTTTTACCTCTGAATAATTTGACATAATATTAGTTACTTCTTAGACTGTGCATATGTCGACTGTTTTAAATGCATTTACCTGTAGCTGTGTTGAAGGATGTTAAAAGAGGTATAACATGTGCGGTATTATCGACACTGAAATCTCTGTACATCCATTTAAATCTATTTCGCTATGTGATCACTTTAAAGATAATTAAACCCGTGTTTCTGATTTTATCATATTCAAATTGACACGACGTGGAAGCTCCGTGATTTAGATTCAGATTCTTTATTATCCTTATACCATACGGTACATCGGAAACATATTATACATTATATACAAGCACATGAGTAAACACATACACACACGCACACACACACACACACACACACACAAACACATAAACACACACACACACACACACATACAAACAATAAATATATAAAGCAATTAAATATCAAGCAAGTGAGACCTTCTTTTACAGGCCAAGTATAAAAATTTCCCAAGATTACAACTGATTTTCACATTATCAGCACTTAATAACTGAGCAAGTTTAAATACACTAGGACTTCTAAAGTAATATGGTTTAATATAATCATGTCTAAGGTCATTATATAATGGGCATTTAAGTAAGCAGCATATAGGGTGGTATACGGTTTCTATAAATAGAACTCTAAGAATAATGATGACGTCATGCAATACAATATCCGTAGGTATTGGTAAATTGTGTAAGATGATACTCTTGAGATAATACTTGATATAATGGTTATTGCTGACAATGGAAAGTTTAAGAGATATCGCTTGACTGACAATGGAATGTTTTTGAGATATCAATTGATCTATGTAATATCATATTCCGAAATAACATTTTAAAACTTAACATAGTTGACACCTGTATTGTTGCTGTTGCGAAATATTGCGATGCCGGTTGATTTCATTCTTTTTTTAAAATTGACCAAAGTAGGTGTTGCTCTATTTTTTCCGAGGTGATAAAATAAAGTTACGAAATATTCCTCGGAAACAAATGCATTAGTTCATGTAACAAGATGAAAGGAATTATCATTCCGATGTTTTGCAAAGTCCAATGAAAATGTCGTCATTTATTTATTAAGTTACATAGGCGTTGCTTTAATATTCAGTAATGATAGAATAGTTTCATTGGTTCATCTCTTTAGAATCATTCATTCGTGGCCATCAAGTTCCGAGTTAATGAAAAAGTATTGCAAAATCCAAAGAAAATGGATTTCATTCGTTTAAAATGTCAAAATGTTGTCATAATAATTCGTGATTTAGTTCCATAGAGCGTTGTTTCTATTTTCCGAGATAATGAAATATACCCAAAGAATAGTTTCATTGGTTCATCCATTAAAATCATTCATTCGTGGTTATCAAGTCAAGTTCCGACTTAATGGAACAAAATTGCAAAGTCCTAAGAAAAATGATTTCATTTGTTTAAACTGCCGTCATAATATTTCTTAATGTCGTTACATCGAGTATATATATATATATATATATATATATATATATATATATATATATATATATATATATATATATATATATATATATATATATATATATATATATATATATATATATATATATATATATGGTACTTGTAACCAAACTGTAAATTCAGATATAAGCAATCTTCACAAACTGCGACAAGTCGGACAAATTTTGATTATGGATGTAATTCCTGAAACGCCCCTAGGAAAAGAAAAGCGATTTCAAAATTAAGGCTTTTCCAAAATCACGAGAGTAATGATGAGGATGAAAAAAATGTATTCGAGGACGCAGACGAGTGACAGGACAACTTGGTGATTGACACTTTTACCGAAAGGATAAGAAAAAAAACATATTGGGAAATCTGCCAAACGTGTGATACTCACCACATAGATGGACCCCCCCCCCCCACAACCCCTCCCAAAAAAAAAAAGAAAAGAAAAGAATAAAAAAAGTGAAAAAGTGTGTCGGCTTGCCATAGGCGGAAATGTGGTTGTTGTCGCTAGTATATTTAATGGTGAAAGACTGATAAATATACGTCAATATATAATGCCAGAAAACCGATGTACCCCACAAAACGGTGGATTGCAATTGACTTAGAAAAATGAAAGAAATTGACGGAATATTGCAAAGACAAAGTAGACGTGGACATTATAGCTTACAGATATGGAAAGGAACCCGTTGACTTTATAGAACATTTGTGGTTAAATCTATATGTAACATTAAAGCAAGGCTACCCTATTGTTCATATTAGGCGTTGGTGGAAACCTGAGTGAGCAACTGAATAAAAACCTTCAAAAAAGGAATATCGTTGAAATTTCAACAATGGCAACATTTGAAATATGCGATGGTCATCATTTCCGAGATCCTAGAAAATGAACTTCGAGAAGAAGATTCTGTGAAATGCGGAAAGATCATTTAAACCAAAACGGGTATTTGAGATGTAGAAATTGCAATCCCAATGTAGATCCAGAGGAATATTTTTGAACTTTAAGTATTAAATAATTTCATGAGTGACACTTTATTGAACAGTAAAATACAGCTGTTTTGAAAATATGTGTATATATGTATATTTACGTATGATAATATTGTTTGAGTTGTAATTTAAAGTTTTTACTTTCATTATATCTGACATTGAAGTAAATGCGATGTTCATTAGATATAAGATTTCAAGCAAATCTTGTTTTTATTTCTATGCATGGATTGGATTGATTCAGTCGATCGACTATTGAAAATTGAGATGTATATTTTACAAATAGTACCGTAAATTATTCAAATACAGCATTCATAATGTTGACGTCAGAACAAGATCAATATCTTGATAGAATATGGACAGACCCAAAACATTCTGCTTCTTTCAGTGGACCAAACAATTATTACCAATGGGTAAAAAATATGGGAAATTTAGCATAAGTTAGGCTACAATACGACAATCTTTAGCAGATAAAGATGCTTATTTATTACAAAAAAGAGTTCAATGAATTTTAAAAACGTCGTGTCATAGTACAGGGTATCGACAGTCAGTGGGACGGTGATTTCATAGATGTTAAAAACATCGCCAGTTACAACGAAGGTGTAAAATATATTTTGGTTTTGCAAGACGTTTTCTCGATATATATTTTTACAATTCCGATGAGGAACAAGACTTCTATAGAGGCAAAGAAAGCATTGAAATTTGTGTTCGACAAGTATGACAGAAAACCCAAGATATTAAAAGATTTAATAAAGGTTCGGAGATTCGTAACGTTATTATTACAAAGTAGACTAAAATGTTGGCAAAAAAAAGCTCGTATCGCTACATAGATCAGTTATTCGATATAACAAGGGCCATCAATAACACACCTTTCCGTTCCCTTGGAGAAATTGCTCCCTCAGATGTAAACAAGAAAAACAAACACGAAGTGTGACTCGAATCGTATCTTGTGAGAACGAAACACAAAAAAGATAAAAACATCTAAAAAACGGATCAGATAAGAGATGGAAAAATCTGTACAAATTTAAACTTTATGACAAGGTTCGAATTTCTTATTTTAAACGCCCCTTTCAGCGAGATTACGATCAAAAGTGGACAGGTGAAGTTTTTATCGTGACTAAACGATTTATGGATCAGGGGATTCCAGATTTTACAAATGAACCAATATCCCGAACATTTTACACGGAAGAACTTCAAAAGGTTAACAAAGGTGACGATGTCGCGTGGAAGATCGAAAAGATAATAAATACCCAAGGTAAAGGTAAAAATAAAAGGTAAAAATGGTTACATTGGCGGGGGAAAAATCAATTCATGGGTGAATGCAAGAGACGTGGTATCCGTATAAGACTTTGTATGGCGTAATTTAAATCATTCGTCTAAAACATCATGTGTGTGAACGGTACAAAGATCTACTGACAGTTCTCACATTTCTTAGTTGAAATAAACCATACGATTTTCGGGTACATTTGCCTACCCAGTTATCACTGCTTGGATTTTGGTCGGCATCTTTACTAGAATTTTCCGTCGAAACAGGTTATACGTCGACACCTTTGGATTTACATGTGTGTTGTAACGTATTTGTGACAATATCGTCGTCGGGGAAACAGAGATTCCATTTCTGAAACGGGTTTATTTAGAAAATCACGGAAACGTTAACTATTTCCTGCCGATAGAGGTACTACTCAAGATAAATCAGTTTAGATATATCCATATGTATATTAGGGAAACCGACGGTATGAAAGTTTCATGAAAATTGTTATTTCTAACACAATTTGTTTTATTAAACTACATATTTTTAAAAGAATTCTATTTCGTGAATTTTCAATTCTATTTTTTTATTTTTATGTCGTTTTTGTAACACTTTTTATTTTATAAATTTATACTTTTTATTTCAAATTTTTTTTCATGCAACTTTTTATTTTTCAACATTTTTTGTTTTCTTTTTATTTTGTAAAATATCTTATTGATAAATTTTCTGTTCTTTAAACTTTTTATTTCTTTTTTTTATTTATGTAATTTTTATTAATTGGGTAAAACATTTTTGTTTCACAAACTTTTGATCGTCTTTTTCTTATTTTGTAAAAAATATTTCTTGATACTTTATATTTCATTAATCTTGAATTCTTAATACAATTTTTATTTCGCTAATATATTTATTTCAATATTTTATTCCTTAAATCTTTTTATTTCATGTAACTTTTTTATTTTACTCAACATTTTATATTGTAAAACATAAAATTCCTTTTTTCTGTTTTAATTTTTTTTTCTCAACCATTTGATTTCCTAATTATTTTCAGACAAAAATAATGTATCTGAGGGAAAATATTCACGTTTGATATATAATAAAGAGTCCAAATGATATTCATTTCTTTTCTTTAAACTTTTTATTTTCTAAAGTTTATAATTCATACAAAATTTAATTTCTCAGTATGAAAACACTATTTCAAAATTTTATTTTGTAATATTTTATTTTCAAAATATTTATATTTCATTCATCTGTGTTACTTAGTTCAACTTTTTATTTATTTAGATTTTAACTTTTTTAAATTATTTATTTTTTTAAACATCTTATTTCATATCTTTTTAACATTGTTTTATTTCATATAATTTTAACATATTTATTATATTTGTTTTATATATGTATATTTGTTATTTTACTTATTTATATTTTTTATATACTTCATTTCTTTAACCATTTAAAATATACATTTTTTAAATTTTCCACAATTTCATTTTATTAATCTTTTCGTATTTTTACTTTTTTTTCAAACAATCATTTTCTTAAATTTCTTTCTAAAAACTTTTTATTTCTTGATTTTGCAATATATTTACGCTACACGCACCCATCTCCACACATGGCAGATACTCAGTGACATCGGACGTGACACTGCTGTAATTCATGTAGTAAACAACGCATCCCATAATTCAGTTTAAACTATATATTTCCAGGCGTTCCGAAGGTCATGCAACACTCATAGTCATAATACTATGCTATAAATATACTATATATTTCTATCAGACTGCATTTCAACCATGAATAAGTAAGGTATACAGGGTAAGTTGAAAATTTTAGCTTGGAGTGAAAAGGAGAGGGGGAAATGGACATTATTAGAAAGTAAATGGTTTCATAGAAAAGAAGATTTAAATCTTCCGAATTTATAGTTTAGGAGGTTAATTTGTACTTGTTTCATGTTTAAATTTTAACTAATTTTTATGTACTGGTGATATAATAATTTGTCTCACTTGTATTTTATTTTGGTTTTTTAAATTGTATATTACATGTTTTTGGCTTAATCACTTCGATATTGATCTCCGAATAAACAGACCTAAACTTCATTTAAGATTCCATCGTAGTTTTACAGGTTCCACAACCTATTTAGGTATTTTGCTGTGTGGGTATACACCTTCCACCCCTCCCCTATTCGAATACGTCGAAAGTGGCAGGGAGGAAGAGAGAAAAAGTAGTCATGTGCTCACTTTAAAATTTCCAATTTAAAAGTTAGCAAATGACAATATCTAAAGTATTACATAAATTACAAATACGTGCTCTTCTGTTTACCTTATAAAAACGACCTGTTTCAATATTTAAAGTTTGTGCCGATATTCTAAAACGGGATAAATATTTTCTGTACGTAGGATTCGTGGGGTTTTTTCAAATAATACTGACGATTAAAGTTATCTACAAAGTGTTTGAACAATTCACCTCTGGTTGAATTCTGTATTCTTGACAACATATGCTGTTGATAAACATCATAAAATCTTATTATTATAACAAGAAACACATTATCTTCGTAAAAACAATCACTATCAAATAAGTATGTGAAACCCAGATTGTTAAGTTCGGCCTTAATATATACTATTTAGTCGTCATTATCAATAATTCCTTGTTCTAAGCATGATTTCAATATACAATTATCACTCTTTCGTAATTTAAGCCAATACTTAATCATTCGTAACATTCGTTCAATAGATAAAGGTTATCTCCCTGAACAGGTAAACCATACCTCTGCAATACTTCCTTTCTCGGAAAAGACTTGACATTGGTTCTGAGAACCACACAGTTCTGCAAAATTTAAAACCTTAGACGAGGATATCGGTACATACGCACATACAGATTTAGTCCTTCTTAGGTTGTCTAAATGCAATGGCTGCGTTCATTAGACAAAAATTCACGTTTGCGATCGAGAATTTTGGAACATCAACAATAGTGCCGAATGACCACGTGGGGAATCTTATGTTTTATCTCCACTGTGTCCGTGCAGTTCTTGAGGTCGATGATATCACGTATTCTCTCCAAAATTATCACGAATATTATAATTTGTCGAAAGATGAAGTGGACCAAGTTGTTCAGCTGTGTTTAAAATATAACCCTGATGTGGTGGAGGGAAAATGTTTCTTCAACAATCCATTGTTATGTCAAAATTCATATAATTCGTTTTTGAAACTAAGTTCCGTGAACGAATCACTAGGCGTCAGTTCAACAATGTTAGTCGGCAGTGTGGAATGTGCTGTTACTGAAGTAATGGTCCATGATGGTACGTTTTATGAACGAAGATATCACCCACATATTCAACACTTTCAGCCATGGATTGAGGCGATGAAAAACGACAGCTACAGACCTGTTAGAAGTTTAGGGGTTAAAATACCACCGAAAGATCCATTTCCAAGGTACGTACAAGAGTTTGACTGACAGATGTATTTGATAGATAGATAGATGGACGAATGGACGGACAGACAGATAGATAGATGCATTGATAATATTTAACCAGTGATCGTTTGATATATATATATATATATATATATATATATATATATATATATATATATATATATATATATATATATATCTCGCAATTAAACTGAATACAATCATTTAAATATTTTATATTTAATTTTTCAGTGATGCCTTTGCTGACAATGTCGCTATTAATGTCTTCATATCCTATTTGTTCCCTGTATGGATCATTGTTTGGATGATTATGGTAAGTTTATTTCATAATTTGGTTTTAAGTATAAAAGTAGCTCGTGGTAGGATTTTCAACTCATATGCATCAAGTTAAGTAATCATATAGAGTCTGTCGAATGACCTTCCGGACACCAAGCCCCATCCCGTTTGGGATTTGCAATTGGTCTTCATTTTGCGACCATTTGTTTATCTAATTTGTTGTTTTCTAATGAACATCGAGTTTCGATTATCCATTTGTACTTTTTCTTTTTTTACTTTCAAAATAAAATGTATGCGGTTTTATCGAATTATTATCTAAATAATGAATGTGGCTTTTAATCAATGATCTAGGTTGTTTTTTTCCATGATTAATAACACAAAATGCGAACATATTTCGTGAATTATGATGGATCGAATAGTGACTACATTTTATTTCTATGAATAGTAATATTTGTCGGAATAGTTATTTTTGTTTCCTTTTTCAGTCCATATTTAGTGACAAAGATGATGAAAATTGAAGAAATCGGAATGCAGTTCCTTACAAATAATGTTTGGTGATAATGGAGTTATATACGTTTATTGATCTTGTAAAACTTGAGATATGTTGTAACTTATATATTTTGTGTCTTCATACATTTTTGACAAATTTATTTTTTACTTTACTGTATTCGTTATAAATATATCAAAATCACTGATATCAGAGTCATTAATTCTGGGAATGTCCAGGAAACAATAAAAGATACAAATCCGATGAATATTGGATAAACACGGACCTCTGGAAATATGTATTATGTGTTGCATTGTCGGATAAGCCGAAAGAATTTAAAGTTATATATGATAATACATTAGACAGTTTTAACATGGTCAAAGTATGGGTAATGTGTAATTTAAATTTTTAATGTATTTTCCCATAATATACTATTCGTTGACTGTTGTGCAGGGGAATTACATTTAAAATTAATAGGCAGGGAACTTTAAAATAAAATTACATATGTTTGCCAAAGTGCATGTTTAAATCATAGGAGGTTCTAGGGGCATAATGAAAAGGTCTCCATTATTTTGTCCTAAAGGCAATAGAGCTGGCTATTTCGACATGACATGAAATTACTCGATATCAGGATATAAGCTGGACAAATTTGCTTTTATAACAATGTTTTGTTAAACGAGCAGTTCCAAATGTCATACAATTTATACCTAGTACCTGGTATTTTGGTACCAGCTATTCATCTTATACTAAAGTAATATTTGGCACTGTTAAACACCATTTAAATTCGAAAATTGTCTAAAGCTATGATAGTCATTTTTTTTTTACAGTGGTTACTCTTAGACGGATTTCGGCTATACACTTTTAGAGATATTATTTGGCCTTGTATGATACCACTTTATCTTTAGAAAATACACATACTTTTCAAATTGGAGCTCAACTGATGAAGTCTAATTGACAGAAACGATATCGTCTTGAGCATTATAACTTTGGTATTATGTTTATAATATCTATTACACTATTTACATATCTGTTAACAAAAATATAATAGTAAAATAGCTTACACAGATTATATGTACTTGGATAACGCTTTTGACTCGGGTACACTTGATTGTTTGTAAATAGAAATCAAGGGTTGCTTAATTTATAGTGTGAGATAGTGTTATTGCATTCATAATTTCAGATTTTTAGACAATGCCGATGGATTTATTGGCCGACAATAAAAAACTGGAGAACAAATATAGTAAAGCGTAAGTCATACCAGACATATTGGATATATATTAATTAGACCCTTTCTTTGTGTTCGAGTTTGCCGAGTGAATATAATGCATTTCGTTCAACCTTATTTGTACTGGAAGCAATTGAGTTTTGACCTGGCGGTTTAGCGGTCATATTGAATTTATGCTTATTAGCACGTTTCCTGGTATCGCATTTGTATATAATGTTCACAAGGGTCCCGTAATAACATGGAGCAAAAGGCCTTCTGTTGCAATTTGTTTTAGTTCCATCTTATTGTTTTGGACTATCGGCCACAACCCATGGCTATATGCATTATTATTTCAGTTGCATTATGATACCGCCTTTTTCATGATTAAGTTATTAAAATATCTGTATGTGGTTTAGTTTTACCACATTATATGCATGTAAATATTTTTTATATATGTAATAATTGTTAGGATCTTAATCTTCTATTTTATGTACATGTATCCTAACCTGACGACCCTCTTACTGCATATTTTTATGCTGCCAAGATTCGTTAACCAATATGAACGCCGAGGTATCTGAGTGGTTGATATACATTGTATGTGCCGCCATAGTCTCTGCTTGGTTGCTATTTGTGTAACCAGTTTTTCGGAAACCTTTTACCTCTGTAACATTTAAGATGTAGACGAAATAAATCATGTACATTGTATTTTCTCAAATTCATCCAATCCCAGTGCCATCAAATTAAGTAAATATTCAAGCTAATCGAATTTAATGTGATGAAATTATGAAACAAATTATGCTACGATTGGATAATTTGTTTATTAATAGCGTATAGTAATGAATAATGATGATCAAATAGCTCATGAACAAAATTTTTGTAATATTTAAATAAATTGAATAATTAAAATTTGTGTTGTAATTGTTTTGTCAATCTCTAAACCGTCATGGAATTTTAGTCATCCAGATTTAAAGAATGTTGTATTTCCGTACTTCAAGTTTAGACATATCACTGATTCAAAACTATTTATGTTAAAATTTTGTTGACAATATTTTAAATACATGTATGTGTAAAATAAACCTCAGCAGTTTGAATAATTTCTGCAATAAAAGATATACAGGTATTTTGATATAAATTTATTTGTTTACTCTGGATACCTGTGCATTATAAATGCATGGTTAAAATTGTTTTCTTATCTGATTGCCATTAAATGTAACACGGGGTTATAGAACCAGACTATACCCGTAACAATGATATTCATCGTACAAGGAGTGTGCAAAAATTTCTTTAACGTACACCATACAATAATTAGGTGCTCCGCAAGGCACAGTAAGACACAGGCATACAGAGGAACCTAGCTGACTGACTCAAAGTGGTCTACTTAGTAAGATGGTCTCTTAATTGATGTCTGTACTTTTACATTGATCAACAGACTGAAATCTTGCAAGATGGTGTCCTTAGCGAGGTGGTCTTTATGCGAGGTCCCACTGTATATATAGACAGACAGACAGATCGATAGCTAGATTAGATTGATGTACAGATAGATAGATAGATAGATAGATAGATAGATAGATAGATAGACAGACAGGTAGGTAGATTGATAGATTGTTTGTTTGTATGTTTATTCTTGTTTAATGTACCACACAAGAATCTACAACTCATACGGAGATGTCACTAAATGCCGGTCAAGAGCTTCAACTTTTGACCTATGCTCGGTACTTACGGCCATTGGGCATTGAGGGTTCTTCAACGTGCCGACACCCACTGTGACATTGGACCTCAGTTTTTACTGTTTCGGTCCGAAAGACAGGAAACGAACCTGCTGCCGACTGGAGTCAAACTCAAACGATCAAGAGTCGAGCGTGCTACCGACTGAGCCAGGCCGAGACAGACAGATATATAGATAGATGCTAGATTGTTAGAAGCAAGTACTCAAGGTCCTCTACCAAGTTTGTTCATTTCGGCCTGATTGGCCAAGGGCTGGAGTGGGATAAAAGAGGCCCCCAGAACGGCTCCATGAACTGAAAAACTAACTGTATCTGAGAGATGTACATAGATGTATGATTCAAGTTTTTTAATTTCGTTGAAATCGGAAAATAAATTTTTGACACATTTTGACGTCTTTTTAGACTTTGTGATTTTCATTCATTTTTATATGATTCTCTCTCTATTATTCATTATGATGCATGATGCATGTATTTTATGTGTTTTACCTGTGGTTTGGTAGATACATGCATTTCTGAAAGAATTTTGCTGAAACTTAGTTTTTTATGATTTTTTAAGACTGCAAAAATGGAGTGAGTAATTGTCCACATTTTCGACTTCTTCTCCAAAACCACTGAAGGGATTTTAAGGAAACTTTAAAGGAAGTAAATACATAAGGTCCTCCTCTACCAAGTTTATTCATTTCGGCCCGATCTCCAAAGGGGTAGATCCAGGGTAGGGCAAAAGATGTCCCAGAAGGTACCCTCTTTAAAAATCTTCTCCTCCAGAACCGCTGTATGAATTGAAAAACTAACTGTATCTGAGTAATCTACATAGATGCATGATTTAGAATAGGAAAATAAATTTTAGACGCGTTTTTTACGTCTTTTTAGACTTTGTAATTTTTATTCATTTTTGTATGATTTCTTTGGTTTTCTCCCCTATTATTCATTATGATACATGTATTTTATGTGGTTTACCTGTGGTTTGGTAGATAAATGCTCTTCTATAGGAATTTTGCTGAAATTTATATATATTTTTTAAATTTTTTATGAATTTTAAAGACTGCAAAAATGGAGGGGGGTAATTGTCCACATTTTCGACTTCTTCTCCAAAACCGCTGAAGGGATTTTGATGAAAGTAAGTATTCAATGCCCTCTACCAAGTTTGTTAATTTTGGCCAGATTGGCTCAGGAGTGGATCCAGGGTGGCACAAAAGAGGCCGCCAGGGGTACCCCTCTTTAAAACTCTTCTTCTCCAGAACCGCTGTGTGGATTGGAAAACTAATTATATCTGAGTGATCTACATAGATGTATAATTAAAGTGTGGCAATTGCGAAAACAAATTTTTGACATGTTTTTGACATCTTTCCAAGCTTTGTCATTTTCATTCATTTTTAAGTCTCTTCCACTCATAAGGAGTGTTAAAATAATTTGTAAATTTGAGATTCCCATATTTGTAAGATACCAACACAGTTCTGGTGAGCGATGCGGCCCATGGGCCTCATGTTTATTTCTCGGTTGACTAATAAATAAAAAAGTCAGCAACTTTTGACACAATCATTTACTAGATAATCATGACTTCACAGCGTTATATTTCTATTACAAAGAAGAACATATTTTAAAGTAATTATTGGACTTCCTGTAACTGTAAATTTAAGGTACAATGCTGTCCTCGTATTAGCTTTCCTGGCACATTTTTGGATTATGTATGGTAAGGACAGTTTTTGGCCCATATAAAAAAAAACGTATTTCAAACAATTTGAATTATATGTAACAAACCAATTTTTGCCGAATGTTTGCTTGAAAATAAAAACCAAGACACATGACAAAGGTTCATCAAAATAATTACACAACTTAGCTCACTAAAATTTTAGCTTCGACCTCCAAAAGATTAGAAGCCAAACAGGGCCTTTACCATACACAGTCGTCTCCGCAGTATCATTTTTAAGGGCCCTTTTTTAAAAGATGTTAGTACACATATATATGTCACTATATAAGGTTTTCAAATTTAGTCTGAAGCGTCTACTTCGCCAGATTTCCGTTTGTTGACAACATAGAGAACAATAAACACGGATAAGATGACTGCCAACACAAATGATGACGCTACAGCGTAACGGATAAACGGGTCTTGACATTCATGGTGATTCATCTTCGTGAAAGCAAAGCCGAACGCTGCAAAAAAAAAGTATTTTGAAACATTAAAGCTTTAATTTGGATTAGAAAACAAAACAAAAGTGAACGATATCATATCAACTCTAATATAGTTCTGCTACACATACTACAATAATATAGATATCTTTCTTGGCTTAATATCAATGGAATATCAGCCTATAGATGAAACTTATTACAAAGTGTATATAGGCCTGGTATTTATAACATGGGAAAAAAAGTAATCAAGTGTGGGTGTGTTCAGTGAAAATGTAAATACCTACCATCTTGCTGAGAATCTAAGTGACTCTCGGATTTGACGGTAAATTCCATATCATTTCGGTTGAGACATTCTTTTCTCCCCACTTGGAGAAGCGTATCTGCCATTTTGCAAAGCCAGAATTTCTATCTCCACATCGTAAGGTGTAGACATGCTACATGTGCGATGACGTCTCATTGTAATGTGGTTTTGTTTACGGTCATAACATGTGTTTAAATTATGGGAGAAAATAAACATGGATATATTGAGTGGAAAGGGAAATCTCAACACTCTTGATAGGAATCTGAAAGTTCAATCCTCGGGAAACCCTCAGATTGGACAACCAGATTCTTACCACTCGATTAGAGAGTTCCTTATCCACTCCAAATATATATATTATTCTATTAATCCACTCAACACGTATTCCCATCTGAACTGTTTTTAATATGGTTTACAGATCCCCGTACTGTATGCCGGATGTACCTGATATATGTTTCTGCTTTTACTAAAATTACAGATTCTAATTAGATATTACAAAGGTAAACGTTATCGATTTATTCATGGCAATTTATGTCTTTAATGAATAGTGGATATACAGAATCTGGATTGAATTGAAATTAACCTTATAGGCCAGGTATAACAAGTACAAATATTATAAACATACTACCAAAGTTATAATGCTAAAGACGATAATCGTTTCTGTCAATTAGACTTCATCAGTTGAGCTGCAATTTTAATGTTATGTGTATTTTCTAAAGAGAAAGTGGTATTATACAAGGCCAAATAATATCTCTAAAAGTATAGCCGAAATCTGTCTAAGAGTAACCACTGTAAAAAATGACTATCTTAGCTTAAGAAAACATTTTTGAATTTAAATGATGTTAACAGTCCCAAATATTACTTGAGTATAAGATGAACAGCTGATACCGAAATACCAGGTACTAGGTTTATGTATACCCTCGGGGACTCAAACTGTCCACCAGCAGTGGCAACGGCCTAGTGGTTATAAATATTATAAACATACTACCAAAGTTATAATGCTCAAACAATCGGACGCTTACTAACAAACTGAAGTATCCATGTCACGAGTGATGATACATAGGCGAACAATTTCATCGGGTCAAACGCATCATCATACCACAGGTAGGATACAAGAAACCAGAAAGTTGCTGACGTAAAAACTCCCATGATGCCAGTCGGCAACAGAAGCATTGGTACTATGGATGAGTCCACTGTGCAGTTTTCTCTGTAAACACTCGCTGTAAATAAAAACAAATAATATAGTGCGTGTTTGTGTGTGTGCGTGCGTGCGTGTGTGTGTGAGAGAGAGAGAGAGAGAGAGAGAGAGAGAGAGAGTAGTAGTAGTAGTTGTTAATGTTGTTGTTGTTGTGGTGGTGGTGATTTTAGGTCCAATTACAAAATACATCCGATACCAAAGTAAGATTGATCATTGATTATATCATCTACATGTCTATGACAGCATGGTGGATTTACATAACACATTACAATCTGTAAAATATGTGTACTTGTTCAAAATTAGCAGCATTCATGCCATTGAAAACTGAATGCAATGGAACCGCGATATCAAAACTGTTTAAAATGTGTCTGATTTGCGTCAGAGTCTGTTCTTATTAGGTATCTATAAAGAAATATTTTCAAATCATCAAGTAACTGATCTTTCGACAATGGATCGACTTGGCATTTTTGGACAAAATTTCCATTATGACGTCGCAATTAAGGGTAATAAGGACACCTGGTCACGCGACCAGAATGTCAGTATAGTAATATAAACTGGAACTGATGTTGGCAATGTAAACAACATAAATTGAATGGTAAATTCACATCAAGAAGTAAATTAAGTTGTTCTGTGTGAAATAATGATATAACAGTCATGTTTTTGTGTCACCTATTAAATACAGCTTCACATTGTCTGGCATTGTTTCTCTGGGTACTCTCACATTTTGACATAAATTACCATTACTTTCTTATTGTATATTATACTTTTGTGAAACTTAGAGGAAAGGTTCATTTTGATAAGGTGCATCGCCCAATCAAGGTCAAGGCCATGTTCAAGGTAACACCGAAGGTCAAATAATTGTACAATCTTGTCTTTAAAGATTTTTTGTTAAAAAATATTTAATTTCGGCATACTTAAAGGTGTTATTTCTTTCCTATATACCCACAACTATTCTACATTGATAATTTACAGAAAAAATAAATAAAATTTGATGACTAAATAAATTTTTTACAGTGACCGAATTTAAGATTTACGTGTGATAAAAATTTGGCATTTTGGGGGTCATAGCTTTCAATCCTCTTTATCCACAAACTCTAATAAAAGCATAAAAACCACATTAATATCATAGCTTTAGATACAATTTTACCATTTTATATAGAAAAATATAAATTTTGTAAATAACATGACAAAAATCAAAATTCGCGAAAGGGGCATAACTCTTGCATATGTTAATATCCCTTATATACCCACAAATGTTCCAGATTATTCATTCTATCGATCAATACATGTATAATGAATAAGTATGCAAAAATTAAGAAAAATTTGTATACCCCAGGGTACTCTTCTTCCCCTTAAATGCCCTGTCAAACATTTGTGTGGTTATGACATCAAAATGTATAATGAGAGCCATGTGTCAGACATTTGGCGATAGGTTAATAATATAAGTATCAGCGAAATGAAATTTTGACAATACTACTACTCAGTTTTTAAATATATTAATTTATGGTATATATAATGTCAGTTTAAAATTTCGTATATCATTGGATGCTTATAGTATAATATTTATCATAAATACATCAAATCACTCACCCATAATTATAGATCCACATGATATCCAGAAGATAATAGAACCTGCCGCTAAAATCAGAAATCGGTATAATTACTTCTTAGTAAATATGTACCGCAAGTAAAGTATTTTTAGAGAAAACATGCTTTTATTTTTATTGTTGCTTTACATCCTGCCAAGATTTTTTCACTTATATGGATGTGTCATTAGCATTAGGTGAAGTACCACAATGTTAACCGTGCTATGGCCTGAAGCTTATACAGTGATAATTATTTTACGTGCCACGGTGACACGGGGCATCGGATTTAAATCTCGTCCAAAAGACCAATGACTTCCACGGCTTGTGCCGAGCGCTATATAAAGATATATAACATTAATTCCAGTATGTACAATTGACAAGTATATATTCCCGCAAAATATTTCGATTATCGGAAAAAATTTCATAATTTGTTTGCTTCTTTGTTTGTTTGTTTATTGTTGTTTAACGTCCCACTCAAGAATATTTCACTCATATGGAGACGTCACCAAATGCCGGTAAAGGGCTTCAAACTTTTGGCCTATGCTCGGCACTTATGGTCATTGAGCAGTGAGGGTTCTTTAACGTACCAACACCTATTGTGACACGGGATATTCAGTTTTTACTGTCTCATCCGAATGACAGGAAAGCAACCTGCCACCGACTGGACTCGAACTCACGACCTCACGATAGCAGCTGTTTCGTTTAAACATGAAAATGAACAGTATGAAAGGGAACAAAATGTAAAACTTTACTTTATTAGTCATTAAGTATACTCATGATATTGTTTAAAAGATGTACTGTTATACTTATATATGTGAAGATAAGCTTTGATACATTAGGCTCATGCATTCAATATGCCTTTTTCAAGCAGACTTTTTATGGGAGCCTTTACAAATATTAACATGTCGGTTGTTAACGAAGAAATACACGTCAATTTATGACTTTTTATATATGAATTCTTAGTTTCTTGACGGATAAAGTAAACAGAAGGTAATGGGTCAATGCAATACCAATTCAATATATAATATAACAAATGAAGCGTATCTTATTTGATTTTTATTGATAAAGCTCCATACTTTATACTGTTAACCTACTTCAGTGTCAAGAAATAAAGCAAAGAAAGGAAGTATAATATCAAAACATACCTCCCATACTGCGTCTTGTCCAGTCATCACGGGATCGGTCTAGACAACCCATTATCCTAGTGTGATAGTGTACTGGTAAAACTGTAGGGAATAATTGTACATGATGAGAGAGAGAGAGAGAGAGAGAGAGAGAGAGAGAGAGAGAGAGAGAGAGAGAGAGAGAGAGAGAGAGAGAGAGAGAGAGAAAGAGAGAGAGCCGACAGCATCATGAAAAAGAAAGGAGATAAAGACAGACAGAGAGACAAATAGGGACAGATACAAGGAAACGGGAAACCGACAGTATCACCAAAAAACAAGGAGAGACAGAGAGATATATAGAGAGAGACACACACAAGAACAGAAAGGGAAAGACGGAGACAAGGAAAGGGAAAACAGACAGCACCGTGAAAACGAGAGAGAGAGAGAGAGAGAGAGAGAGAGAGAGAGAGAGAGAGAGAGAGAGAGAGGGGGGATAGGAAAACCGACAGAACAATAAAAGCAAGTGGAGACAAATAGATAGAAACAAGAGATAGTTATGATACAATTAGGAAAATTTGAATATTTTTTATCCTTTATCGGAAAAGATGCAAACATCATAGGATGTTTTGAGTCATTATTAAAGCTTCAATAGAACTACAGCTACAAGTCATTTGTGAATTTCAAATAAACATACATTTTGAATAAAAAGTATTATTATTATTATAAAAATTATTATTATAAAAATTATTTGATGGACTTACCTAAACTCCAAAAGTTTCTGATGATGCGATGCTTCACTGTTACACACTGAACGCGGAAGTTTGGAATCCAATGCTACTTCCAAGAATTCATATTATTGAGGATCAATCAAGTTTTAACAGGATCAGAATGTATTTGTATGTTTAAATTGCCAACCCTAGCAAGTCTTATATATATATATATATATATATATATATATATATATATATATATATATATATATATATATATATATATATATATATATATATACCGAAACCTAAATAATTTATGTCAACTGAAGGAGAAAGAAACGTATACTGTCTGATAAAAAGTTTAACTTTTAGTAATAAACGATTCATGTGTGTGTGTGTGTGTGTGTGTGTGTGTGTGTGTGTGTGTGTATGTGTGTGTGTGTGTGATTCTGATTTAAGAATCATTCATGTAAAACGTGTAAAACTACATCTTATGTTCATTTCCCCGACACCTAAATAATTTATGTGCAACTGAACGAGAAAGAAACGTATACTGTCTGACAAAAAGTTTAACTTTTAGTAATAAACGATTCATGTGTGTGTGTGCGTGTGTGTGTGTGTGTGTGTGTGTGATTGATTCTGATTTAAGAATCATTCATGTAAAACGTGTAAAACTACACCTTATGTTAATTTTCCCGACACCTAAATAATTAATTTGCAACTGAACGAGAAAAAAACGTATACTGTCTGACATAAAGTTTAACTTTTAGTAATAAACGATTCATGTATGTGTGTGCGTGTGTGTGTGTGTGTGTGATTTTGATTTAAGAATCATTCATGTAAAACGTGTAAAACTACATCTTATGTTCATTTCCCCGACACCTAAATAATTTATGTGCAACTGAACGAGAAAGAAACGTATACTGTCTGACAAAAAGTTTAACTTTTAGTAAAAACGATTCATGTACCTGTTTTTATATATAATTAACTATTTTATCGTTACATTGGTTTTCTCTTTGAATAATTCATACGATGTATTCAGTTCATTGGTGTGGTTATGTAATTGGAAGATTATACGACCAATGATGTTGTAATTCTAATCTCTATATATAAAAACCTCAGATACCAAAGTGTAAATCAATAGAATGTCCAGGACATAGATACAAATCCGATAAAAAATGGACAAACACGGACCTCTGGAAACCAAGAGGTGGGATCAGGTGCCATGGAGGAGTAAGCATCCCCTGTCGACCGGTCACACCCGCCGTGAGTCCACAGTCAAGTCCAGTGAAACACGTGAGGAGTGTATCCTCGTCACAATTGGTACAGACGTCTCAACAACCGCCAACGAAAAGGCAACTCAACATTTCACTTAGTGAAACAGAGTAGTCGCAAAGAAGACTATTATACCGACCGTAAAACTTGCGGAACGTTGACATTAAACGCGGTTTTCGATATCCCTGTGTCAATAATTTGTCAGTGAGTAGTTTACCTCTGTATATGAAATCTTCATATACTGTGCACGCCCTGGCATATCGGATCATTTGTGAAATATAAACTCCATATGCAGGTGACTGAGGTATATTACTATTTAAATGTGGAAAATTTACGATGGGAAAGCCGAAATCGTCGCGTTTATCGTATACCTTCGTAGCTAATTTCCCGTCTGTGTTTATGTTAAGTAAAATGTCTAACGGCAAGTTACATGTACTATCACGTCATTCAAAAGTTTCCCTCTTCTTCGGTGGCATAAATACGATGGCATAAAGCTACCATTGATATGTTGATATAATCTGATTAGTTATGTCGACCAGGTGTGATAATTAATTACGTTATACTGACAAAACGAATTAAATTTGACGACATATTCACACAGATTATGTCGATATAACCTCGTATTTTTCTCAACATATTAATATGGACTTTATCGACATAATGTGACCAGATATATCAATATGTCGACAACAAGTGTTTTTTATGACACTATATTTTGCGCAATTAAATGATCACAAGATATCGACAGGTTTTGGGAATCATCACATTTTGCCGACAAGTTGACATTCCGTAGTGATGTTAGCACTTACTTCGTTTATTTTTGGTGCAAAAGACAGTTTTACAAGGTTATTTAAAGAGCTTTTAAATTAGGTCTACCGAAATTTTCAATTATATGCTCTTCCTAAAGCGATAAGGGGGGAAACGCGTTCTGTCATTCGGGTTGAAATTCTATACTGCGGCGCATTTTCCTAGGGGAAAAGTTGGGTCCGGGTTATTTCTTCCAAGGGCAAATTCTGTGCTGGGCCCATTTTTCCGGGATGAAAAGTTGGGCCCAGGCCCGTTCTTCCAAAGGGACAGTATGCGGGAGGGGGGGTCTATGATACAACACCCATGGAGTTAATAAGTTTGAAAACTTGTTCCATATCTGTTTGCTATATAATTTGCAAATGAATACATGTATGTTTAAACTTAACTTAACTGTCCGCCAAACTGGCGTAAAATACCATTCAAAATTATCTTCATGTATTTGTAAACAAACTTTGCATTGGATTAAAATGTATACGATTTTCCCTTGCGCTATCATCAGCTAAAGATCTGAATATTTAGGCATCGATGATATCCAATTCTTTACACAGAAAGAACAGAAGAAATCACTTGTCCCCCTCCCAAACAAAAACCTTTACGACCCCTCTTTAAAATTCCTCGATCTGCGCCTTACGAGTCTGTTACTTTAATGAACTATTTGGCCGGAATAAAACAAGTCGCAATGTGATATTTAATTATCTTAGCTTTTACAATTGAAAATTCCTGGATCATGGTGAAACGATGATTTGGTGTCTGGAAGCTAGAGAATCGGGCTTCCGAATGAATCTATCAACTAAATATTTTTAATGATAATTCAATGTTTGGAGGATACAAGGCAAAAATTTTGCCCCGATTTTAAGTAACTTTTTCTTTTAAGATGGATAATAATCAGTGAGATTAACAAGCAGATTACTAGACATATTTTCGCATCTGGGCTCAGAAATTGCTTCTACGAGCTTCCAAATTTAAAGAAATATTGTTTTTATTAGATGCGTAAAACACGACCCTTTAATATAATATTGTCTCACAATTAATCCGACACTTAAAAAATATATGAAGTAACCAGTGAGAGCATGCCCATAATGTTAATAAAATAGTTGATCTTTCTATAAAATTAAAAAAAAAATCCCCAATTTTCGCTCGGTGAATACATTTTGAACTTTAAATCCTCAGTGTGCTTTTGATGATGTATGCAATGCATCACAGATAGGTATAATTTAATGCCACGAGCCAAAAATTGTTTTTATATATCCACCACTGTTGCATGTATAAGTTGCATAAACAAAAGGCATATGAAAACAATTTTACCTGGAAAATCATTAAAAAAAAAACAAAAAGAAAAAAAAAGAATTGGCCTCCGCTTTCGAATGGCTTCCTACGCCACTGTAATATGATAATTTATCTAAACATGCCACCATTATGCATTTATTTATCAATTTGTCGACATAATGTTATGAATCTCAAAACTTGTGACCGTTTCACTGCGCAAAATATAGTATCATAAAAAAACTTTTTGTTGACATGTTGCTATAATCTAGCCACGTTATGTCGATGTAGTCCATATCAATATGTTGATATGTTGCGAAAAATATGAGGTTATGTCCACATAATTTATGTGAATATGTCGTCAAACTTAAGTCATTTTGTCAATATAACGCAGTTAATTATCACACCTGGTTGACCTGACTAATTAGATTAGATCTCAACATGTCGATGGCAGCCTTATGCCATCGTAATCTTCGGCTAGTTATGATTATTGTGGACTCGACTTTGACCTGTAAGGAGAAGGTACTTACTCCTCCATGGCGTCTGATCTCACCTCTGAATTTTCAGAGGTCTGTATGTGTCCAGTGTCCACCATAACTGATTTTTTTCTACTGGACATCCTGAAGATAAACAATTTGATAGTTGTGATTTTTGTATTCTGTCAGTTATTTCTTGTTTACAAATTGTAAGTTTTTCCAATTTTTTCGATACGTGTTGACATGTTTTCTAAATAATGTTAAATATTTATGTTTAAAGCATGTACGTTCATTAACGTTTGCAAAACACGCGAACTTGTTTTAAATTATTAAGATTTATTTCATGCAATTGTTTTTGAGGCCCAGAATGGAAGGCAGAATTAATACTATTGTCAAACGTTATCTAAGTTTAAACGCAAGAAGAACTTCAAAGTCTATTTTAAGAGTATAATTCAAAGAATTCTATTATCTTCCTAAACACTTCAATGACGACAGCAATATGTATGCAAGTTAACCTGTGATAAGGTACATGTTGTTTCATTTTTTACTAAAATATAAAACTTTTTGGAGACCTGTGGAAATCAATAGGTAGTGTAAAGTGTCATGGAGGAATAAGCATCCGAGAGGAATGAATCCTCGTCACAACTGATACAGACGTCTCAACAATCGCCATCGAACAGGCAACACAACACTTCACTTAGTGAAACAGAGTAATCGCAAACAAGACTATCATACCGACAATAAAGTTTACGGAACTTTTGACATCAAACGCGGTTTTCGATATCCCTGTGTGAATAATTTGTCAGATAGTAGTTTAACCCTGTATATGAAATGTTTATATGTTGAACACGCCCTTGCATATCGGATCATTTGTGAAATATAAACTCCATATGCAGGTGATTATGGGATATTACTACATGTGTGCGGAAAATGTACGATGGGAAAGCCGAAATCGTCGCGTTTGTCGTATAGCCGAGTTGTTAAACATGTCTAAATTTGATAACATCTAACTGGTAGACTTATAAAAATATATTCGTTTGGTATTTGACAACATGGTCTAAACATATCAAATTTTGAGTTAATGAAAAAATCATAATTTGTACAGCGTTAATATTTATTCAATGTAGCACTCGCTTGAAATCTAATTTTCTGTTTGATGGAATGAGCAATTGTTAATATCACAAATACCAAAAGTGTAACACATAATGCCATGGCAACACATCTTACAAAATGTGTGAAAATGGAAAATATCATTTTAAACATTAACTCTTCAACCCCTGAAATCACATTTGGTCCAGACCATTTCAAAGAATGGTTAAGGTCACTGTCAGAATTCAGGGGTGTATAATTTAGAATCACAACTTTATAATAATTGTAACTGTACATGCAATATAAACTTGCTCACTTCTGCATTATGAAAGAAATCACGCTATTCATAGATTTGGATGGGTCTAAATGTCGGTACAGGGGTTGATGTTTAAAGAGTTTCTGCTCTGAGTGTTGTATCTTTATTTTCTGTATATCGGGAATTTAAGTTTTGAAATTGATTTGTGAACCATGCTTTCTGAATCTCAGAATACACCCGAATGCCAATGCTTGCGTATCATTTAGTGTTAGATCACTATGTGCACTATTGTTAATTTAAAAGACATTCTAATTTTTATATCATTAAACATGGGAGCTGTTGAACAGGTAAAGTTTGCAAAATCAATTTCTGTTTTATGCATAAGTAATGTTGATGAAGGTCGTTACTGACATAAATCTGGAATGTGATATCGCCGTAAACATGATATAACCATAAAGTCACAAATGTTCTCATTTGAGGGTATGGAGTGTTGTCATTTATTCATGATACCAAAGTTATAGTTTCACAACTAAGGCCAACACGAATTCTTAAGACAATCGTTTCTGTCAATAATTTGTTTTGTTATACCGCGTTCCGCCGATGCATATATCGACGAAATAAATAAGACCCACTCATTGTAGGTTTGTTTTTTAATACACCTTGTTTATTGATTAATAAAATCAACCCCTACCTTGGTTTATATTTTCTCTCGGACTGAGATTCCTTTGTCATACCCTCATGGTAGGGGGATCTATATTATCTATGTATTATTTATATTTGCGTCATATATTGACGTGTATTTCTTCGTTCACGACCACCTTTTTAATATTTGTAATGGGTACCACAAGAAGGCTCGGGAAAGAGGTATATTGAATTTCTGTCCCTATCGGCCAAAGCTTTTTTTTTTTACATATACAAGTACAACAGTACATCTTTTAAACAATATCATGAGTATACTTAAATGACTATTTAAGTTTATTTGTATATTTTTTTTTCCTTTCTTACTGTTAATTTTCTTCTTTAAACAAAACAGCTCCTCTCTCTCCATTACTCTCTATGTTCTATACATTATACCGTACATAAATAATCTGTAAACAACATCACAGGATAATATATTCACTTCTGTGATTTTGCGAAGTCAGAGTGACACAGGCATTCTGATCCTGATTTCTTCCTCAACCTAAAAGCCATATTGGGTTGAAAAGTTTAATTCAAAGGTCAAAACAGATTAATCAGAAGCAGCATAATCACGATAAACATATAAATCTTATAAATATAATTCCTTGTATGCATACTCAGATATATATATATATATATATATATATATATATATATATATATATATATATATATATATATATATATATATATATATATATATATTCGATTATTTTTTATATATTTTCGATTATATATATATATATATATATTCGATTATATATATATATATATATATATATATATATATATATATATATATATATATATATATATATATATATATATATATATATATATATATATATATATATATATATATATATATAATCTAATCGGAAGCGTTATAACTTTTTAACAGTCATTTATATGAAAACAGCAAACATGTTGCTAATGGTTGATCTGGTATACCGGTATGGAAAAATAACAACCAAAAAATCGAAAAAAGTATAGAATATTTTTACCATAACGTGTGTTTTTATACTACTCTCAAGCGGTTGTATATGCAAACATATACAAATAACCAACAGGGCTGAATAAATATCAGTGATCGAGCCCGCACTACTAATGTAATGAAAATGTTCAAAATTTGAATAAAAACACTCGGTAAACCTCGAGTCTTTTCAAATTTTGAAAATTAACTAACTCGAGTTACATAAACATGATAATTAACTAACTCTCGTTTTAGAATGTCTATTTATTGTATAATTATAAAACAGTTTATCTTAAAAATTCAATAGTAGTAAAAGTTGTTTATGTGGTCTTTACTATTCCATATACATTATATTTATCACAGTTAGAATTTGAAATATATCACACCCAACTCACCATCAACGCGTTTAAAATACAATATGTAAAAGTGCATACCTTTATGACATAAAGTTGTGGTTATGTCTTTATACATGCATTGAAAGTGGAAATGACAATTAAATGGCGATGTTTTATTCTTAAAACGTATGTATAAATATACTGTTATCACGAACGACACGAAATACAATCAAATTGTTGGGGCCACCTGTCGTTTGACCAGGACGAAATGGTTAAAGTTTCATAAACAACGCAGATAGACACATGCACAAACGCACGTAAACAACCACGTGTAAATACCACACACACACCAAAGAATTAAATAGATTTGAAAAACAACAGTAGCAAAATGTACAAAAATCTACAATGTTTATATAATACACGGACACACATATTTTTCCATTAGTACTAATTTACTTTTCTTTCTTTTTGTCTTATTCTCTTTCAAAGCTGATGTTCCTTGCCCAGGGAATTTAGTGCGCACAAATTTTTCTATAAGTGAAAACTCCTTGGAATTGACAGGTAAATAAAACACTCAAAATCACTCGGTCGTAAGATAAATAAATTAATTTTTATACTAGTCATTAATTGATCAAGTTGTTAAATAATTGTATATTTATTACATTTACATATACATTCATATATATATATATATATATATATATAAGACAACGTAGAGTCAAATGTTTGCGCTTTCATTCAAACGATTCTATGAAAGATAAAAGAAACTTGTAAGCAATTCAGAGAATAAATAAGGTTTATGCTTTCTTCTTTTAAATATACATTTGTACATTGAATAGAACTCCACCAGAAGACATTCTCACTTAGACACCACCTCTTTATGTAACTATCCATTCTCTGAAATTTGTTTTACAAAAATAGACAAGTCAAGACCATCACCTTTCTAAACAATGTTATTATTCACCGAAATTTCCGAAATAATGCAAGAAAAATAAACATCATTACGGCTTTACCTTGCTTGGTCAAGGATTTGTAAATATTATAAACATAATACCAAAGTAAAAAAATGTTTTCTTCTTTATATCATCTTTATCTCGATGTTACCGTCAATTGATATGAAAGCATCAACAAAAGCTAAAAATCAGTTTTTGCCATCATTTTTTTCTTTCATCGGTTTTAATCATTTGAACCGAAGAGGGCAGCGGAGCAAACTAACGCAATATATAAAAGTAATACCATAAGACAAAATGCCAAGATAATAAGAACCAAAACGATAGGGGAAACGGGTACGGCAGCCGTTGCAAATAGTCGGAAAATAACGTATCCGCGCAAATCAACGCACCCCGTATCTTGAACTCCTCTGGTTACTGAAAGGAAATGAAATATCAAGAGGTGAAGAGAATCATTTTCAAGTAAGTAACTCATTTTCCTCCTATCTATTCTACTTTACCTTTGCGTAACATCTATAGTAACTGATTGGTATCTCACGTTCTTCTATTCTACTATACCTTTCTATTATATCTATAGTAACTGATTGGTATCTCATGTTTTTCTATTCTACTATACTTTTCTATGATATCTATAGTAACTGATTGGTATCTCATGTTTTTCTATTCTACTATACTTTTCTATGATATCTATAGTAACTGATTGGTATCTCATGTTTTTCTATTCTACTATACTTTTCTATGATATCTATAGTAACTGATTGGTATCTCATGTTTTTCTATTCTACTATACCTTTCTATTATATCTATAGTAACTGATTGGTATTTCACATTCTTCTATTCTACTATACCTTTCTATTATATCTATAGTAACTGATTGGTATCTCACGTTCTTCTATTCTACTATACCTTTCTATTATATCTATAGTAACTGATTGGTATCTCATGTTTTTCTATTCTACTATACCTTTCTATTATATCTATAGTAACTGCTTGGTATTTCACATTCTTCTATTCTACTATACCTTTCTATTATATCTATAGTAACTGATTGGTATCTCACGTTCTTCTATTCTACTATACTTTTCTATGATATCTATAGTAACTGATTGGTATCTCATGTTTTTCTATTCTACTATACTTTTCTATGATATCTATAGTAACTGATTGGTATCTCATGTTTTTCTATTCTACTATACTTTTCTATGATATCTATAGAAACTGCTTGATATCTCACGTTCTTCTATTCTACTATACCTTTCTATTATATCTATAGTAACTGATTGGTATTTCACATTCTTCTATTCTACTATACCTTTCTATGATATCTATAGTAACTGATTGGTATTTCACATTCTTCTATTCTACTATACCTTTCTATTATATCTATAGTAACTGCTTGATATCTCACGTTCTTCTATTCTACTATACCTTTCTATTATATCTATAGTAACTGCTTGATATTTCACATTCTTCTATTCTACTATACCTTTCTATTATATCTATAGTAACTGATTGGTATTTCACGTTCTTCTATTCTACTATACCTTTCTATTATATCTATAGTAACTGATTGGTATCTCACGTTCTTCTATTCTACTATACCTTTCTATTATATCTATAGTAACTGATTGGTATCTCACGTTCTTCTATTCTACTATACCTTTCTATGATATCTATAGTAACTGATTGGTATTTCACATTCTTCTATTCTACTATACCTTTCTATGATATCTATAGTAACTGATTGGTATCTCACGTTCTTCTATTCTACTATACCTTTCTATTATATCTATAGTAACTGATTGGTATTTCACATTCTTCTATTCTACTATACCTTTCTATTATATCTATAGTAACTGATTGGTATTTCACATTACTTACTATACCTTTCTATTATATCTATAGTAACTGATTGGTATTTCACATTCTTCTATTCTACTATACCTTTCTATTATATCTATAGTAACTGATTGGTATCTCACGTTCTTCTATTCTACTATACCTTTCTATGATATCTATAGTAACTGATTGGTATTTCACATTCTTCTATTCTACTATACCTTTCTATTATATCTATAGTAACTGATTGGTATTTCACATTCTTCTATTCTACTATACCTTTCTATTATATCTATAGTAACTGCTTGGTATCTCACGTTCTTCTATTCTACTATACCTTTCTATTATATCTATAGTAACTGATTGGTATCTCACGTTCTTCTATTCTACTATACCTTTCTATTATATCTATAGTAACTGATTGGTATTTCACATTCTTCTATTCTACTATACCTTTCTATTATATCTATAGTAACTGATTGGTATCTCACGTTCTTCTATTCTACTATACCTTTCTATTATATCTATAGTAACTGATTGGTATTTCACATTCTTCTATTCTACTATACCTTTCTATTATATCTATAGTACTGATTGGTATCTCACATTCTTCTATTCTACTATACCTTTCTATTATATCTATAGTAACTGATTGGTATCTCACATTCTTCTATTCTACTATACCTTTCTATTATATCTATAGTAACTGATTGGTATCTCACGTTCTTCTATTCTACTATACCTTTCTATTATATCTATAGTAACTGATTGGTATCTCACATTCTTCTATTCTACTATACCTTTCTATTATATCTATAGTACTGATTGGTATCTCACATTCTTCTATTCTACTATAATTATATCTATAGTAACTGATTGGTATCTCACATTCTTCTATTCTACTATACCTTTCTATTATATCTATAGTAACTGATTGGTATCTCACGTTCTTCTATTCTACTATACCTTTCTATTATATCTATAGTAACTGATTGGTATCTCACATTCTTCTATTCTACTATATTTTCTATTATATCTATAGTAACTGATTGGTATCTCACATTCTTCTATTCTACTATACCTTTCTATTATATCTATAGTAACTGATTGGTATTTCACATTCTTCTATTCTACTATACCTTTCTATTATATCTATAGTAACTGATTGGTATCTCACATTCTTCTATTCTACTATACCTTTCTATTATATCTATAGTAACTGATTGATATCTCACATTCTTCTATTCTACTATACCTTTCTATTATATCTATAGTAACTGCTTGGTATCTCACGTTCTTCTATTCTACTATACCTTTCTATTATATCTATAGTACTGATTGGTATCTGACTTATATTCTACTATACTTTCTATCATATATATAGTTACTGTTTTTATTTCACTTTCTTCTTATTCAACTATTTTAATACTATTCTGATATCTGTAGTAACTGCTTGGTTACTAGTTTTCTTCTGTTCTACTGTACTTTTCTCTGATATCTGTAGTAACTGCTTTTTCTTTTACTTTCTTCCTATTCTACTTTACTTTTCTATGATTTTTGATGATATCTGTAGTAACTGCTTGGTATCTTAATTTCTTCCATTCTACTAAACTATTCATGATATCTATAGTAATTTCTTGGTACCTCACTTTCCTCATGGTCTTCTATAATATCCTATATATCTAGTAACTGCTTGGTAACTCACTTGCGTCTATTCTGCTATACTATTTCTTATATCTATAGTAACTGCTTGGTAAACTTTCTTCATATTCTAATATACCATTCATGATATCTATAGTAACTGCTTGCTAAATCACTTTCTTCTATTCTACTATACCATTCATTATATCTATAGTAACATGGTTGGTAACTCACTTTCTTCATAGTCTATTATACTATTCATGATATCTATAGTAACTGCTTGGTAAACTTTCTTTATATTCTAATATATCATTCATGATATCTATAGTAACTGTTTGGTATCTCACTTTCTTCATAGTCTAAAATAATTTTCTATGATATCTGTAATAACTGCTTGGTATCTCACTTTCTTCATATTAACTATACCTTTCCTTCTGTTAGATCTACCGTACCTACTAGATTACTCACTTTCTTCCGTCTGTGAATGCCGTCAACATGCCTTATCTACACTATGCTTTGGCATTTGACATTATAATCACTAATACTTCAGGACTGCGGGATTGTTTGTTATTTATATGCTTACCAAGTTCTAAAACCACGCTGAGAATAAGTCCTGCTAAATAGGTGATCAATGCAAAGGCCCACGTTGCTCCTTTGAATGATTTCCAGTGGACGTTTGAAAAGAATGGACCACCGTATTCCAGCTCTATCCCGATGATGTAGACGAAAAGTAATCCTGTCATCACAGTGACCACACCTAAGGCTATTAACACTAGAGGAATGAGGCCATAGGCATAAGTACAGTCATCAGCTATTTGGCTGGCTATAAAAGATGGGAAATAAAAAGTATAAAATGTCTATTTTATCATGATTATGTTTAAGATTATCTCCCCCGAATAACTCATCAAACATTGCAATTCATAACTACAAAAGGTTTTACGATAATTTCTGAGCATTTTCATATAGTCTGAAAATGTACACCCTTTTATACTCACCTGCCGGAAGGGTCATGGGAGCTATTGCCATCACTAGGTGTCCGTCGTCCGTCCAGCGTAAACTTTTTGAAAAATCTTCTCCCCTGAAACCACCAGGCCATATAGAACCAAACTTGGCCTTACACATCTTTGGGGTGTCTATAATCAAAATTCTATCTGGTATGCTTGTCGACCATGGCCGCCATAGACATAAATAGAACATAGGGGTAAAACTGCAGTTTTTGGCAAATAGCTCAAAAACGAAACTAAATGCGTCAAAACTAATTAGCCAGAAATGATCAGCAGGACAAGATCCATCTACCCCGAAAATATCGGTTGAGTTTCAGTTATTGCCTGAAATGTTGATTTTTAATGATTTTCTGAGTTTTTCGCTATTTTTACTAAAATGATACAAAATGCGTCAAAACTAACAGGCCCAAAATTATCAACAGGTCAAGATCGACCTGCATGGAAATTTTCGGAAGAATCTAATGTAGTGATTTTGAGTTATGGCCCTGAAATGTCGATTTTAGCGATTTTCATATTTATTGGCTATTATCTCCAAAACTATAATAGCTAGCGAAATAAATTAAAAGTATAAATTGCAAATGTGATCAATAAAACCAAATTTTACAGGAAATGATGTATGGAATGTCCTTCATTAAAATTGTCCAAATTTTTCCGTTCCGCCAGAAAACACAGTCGTCAGCGCAGGACATAGTTTAGCATTGAACCCTATGAGAAAAAACATATTTTGATCAACTCCTCTGTAACTACTGAGGCAAATTGAACCACACTTGACAGGAATGACGTATGGTAGGTCTTTTACTATTTTTTTCCAATCTGCCAAAAAATAATCGCCAGCCCAGGACATTGTTCAACATGGGCCCCTATGGGGAAATACATTTTGGTCATATTCTCTGAAACTCCTGAAACAAGTTGAACCAATCATTGCAGGAAAGATATATGGAAGGCCCTATATCAAGATTGCTAAAAAATTTTCGATCCGCAAAAACATGGCTGCCAGTGCAGGACATACTATAGTTTAACATATGACACTATGGGAAAACATAATTTGATCAACTACTCTGAAACAGTTGAACCAGTTGAAACGAAATTTGCAGGAATGATGCATTTAAGGTCCTTTAGTAAGATTATTAAGAACCCAATGGGGAAACACATCCAAATATCTTCTCGACCTCTGAAACCACCAGGCCATTTGGAACCAAATTTATTCACAATAGTTTTTGATTGGTCCCTTGTAAAATTTTGTCCAATTCTCAACCAAGAAGGCTTCGAACGGTTAATGCAGTTAAACATTGGATCCTATGGCAAACACAACTGAAACTGCTTTGCAAATTGAAACTAAACTTAATGAGTATAGTTCGAGCCCAATACAGGTTCTTAGGAGCCCCTAGTTTTAGATTCGCAGGCGGAAGGCCCCGGATTATGCTTAAAAATTAAAAATGGTTATAACTAGTACTTTGCCGTGCGCAAAGCATACGAAGTTGAATTCTCGGTTCCTTCGAATGATATTTTACACTGAGGCCTTCCGGAAATAAACTGACAAACTTTTTCACAAAAATTAGCTCAGGTTCCAGCAGATCTCGAACCTGTGCTGACCTGAAAAGAAAGTACCCTTGGTTTAAAGGGCGATGCTCTAACCACTCAGGCACGGAGACCATCTTCTGTATTAAGTTTGAATTTTTACTTATAAATAATAATACATCGGTAAACCTATGGAGAGGGCGAAAGCATTCGTCAATAGTTTTACATATTCAGTTAATCCCTTTGGGGAATCTGTCGTGTTGTCCCCTGTCGGGGGCAACACGACAAAATCCCCAAAGGGTATAATGTTCAGTGTTTTTATCACGTAGGCCTAAATGTCCCGGTCATTCACTAATTGTTTTAAACAAAATATTGAGTGGCTGACTGTTTCCTTGGTGTTAAAACTTAAATAGAATCTATGTGTAATTTATTAGTGATGAATTAAATACAATAGTATGTTTTTATGCTATATATTTACTCTATCCCAGAGTATCCATTACTTCGTGCAGTTCACATTACCCGAATAATGGATGCGCTTTGTGATCGGGTTCAATGTACACCCCTAGTTGTTATGGTCTGGTCTCAGTCTGCAAATCGTTTGCAATGCGCTTTGAAGGAATGACTTTGCAATTTTCGTTTATGCCACGCGCAATTTCCCGATGTAAGCAGAAATTTTACGAATAGTAGTACGGGTCCCCGGATGTAGTAGGGGGAGCTTCTCTACATATATGAGGGCTTCGCCCTCTATAAATCTTACCTGTAATTATGTCTGCAAAACCGCCAATAGTGAGAAGGATCGAAGATACTGAAACGAAAAAGAATATCAATAGGAATAGAAATTTGCAATCATACAAATTCCATATGATAATGTCAACATTTCTTTGCTTGCTTTGGCTTGATTGAACCATCACTAAACATACAACCGTGATTTCAGGACCCGAAGTCACCAAATTTACTCAGCACTCAAGCTCAGCTAACTTTTCGTGATTACAAGGTAAAATCGTGTGAATTTCATTCTGTAACTGGACATGTTTGTATATTGTTGGCATACAATTGTAAATAAATAATGGTCAAAATTAATACTCATTTGAAGAAAACTGCAGAAATATTAGAAAAATGTTTGAGTACGTGCTCAAATGTTGAGTGCCGTACTCAACATATTTATTATTTTTTACAGGAAAATCATAAGTGTGACGCAAAAATTTATTAAGGAATGATGGAAAATATTGATATGTTTCCTAATCACTCGAACCCAAAGATTTACACCGATTATATTGTCAAAATAATGAAATAAAAGTTGATCTTGAGTATTGAGTAAATTTGGTGACTTCGAGCCCTGCTCTTTTAGGTCCCGATCTAATACAAGACATGTCCCTTTTCCAAAGATATAACAAAAGGAGTCAATGCCTAGCATTCCGAACGTTACTGTCAACCTATGTCTCCATTTTGTAATGGGTGTAACACAATACAGAACCCTCACTTCATCGCAGTATTAAGGTTCATTATGGGAACACTGGGGGAGATAACTCTTGACGCACAATGATTTTGATATTGTCATATTTTGTTGAAAATTGGTATGCAAAGGTATTTTCGGGATTGATTTTCAAAAAAGAGAGCAGTATTTAGGGGTATTTTAGTATTAAAATTCATTGTTAGATATTACAGAGGTATATAGGTTGTCATGATAACAAAATAATGGTCTGTGAGTAGTATATAATGTCAGTCATATGCATATCAAAAAAGAATCATTAAATCATTTAAATCTCTCTATTAATAGTCATTAATAGAATTCTTCTTTTTTATTAAACAAATCCCCACTTCACTAACTATTTCTATTTCCAAACAAAATATGTTTTATAAATTGGCTAAATTTGGTAAGAATTATGTGCATAGGGGTAGGTGTGTCAATTTTCCACAACATTTTTTTTTTTTTTTTTTTTTTTGGAAGTGTGGTGATGTACCATTTTACTTATAATTTTTTGCAAACAATTCATTGGTAACTGAAACCACAAGATGAAAAAATTCACCTGTGGTTTTTGTAAATTTTGAACTTTTAGCTGGAGGTGTGTGTATGATCCCTAATTTCATAGGTTAAAGGTTGAGACACTTTGTAAATAACTGGTTGCATCTCTATGTATGTGAAACATTATTAGTGGGATGAAAACGGATAAAAAAGTAAATATTTACTGACGATGTATTAAAATATTTCCACGACAATGAGCCTCGTTCGCAACACCTGTATGGTTTTGATTCAAACACAGATATGTTGAGATATATTAAAGTATGATACATGTACTTGTATTTACAGATTACCCGATAAATATATTTATAATTATGAAACAAGAACTCGAACTTTCTCTCTCTCTCTCTCTCTCTCTCTCTCTCTCTCTCTCTCTCTCTCTCTCTCTCTCTCTCTCTCTCTCTCTCTCTCTCTCTCTCTGTGTGTGACTTACCAAATACAATGAAAGCGTAGGTATGACCATATTCTTTTTCACAGCAGGCCATCTTTACTATGTATTAATGAACCTACGGCAAATGAAAAATATAACGTGAGAACAGTGCTGTTCTACAAGATACAATTGTGAATAAGTTATGAAAAAAATAAAATGCAGAAAAACTTAACGATTTGACTGTTGAAATAACACACACATACACACACACACACACACACACACACATATATATATATATATATATATATATATATATATATATATATATATATAATCGCACAAAATATTAGTACATCTTTGAGCAATTACTTCGGATATATATATATAAGAAGCACTAAAATGACTAACGACACGGACAGAAATGTTTACTTGCGGAAGGTGGTGGTTTCTTCTCGGGTATATTGTAACCGGGTTCTATCCTGCACCCTTAAAAACTAACCGTAACCATATCCAATATGAGAAAAATTGTTGCGTAAAATACTAGGTCACAAAATTCAAATATATCGGTTAGAGATATATGAACATTTTGTTTGTTTCACTAAACGAGCGAAAAGTAAGGAATAACAGTTCGTGTATTGAAGTATATCAGTATTTACATACCTTCTTTGTTTTCAGATCCAATTACATTAATTCCTCTGTTTTCTGAATTTTCAAAATTCTTTTAGTCAGTGCCGATGATAGATCATTCTTATCACGATCAAATACGGGCACTTCCTTTATAAGAAAACACAGGTCGGCGTATTCTGAGAATCCGTACTTTGTTTACTTGATAACTAAAGAATTGTATTGCAAGCGGTGATCACTGAGCCGTTTTATCTCCACCTTTACTTCATCGTATAACATCAAGTTATGTCAATATAAAAGGTTGGAATTGTAATTCAATATATTGGTCAAAACAATGTTACTAAGTTAAACGATCACATCATGACTTTTGTATTGACTCTCTTCATCAATACCATGTTTAACATTACCAAAAACCTTAGATTTTTTGTGGGCGACAATATGATATGATAAGAGCCAAAGGGTGCTTTTGGGGGAGTTACAAATGAGTTGATGAATAAATAGATTAAGATAAATATAAAAGATTTAAAGGCAATACAAGTTTCATGTTACACGCATAAAGTTAGGCAAGTACATAGGAGTTGTACCCCTTATATACAAAGTTAATTTTTTGTTCTGTGATACACAGTTGTTATGTTGTTGAAAGTGCTCGCAGAAACATGGATTTATTTGTGTATTTATATAAATGAAACATTAAAGTATGAGAAATTATACTGACAGGTAAGGTCATTTGCGCAATCGTTCACAACATATCGCAAAATTTCATTCAAAGTTTTTATCATAAAATATTTCTATTGGATATACATATTAAATATTTTTTTTTTTTAAAACTAACATCCCATTCACAACGAAAGCGTTATTGAACCAAAGCATAAACTGTTAATTGTTTTTGTGGTAATTCATTTTGTTCAATCCATCAAAAAATTACAAGTTATCTTTATTAATGCGTTTGACACCTGTATCCACATTTGGACTCGTCCATTTCAAAGAATGGAAATGTCCATTCAAAGAACTTAGGAGTATTTATTTTAGAATCCAAATTTTAAAGTGATTTTACATTTCAAATTTAACTTGTTCACCCCTGAATTTCGACAATAGACTCCAGTTACTGATTTAATATGTAGTCTAAGTAGGACCACAGGGGTTAATGCGTTAACACATTTGACCTTAATAATTTCCAATGCATGTGGCCAATCACATGTGAGAAGGTGAAGTTTATGAAGGATATGTACGTAATTATTATATTCCGTACGCATTAGTGTTTCATAAACTGTCTTTGGTCTGAGTAATAAAACGTACAAATATCAAAGTGTTAATCACCAAGAGGTCCATAACTATACAAATGTGGTGGACATTGTATAAAACATGTCTGTAGGAGGTCAAGTGTCACGTAAGAGTAAAACGTTAGAGTATAATAAATTACTGTGACGGTGCTGTTTCCTTCCTGGTATCCCGTACTTGCATGTTACAGGATTTGTCTCCTCGATAACGGATATTTTGTAAAGACGTATTTGGGCAAATTTTGGCTTTTCTGCTAAAACATACAGATACACCTTACAGATCTAGGTAAAATTTATTTCCTCATATGTTACTTTTTCACATTTTTAAGTTATATGGGGTTGTCACAGTAGGTGTCGGCACGTTAAAGAACCCTCACTGCTCAATGGCCATAAGTGCCAAGCATAAGCAAAATTTGAAGCCCTTCACCGGCATTTGGTGACGTCTCCATATGAGTGTCATGTATTTCACATATACATGTTCCGGATTTTAGTTCCACCCCTGATACGTTATTGTTTTGTCATATACAAGTTAAAACGTTTGTGTGATCTGGATGTAAAATAAAATAATGGCAGCCATATAACAGTGTCACGTTTATAACATGGTGTCAGAAGAGGGCCGTAAAAAAAACCAACTAAACTGTAAACGTCTTTAAAAATGACAATGGAGGGTTTATACGGTGCAATGCCGACAATGAATTGGGAAGCCAGCGACCTAGAAACGTCGTGGAAAACGTTTAAACAACACGTTGAATTTGTATTCTCAGGGCCGCTAAAATCAAAGAACGAAGAAGAAAAATGCTCGTATCTCATGATTTGGGTTGGAGAAATGGTAGGAACATTTATTCAACATGGACAGACTTCACTGCTGACGATAAAAAGAAATTAGCAAATTATTTCAAGCGGTACGAGAATTATATGAAGCCACGTAGCAATGAAATTTTCAACAGGTATAGATTTCAAACACGTGCTCAACAAGACACGGAATCATTTGATCAATTTGTAACAGAGCTGAAAATGCTTGTAAAAGACTGTAATTATCCAGTAGATGAATGCAATAAAATGGTTAGAGACCGTATAGTAATAGGTGTCAAAAGTACCAAGATTCGTGAAAAGCTCATAAACCAAGGGTCGGAGCTCACACTAGAGAAATCTATAGAGATAGCTCATTTATATGAGATGGCATCAACCCAGGCAAAAATCTATGTCAGGTGATCATGGAGGACTCATCCGTCCACGCAATAATACCTAAAACAAGAGAGAAAGGTAGGCCTAATAACAATTCATATAGGAAAAAGAGGTCAGATAAAGATTACAGATCTAGTAGTAGTAAACAAACACATTATCAGCATAGCAGACCTAAACCTAGAGCTAATTGTGGTAGGTGTGGTAGGAAACATGAACATTTAAAATGTCCAGCCAATGGGAAACAATGTCACAAATGTGGCAAAATGAACCATTTTCAAAAGTTATGTCACACTCACAGCCACAATATCAACACAGTACATGATGAGTCATGCAGTGATAATGACTCGGGAGAGTCAGGTTCAACTTTTTTCATGGGGTCTATTGATACGATTAACAATCTCAGTGATGATCAGTGGTCTGAAACTATAGAAATAGAAGGCAAAACAGATAACTTTTCAGCTTGATACAGGAGCGAAATGTAATGTTTTTACCATTGAGTACTTACCACAGATTGAATACAAATGAGAGAATCAAAACATCGCAAACCAGGTTAAAGTCGTACTCGGGTCACAAAATTTAAACCTGTAGGTGAAGTCACACTTGACTGTATTTACAAAGGTAAAATACACAAAACTACATTTGCAGTTATCGATTTAGAGGCAGAACCTGTCTTAGGTGCCAAGTCATGTGCAAGCATGAGTCTTATTACACGACTATACAAGGTTGACAAACCTATATCTGACAAGTCACATGTCAACATACCTACTGACATTCACACAAAATTTTCAGAAAATTTTGAAGGTCTCGGATTATTACCAACCAAAACATAGAATCAGGATTGATGAATCTATAACACCTGTTATACATCCGCCAAGACGTACTCCAATTGCTTTGCGTGACAAGATTAAACTTGAGCTTGACCGTATGACTCAGTTAGGTGTCTTAGTAAAACAGGAGGAACCAACCTCATGGGTAAATTCCATGGTAACAGTTTTAAAACCTAATGGAAAACTTCGCATTTGTATAGATCCAAAAGACCTAAATCGAGCAATCCTACGTGAGCATTATCCTCTAAAGACAATTGAAGATATCATACAAAATATTCCGGAAGCTAAAATCTTCTCAAAACTAGATGCGACTTCTGGGTTTTGGCAAATAGGTCTTGACGACGAAAGCTCAAAGCTATGTACTTTTAACTCACCTTTCGGTCGTTATCGTTTTACACGATTGCCATTTGGTATCAAATCTGCCAGTGAGGTATATCAACGAATAATGTCTGAATGGTTCAAGACTTACCTGGATGTGAAGCCATAATAGATGACTTAGTAATTTGGGGCAAAGACATGAAAGAACATGATGAACGACTCGATGCCGTCATGAAACGGATACGTGAAAATAATCTCAAACTAAGTGCAGATAAATGCGAATTTCGCAAAGATCATATATCATATGTAGGACATGTTCTCACTGCCCAAGGTGTCAAACCAGACTATGAGAAAATTAGAGCAGTACAGGAAATGCCCTGTCCACAAAATGTTAGTGAACTACACACATTCATGGGATTCATACAATATCTTGGAAAGTTCATACCAAACCTGTCTAAGGCCACAGCACCTTTGAGATCACTCTTGGAGAAAGATGTCATATGGCATTGGGACAAGGAGCAGGAAGAAAGCTTTACCACTTTGAAAAAGGTTGACGCAAAGCTCTAAAGGTCTTGGAGCAGCTCTTGTGCAAGATGGACAAACCTGTAGCGTATGCATCACGCGCATTGACCAAGGCGCAACAGGGCTATGCCCAAATTGAGAAAGAAACACTAGCGATATCATTTGGTTGCAATAAATTCCACCAATATATATTTGGTAGACACGTGATAGTGGAAAGTGACCACAAGCCATTACAGGCTATACACCGTAATCACTGTATAAAGCACCATCTAGACTACAGTCTATTATGCTCACTCTTCAGCAATATGACTTGGATATTCAATACAAACCTGGAAAATATATGTTTCTAGCTGACACACTAAGCCGAGCTTACCTCAATGAAACAACAGAAAAGCTAGTACCTGACTTAGCTGTTAACCAATTATCGTACTTACCAATAAGTCCAGAGCAGTATGAAAATTTTCAAATAGCAACGCTCGAAGACCAAAATCTTCAAATTCTTCAAGGCATCGTGAAATCAGGATGGCCTGACGTCAAACACAAAGTACCTATCTCAGTGCGTCAATACTGGCCTTATCGTGATGAAATATGTGCCATCGATGGACTTATGTACAAAGGGCACAAAGTAATAGTCCCACAAAGCATGAGAAATGAAATGCTTGAACGTATACACAATTCCCACTTAGGAGTGGTAAAATGCAAAAACAGAGCACGCGAGAGCTTATTCTGGCCAGGTATGAGTACTGCAATAGAGGAAACTTATCAGCAAGTGTGCTACTTGTGCATGCAAACAAAAATTCAAAAGAACCTCTAGTTGAAACTGAAACCCCAGACCGCCCATGGTCTATCATATCATCCGACTTAATGGAATTTCAAGGTCATACTTACCTTGTTACTGTTGACCATTATTCTAGTTGGCCAGAAGTAGCCAAACTTGAAAATTTATCAAGTGCAAACACCATTCAACACTTAAAGAGCCAATTCGGCAAATATGGAATACCCGATAAATTTCTAAGCGACAATGGTCCACAATATGCTTGCGACGCATTCCGCAAATTTGCAAAAGAATATGGATTCGTAAATATTACGTCAAGTCCGCACTTCCCCAAGCAAACGGGAAAGCAGAACGTACAGTACAAAACAATCAAGAATCTCTTAAAGAAAGCTGCTGATCCTTACAAAGCTCTACTAGCTTATCGAAATACGCCTTTGGACAAAATAGGATTGTCACCAGCACAGCTTTTCTTGGGTCGACGTCTCCGAACTGACATTCCGACAACATCTACACTACTAAAACAGGAGTGTCACAACTCAAAAGATGTGGAAGAACGCATTAAAACTAGAAAATATCAGCACAAGCTGTATTATGACAAACATGCTAGACCAGAATTGCGTGAACTTTATGAAGGAGAGCAAACTGTCACACGTCATAATGACAAATGGACACCCGCCATCGTCACCGAAAAAAATAAATCTCCGCGATCATATATTGTTAAAACTACCTTCAGGTAGATGTATTCGCCGCAATCGTCGTGACATACGCACGACAGCAGCAAACTTTGCAAATCATAATCAACAATATAATGCAGATTCACAGGAATATGTTTCACAACAGCCGATGGTTACCAATACTTCACATGATCCAATATCCGATACACC
Source organism: Atrina japonica (assembly GCA_030159075.1). NCBI lineage: Eukaryota > Metazoa > Mollusca > Bivalvia > Pterioida > Pinnidae > Atrina > Atrina japonica. The sequence continues at coordinate 52,804 of BROG01000563.1, forward strand.
TGATCCTCTTTCGGATTCTCCACCAGATTTACTGAGTGCTTCTAATCCGGCAAATCTAACAACGCGTTCAGGGCGAGTTATTCGTCCACCCAAAAGATATGATGATTAGTGCAAAAATATATATATCATCATCAGTGTTCAAGTGCAAAGTGTTTAGTGATCATCATCAGTGTTTAAGTGCAAAGTATGCAAAGTGCATGTCGATCATCAATGTGTTGTGTGCAAATTGTGTTATTCGTATTCGAGGAACTTGATCGTCATTTGTTTTCATTGTGTTAAGGCTAACACAGTAATATTTCCATTTGAAGAACTTCATTGTGAAGAAGACATTTTCTTAAATCATTTGATAATTTGTTTTCACTCATGGTGTTAAGGCTAACACAGTAATACTCATATTTGAAGAACTTTATTTTAAAGAAAACGTTTTCCTAATCATTTTATATAAAAGTCTCAAGATGACTTTTTCAATGACAATAATTTAATCTTAAAGTTCCACTGTTTGTAAAGAAAAGGGGATGTCATGTATTTCACATATACATGTTCCGGATTTTAGTTCCACCCCTGATACGTTATTGTTTTGTCATATACAAGTTAAAACGTTTGTGTGATCTGGATGTAGAATAAAATAATGGCAGCCATATAACAGTGTCACGTTTATAACAATGAGTGAAATATTCTTGAGTGGGACATTAAACAACAATAAAACAAACAAAACAAACAAAGTTATACGGGGTTCATCAGGCTATTCAATATTTAAAGCAAAATAATTTGTTCAATATAAGATACCTGCTCCAAAGAAAGACAACTGTTGCAAATAGAAGGTTACTCTGTATTCCGCTAATCGAGACTATATTATCAAATTATAAAAACATCAAAAGGAGTCGACATGACTCAGTCGGTAGCGCGCAGGACTCTTTATTGTGAAGTCGTGAATTCGAGTTCAGCCAGCGGCAGGTTGGTTTCCTGTCCTTCGGATGAGACAATACAAGTCGAGGCCCCGTGTCACAGTAGGTGTCGGCACGTTAAAGAACCATCACTGCTCAATGGCCGTAAGTGTCCAGCAAAGGTGAAAATTTGAGACCCTTCACCGGCTTTGGTGACGTCTACGTATGAGAGAAAGATTCTTGAGTGGGATGTCAAACAACAATATGCATCACGATTTCTTGTTTTATTAGATTAGATATGCCAGGAAAGTATGGTGGCTGATTCGGGACATCGTAATATCACTTCGTTGAATACAACGAGATATTACGATATGATACCACGATACTATACCACGATATTACGATACAATATCACGATACTACGATACGGTACGATACCACGATACGACACCATTAAATTGCGATATGATATTACGATATCTCAATATCACGATATTACCCTACGATATTACGATAAGATATTACGATATCAAGATATCGCGATACGATATTACGATATCACAATATTACTATATTACGATATTACGATATTATCACTACCATGTATAAGCATGCGTCGCTTCAAACTGAGGTTCATCCGCCATTTGTTGACCATTACATAAACAATGTATGTTTCCATAATCAGGCGTGGATCCAGGAATTTAAAAATTTGATGAATACATTTTGATACAATGCAAATTTTGTTTACAAATAAATTATCATGCTTAGAAAACTCAAACGACTTTTTACTGGTGTCTAGGGCAACACAAATAAAACAAATAGTAGTTAAAAGCCATAAAATCCCCATTATACTAACAAAGCCAGGGTGGATTTCAAGTTCGAGGGAAAGAAGAGTATATCATTACAAAAATATAGATAATTGTTTAAGCTTATACAAACTCATTCAAACTCAGTCAGCCGACATGTTAACTTTTTATTCCCAGAAAGAGGTTACAATTTGAGTGATCATTAATTAAAAGACGAAGGGGAGCAGTCGTTGTATTGATACTAATTACTGTTACATCCTATTTGTTTACACTCTGGGGCCGGTTCCGACTGAAAATGTGGTTGTTCATGACTAGAATCGAACTCATGTTTTTCTGTAAATAGGTAGAACGGTTCACGACTGAGTCGGAGGTGACGACGGTTGCGTCTGTACACACGTCCAATTTCTGTTCGCAAATTGTATGATCTAACATCTTCTTGGTTTTCAACTTGTGCTTTTTTCCAAGATTTCTCATTTCCTGTTGGTCTTACGTGCACAACATCACCTTCAATCAATGGTTTGAGTTCCTTCACCCCATGATTATAATTTTGTCGTTGACGTTCCTTGTGTTTAAGTTTAAGTAGTTTCTCTGTGATGCAATCAGCATGACGTGGTTTCAGTAAATCTTTGTGCGTCTGCAAAAAATTCTTTGAATAGGTGAGTATCCAATTCCTTGAGTAAGCATATTGCGACGATCTAACAATGCTAGAAATGGATCCTTACTGTCTAATGCGCATTTCTAAATAAGTCTTTTCGTAATTTTAACTGATATTTCAGGCTTACCGTTTGATTGTGGATACCTTGGCGATGACGTCACATATTCAAATTCATACACATTGCTAAATTCCACAAACTCTCTGCTTCCAAATGGTGGTCCATTGTTAGAAATCACTTTACCTGGAATGTTATGACCAGCAAATTGTGACTTCATTTTACTTTAGCAGTTTTACCGTGAATTCGTTCGACTTCAAAGTAAGCCGAGTAGTAATTAGCAAGTATGAGATAATCTCGACCTTCACATTCAAATAAGTCGTACCGTATGATTTGCCAAGGGCGACTAGATATTTCATGACTGATCATTGGCTCTCGTTGCTGGTCATCCTGGTAATTATTACAAGCTGGACACTGACTAACATAAGATTCAATATCCTGACTCATGTTCGGCCAATATACACTATCCTGAGCACGACGAATGCATCCTCTGATTCCTATGTGTGAGTCATGTATTCTCTGTAGAATATTCGGTATAGTGGATTTAATATTCGGTATAGTGGATTTTGGTACCAGCACTCGTTCTCCTTTGTAGATTACACCATTTTACACTTCCAATTCTTTTCGAAAAGGGTAATACACTTGAATGTCAGGGGACACTTCCTTCGTGGAATCTGGCCAACCTTCAAGAATTATGCGTTACTTCATCACGCTCTGTGGATTGTTTGATTTGATAATAACGATAATCAGATATCGCAAGATACGAACGATGATTGACACTGTGTAGGTCGTGTAAGTTATTCTCAACTACCTCTGTCTCTGTGTTTAAATATGTTCGACTTAATGTATCTGCAAAGTACATCTCAGTGCCTTTCCTATATTCCACACTGTAATCAAACTTCTGTAGCCTTGGTAACATCCTTTGTAGTCGTTTTGGAGCATTGTGCTGGTTTTTACGAACAATAATCTCCAACGGTTTATGATCTGATTGTATGGTCACATGACGTCCATAGGTGTAATTTTCAAAATGTTTCATACCGAACACTGTAGCTAGTGTTTCTTTCTCTATTCGTGCGTAATTTTGGTTAGTGGAAGAGAGCGATCTTGATGCATATACAATAGGGTGATTATCTTGTATCAGGCATGCTCCTAAGCCGGAAGTTGACGCATTGCACTGTAAAATAAGCTTTTTCTTGCTTCAAAAAACTTTAATACAGGCGCTAGTGACAATATAGTCTTCACTTTATTAAAAGCTATTCCATGTACAGTCTCATCCCATATGAAATGTGTATTTGCTTTGAGAAGATCAGTGTTTTGGTAACTTCGGACAACTTGGGAGTAAACCTCTGAATAAAATCTGTTCATTAGTGATCTTAGTTTCCTATCATGATCTGCTTCAGTTTCATCATCAGTTTCACCACATCCGTTAATAACCACATCATCATGAATTGATTTAATGCCTTTTAGGCCACTTAAAACATCGTCCATTCTTCGTTGGAACTCTTCTGGAGCACAGATAAACCAAATGACATACTGAGCAGTCGGTATTTGCCCCATGGTGTAGCAAATGTAGAAACAAAAACTACTTTCACAATCAAGTTCTATGTGCATCCACTCTAGAAAGTACACGAGCTTGACTCAATTCTGGAAGTGTATCCTCTATAGTAGGTGTTGGGTAATGATTGCGCTTTAACGCCTGCTTGGGATCGATACACAAACGGATGCTGCTATCTCATTTAGGTGCTATAACAAGGGCGGACACCCAATCAGTTCTAATCTTCATTGCCTTTAATACTCAACGACTCTCAAGTCTACCTAACTCTACTTTAAGTTTCGACTTCAGAGATATTGGTATTTTTCTAGGTGGTAATTGTACAGGTCTCACGCTATCCTCAACTTCTAAGTGTAACTTACCATCTGCGTATTTTTCCTTGATTTCGTTCTAGATGTCAGTTTTAGATATAACTTCTTCTTGTACTTGACTTCTAGTAAGGAACTTCTCAGTATGCACCGTAATCAATTCCATGCCTTCAATAGCTTTCTTACTAATAATACCATGAAACGGTTTGCCAGGTGCTAAAACAAATTCTAAGTTGTACTTTTTTCTTATTTCTAGGATTACGCTCTGTCATCCTGGTAGTCCCAATAGCTTTGGACTCACTGTTGTTGTACAGAAGCAGTGTAACATCTTATTTCTTCAGATTACCATACTGTGTATCATTAGTAAGTTGAACATATGTATGAGCAGGCAGAATGTTTGCAGTAGATCCATTATCTAACTGAAATTCAACTAGTTTGTCATTTATACTCATGATAGCAGTATGTTTTAGCTGATGTAAAATGTACTTGTTCTATTGAAAGTATATTTTCCTCCGAAGACCAAGTGTCGTAAGTTTGCACCACAATGTCGTGTACCTTATTTTTGTAATGATTCGTACCATTTTTTAAAATGATTTTGTTTCCCATATTTATTACAAGCGACACCATATACCGGACACTTTTCTTTTGCAAGTGGATGATTATTACCATACAAACTCAGACAAAGTCATTGTATTAATACTAATTATTGTTACAGTAATGCCCTTTTATTAGTATTTCTTCATTTCATCCAAAATGTAATGATTTAAAAACTTATTTTGTTAACTCCTGGAGTTTGAATTTTTACTGTACATACATCTATACTTTTTGGTCCAAAGGAGGTACGTACTTTACGCCCCCATCCATCCCGTGCATCCACCACTGAGAATGTAACCACCTAATGGCAATGACAAATTATAATCTAATCTAATCACTCTAATCACAGAAAAGGACCTGATTTTTATGAATTGTTAAAGACATTCAGATAATATATTCAGAATCGTGTCAGAATATTTATTGCATTTACAGTAACTGACCATGTAGACACGGCGAAAACAACTGACGTCACAAAATGCATATTTCACCTGCAACGTCCGATCTATAGCGTTTAAATTCGTCCAAAAACGAAGAATTTTGTTATATCATATTTCCATTTTATTTCATCTCGCATATTATTTTATGACAAAGTAATTAAAAAGTTAAGTGACTAAAAACGAAGATAATCATTTTACCCTTAAGACGGATTTGAAAATACATTAAAATCTATTATTTGACCTTATATTATATCACTTCTTCTTCCGGAAATATACTTTTATATTAAACTCTAGCTCAGCTTATTAACAGAAATGATCGTCTAGAGCATTTTCTTGGCTTTTTAAGCTATAACTTTGGTATTGTTAATAATATATATATTTAAAAAGATTATATTGATCAATCTCACACACACACACGTACAAACATACATACATATGTACATGAATGCATACAGGCATGCATGTATGGCGGACAGACAGACGTATGTATGTAGATCAACACATGCGCAATGCATTATTTTATTTGATAAACGTTATACAGATTTTATCTACTTTAAACATGCTCGATAATATGACGAACCCGTGCACTACACACAGACGACACTCTCTTTCTCGGAAGCGATAAACAAAATATATCAAGCCAAAGTTCTTTACACTGTTAGAAGCTTATGAGCGAAAGAAGATAAAGACCGACAACAATGGCGGTGTATCTAGAAAGAAAGTTTAAACAATTTCGTGAGTATGGAATTGCTACAAAAGTAGAAGAGGAACCTATTGCCAAACTAATGCATTATCTTCATTGTGTTCGAGCAGTTCTTAATGTTGATAATATTACAGATCCTCTTCAAAATTTTGAAGAATATTACAATTTATCGAGTCATGATGTAGATCAAGTCCTAGACCTCTGTCTTCAATACAAGCCTGAATATTTGGAAGGAAAATGTTTTCAGGAAAACCCAGAATTATGTATCAATAAATTCAATAATTTTTGGGAAATAAGCTCATTTGAACAAAAATTTGCTGCGACTCGTTCAGTGGTAATCAACAGTCATGAATATGCTGTTCTCAAAGTAATGGTCCATAAAGGAAGCTTTTACACTGAGCATTATCACATTCCCATGGAACATTTTAAGCCATGGATTAACGCAAAGAAAAATAACAAAGCTCGGCCTGTTCGTAAATTAAGAGTCAAGATAGCAGCGAAAGTTCCATCTCCAGGGTACGTTCAAATTAATTTTTATTAGTTGAATAAGATAATACTCAAATGTTTCAAATAGAGTTCATTATAAATGTCATGCTATCAATAGTGTTAAGTCAATATATAACAAGTTTGAAAGAATGCTTAAAACATCGAAAAACAGTATAGCCAAATAGAAAGCAATGTATATCAATTATCACAACACAGCTATCAACTGCTATAAAACCAATACAGACAGACAGACGGACAGCCGATCAGACAATGTCAATTGATATCTATTGTCTGTGCCTTCGTATGAAAAGTGTAGAGCTGTTCATTGACAGTTGACTGTTATACCTGTAAACGTCTTTTTCAATATTCCAGGCCCGAATTTAAGAATTTGGTTAACTTATATGGAAATATCAGTAACTACAAAATAATGTTATCTAAATTTACGGGAGTATGTCACTGCATACTCAATACATCTCTGGGTACTTGCGATAACGCTGAGTACCCCGAGTGACTTTGCAAAACCTTCTATGAAGAGAACATGGGTTTTGTGTTTAAGTCTTAACTCTAACTGGATTGCAACCCTTCGTGATCATCGACGTTTGATGAAAACATCTGCTGTTATTGTCCATCTCGCATATCTTAGTGTAGCTGGGTAATCATGTCATTATTAAAAGGACAGATCTATTTGTATTTCGTTTATGATATGCTACATTAGAAATACAATGGACCTTTAAGTAGTTCTTTGACTGATCCAGTCCAAAGCAGTGCAGACACAAAGTACATGTATATATAAATGTATACGAACATGACAAGAGCGCTTTCATGGCTCCCCGAATAGAATACTGCTCTATTACTAACGGAGGGTCGCATATTCGAGCCTCGGTGGATTCGGTAGGCTTTTCCTGTGTTGATGAGACAGTACAAACGAGGTCCCGTGTCACAGTAAGTGTAGGCACGTTAAAGAAACCTCACTGCTCAATGGCCGTAAGTACCTATGCCTTCACCGGCATTTGGTGACGTCTCCATATGAGTGAAAAATTCTTGAGTGGAGTGCTGAAAACGTTAAACACCTACTGTGACACGGTACCTCAGTTTTTAGTGGCTCAATCCGAAGGACGGGAAATTATCCTGTCGTCGACTGGACTCGAGCTCAGGATCAAGAGTCGAGCGTGCTACATACTGAGCCAGACCGGCACCATACGATGATGATGTGAGGTGCATTTAATGTTAAAACATCTTTGTATTTATAAGTTAGAGAATTATGAAAAAATAAACTCTCTCTTTTTCTTGTAGGGATACGTTTGCTGATAATATCCCGATCAACGTCTTGTTTTCATATCTTTTTCCTGTTTGGCTATTCGTGTGGATTTTCATGGTAAGTAAAATTTCATTTCTTCTGAAGCTTTTATCATAAATTATATATAAATTTGTATTAACGTATATCTAACAGTTCTATGAAATTAACTGCATTCTTTTTTGCAATATTAGCTCGCCGGGTCAAAATGTCTATTGAAGTAATATCATATCCTTTTTTTCGTTGTCCATATACAAATTAGTACTTGCAATCATTGCAATAAGCTTTTTCATATTTTTCCAAACCACTTGATCTCATGACTTTGATAATGACATTTGACCTATTTGAAATTTGAGTATCTTCAATACAATGCTGCAATCGAAGAGTTATGTTGTCTTTTGACACTCTTATTTTAAACGTGCATCCTAGTGTAGAGTCACAATGGTGTAAACAGGTGCAACATCCAAAAACAAAAAGCTCATATAAAAGTGTTACCAGGTAGCTGTTTTGTATTATTGTTTAACGTCCCACTCCGGACTTGTATGGATACGTCACCAAATGCCAATGAAAAGCTTCAAATTTTGGCCTATGTTTGGCAGTTATGGTTATTGAGCAGTGAGTGTTCATTGATGTGCCGACACCTACTGTGACATGGGACCTTGGTTTTTACTGTCTTATCCGAAGGACAGGACCGCCAGGCAGTATACAAATCTGGTGAAAATTCGACAGAAACTCTCGAAAGCTTCAGAGGTGTAACCAGTATGCATAGAGGCGTTAGCATCCCCTGTCAACTGGTTATAGCTGCTGCGAGAGTAAGAACAAAATTAAATGAAATAAATAAAGAGAAAATCCTCGACAGAAATGGTACAAATGATAAGACAACTACTATTGCACAGTTAATTCAGTAGTTGTTTACATATGAACATGTCATATACAGATGTAAACTACTCTCTGACAAATTCTTGACACAGGGATGTCAAAAACCGCGTTTGATGTCAACGCTCCGCAAAATGTTATGGTCGGTATAATAGTCTTGTTTGCGATTCAATGAGTGAAATATTTAGTTGCCTTTTTGTTGACTGTTCTTGAGACGTCTGTACCAATTGTGACAAGAATTCGTTCCTCGTTTGGACTTGACTCTCGACCCACGGCAGGAGTGACCAGTTGACAGGTGATGTTTATTCCCCCATGTCACCTGATCCCACCTCTTGGTTTCCAGAGGTCCTTGTTTGTCCATTTTTACCAGATTTGTATCTATATCCTGGACATCCTTAATATTTATACTTTGGTATCTGAGATGTTTTATATTATACCGACGAGAAATTTTGACATTACACGAGATTCCTAATATATTTGTTAAAATAACTTAGCAGTCAGTAGTTTGCTTCTGTGCAGATATAAAATATCCATATATTGAACACGTTCTGGCATATCGTATCATCTGTGTGATGTAAACACCATAGCCAAGGATTGGATTACTACTTTAATGTAGAAAGTTGACAAAAAGAAAGCAAATATTATAGTCATGCCGGGAATATGTTGATTGTAGGCTTGGGGTTATCATTTCAACTAGATGTTGTTATGTTGATATCATTAAGTTGTTGACTCATATATAGTCAATAAAAGCTGCTTAAAATATTGATGTTTATTTTATAATTGTATATAATCATTTTACAGAGTAGCTTTATTGTGACAATCATGGCACCGACTGAAATTAAAATCAAATTTACCGTACAGTTTGATCTGCCCAATATTGCACTGTTATTTTTACATGTTGTACCAGGTATACTGTTCTCTTTGCAGTCCATGTGTACCAGTAATTAACTGAACAGATTAACATTGGAAACGTCATCAACAGGAAGTTTTATGTTTCTGTCTTCACTAAGTTGATATTTCATGACATGTTCAATAACATGTAACACAGTACGCTTATTATTATTATTATTATTATTTTTTGTCGTTCACCATACTTTTATTATAGAAAGTATTTCATTTTGGATGTTTGAAACCAATTAGTATATACACGCTTAATATAAAATGTGTAAACGCTCTTAATTGCATTTTATTTAGACTTTAATCTTTTAACATAATTTTACGCATTAAATTTCTATTGTAATCATTTGTGTTTTGAAGAATATTAAAATCATATTTCTGATCTGGTTTGTATTTTTATTCCTAACGTACAAATAATTTTCCAATTCACATAACTTGGTGGGGGGGGCGGAGTACCCTTTTCATTGTCATACGGACTGTTCACTTTTTGGTAAGAACACGAGACATATGCTTTATTTTGCACTACATGTAGGTACACGGAGGTATGATGAAATGTAGGAAAAACTATTCTTCTCAATAATATTTTGGTGTTGTTATGTATTATTATCTAAAATTTAAACAATGTCAAGAAAGATTCCACGACACTCCACTCCGCTAGGTTTTATAAAGGTTTTACTACAGTATATCTCAGTCCATACAGCAATTTACATCTATGCATTAAATTATTTGATAAACCTATGATTCAAAAATATGTGTAACGGTTTAGTTATTCCAAATGCTGATTACATTTGACCTATGAACCAATGACCTGGATATTTTGAACAAATATTCTTAATACAGGACCCAGGAAATTTCAAATGCATTTCTATATAAAAAGTAAACAGAAATTCAATGTTGCCGAATCTCAGATAACCTTTCATCTTTGAACCAGTGACCTTCATGGCGTACACATCCAACATCTTTCAAATGCATATCTCTATAAAAAAAGTGTTTTAAGGAGTTCGGTGTTTTCGTATGTTTATACATTTCAATTGTTCCTGTAACCTTGCATGTGAATCCATGATCTTAAAAGGACATTAGCTGTGTTTACCAAAAACAAAGATATTTCGATTTTTCCTACTTTTACTACTAATACTTGATGTACAATAACAAATAAGAGTTATACACAGGCATAAACGTATATTAAGATAATCTTATATTCATATATTTTTGTGTAAATGAAGGCGGGTCTAGTAGTATGTATAAACAACTCTAAGATTGAATTAATCACTTGCAAGTGAAGAAGTTCCAAACAGGGTTTCCCAAGCAATTTCTACAAAATATATAGGAATTCAAGAATTTCATTGCCTGTGTATATCTCGTTTTCTTATTGTATATCAATCTAAGTAGTAAAACGGAAAGAAATGATTTTGAACAAAAAACTGTGGCTAATGTCCCTTTCAAAGAGACATTATCAAGTTTAATACAATAAATACAAGTTGCTCTTACGATTTGAATCTGTTTGCTCGTGATATTGTTATCTATTTTATTACATATTAAAACACACTAAATGTTTACTTTAAAACTACTGCTATCTTTTAAGACTTCTTGGAATATCATTTTAATCTAGTATTCTGCAGTTTACGTAAATAAACATGAGGCTTAACCTAGAAAAACGATTTATAATCCTATCTTTTTTAAACCGGTCACATTTTACTTTGATAAATATAGCAGACCTTGAAATAAAGTCAAATTTCAAGCCACGCAGGAAAAATTTTTTATTCCTCATTGGGTAATCTCTTGTGTATATTGACAAGAAGGAAATATTAATCCAGTCCGTGTAATTTGAAAGTTATGCAGTATTACCTAAAATACCAACTCCTCCAGGTCAAGGAAGGTTCACAAGACTCCACCAGCTGGTTATATATATATATATATATTGATCTGATGAGGCTAGAGCCTGGATCAACGGAAACTAAGAAATATCATGATCTAAATAGAGATATTATCGTTACACGACTACAGCTGCCGTCAATAACAAGAAGATGAAAATGTCCACTAAATCACAGTACTGATTCTACTGATATTAGATAAAATTACATTCAACAATTTGTTTTGTTTGTTTGTTTGTTTTATTGTTGTTTTGCATCAATGTATTATTATTCTATATTTATAAGTGCCATAAAATTGTACCTTTGCTATGGATTGACGCCGATTTAATGGGTGCACGCTAGATCCTACCCTAGCTGTCCAGAGTGGAACTCTTCATTGTATATTAATATTCTTCAGTGGCGATGGAATGGTTTCTTACCTTTCACACTGAATGATTGGATGTTCACTCTGAATACCATATCATATACACTAAAGTCAAACTATGGTCAAAATTCAACCACCAATCCGGTCTAAATGACTGGGTGTCATATTCAGGATGACTGGATGTTCACTGTGGATACAATATCATATTCACTACTTACAGTCAAACTACATAAAAAATCAAAGTTAGACATCAATTCAGTCTAAATGTACAAATCCAGATTTTTAATTTTTTTTTATATAGTTTAGTTTTCTAATAGCATCGACACTGCAGAATATTAATTTACACTAAATAGTTCTGGACAGCTAGCGTAGGATCTAGCTTGCACCGATTTAATGAGGGTGACACGGATCATCAATTTTTAAGTCTCAACCGAAAACCACGTGACATTCACTTCTCATTTCCGAGTGATTGGCGAACAAACTGTATGAAAGTCTTAGGTGTCGTGAAAATGGTACGGGCAGTGGAAAATCTCAGTCAACCTCAGTTAGAGAAATGCGCATGCACAAAATCTTGTCTACATTCGATGTGTAATCTCTGTCATGTACTTTATTATTAGCTAGGGTAACCAAATAAGTGTACATATTAAAATCTAGATCTAATGTATTTTAACCTATGACTGGGACTGATTCTTGATCATAGATTATATGAAAAGGATAGTAATGGCGACCACTGGCGAGTTGAACCGTCTACTAGGCCATCGCAATCGTTGTTAGTTACGTGTTGGTGTCGAGACGATGTTATCAATCCCCTTTTTCTAGAATTCCAGGAACATCATGAAAGAATTGTGTTTATCAGCGCTGTAGTAGATAACGTGATGAAATAGTTTCGATTGTGTGAAGTCAGAAGGAGATGATCGAAGCATCTTTCGTCATATTGTGACTACTATGAAATATCTCGAGCATCATTACAATTTTTCAGCCACGTATACGGCCCGATTTAACATGTCTGAGTGGAATGTGACAGGCGGCGCTGGAGTCATGTGACCTTACCTTAATACTACAGTTTCAAACTTCTAGAGTAAAAGACTTCTGATATATATATATATATATATATATATATATATATATATATATATATATATATATATATATATATATATATATATATATATATATATATATATATATATATGTATATATATATATATATATATATATATTATACGTATATTACATACATGAGAGGTTGATATTGCATATTTTCACCCCGATGATGCAATGCTTTCCGAGGGATATATATATATATATATATATATATATATATATATATATATATATATATATATATATATATATATATATATATATAGATATATATATATAAACTTGTACATAAAGACCCCCTTAGGGACCAAGAAAACCTTTATTGGGAGGTTGTCTTTGTACATAGGTTGATTTGTACATAATTGGTACTACTGGGACAGCAATAACCCAAGTGGTCCTTATACACACGTGGTCGCTAAAACAGGTTGTACTGTATATACATATGGAAACAGACAATATATATTTATATCTTTATTTATTGAAAAATATTTGGAATACTTGTTTAGATAATGCATATCGAATGATGATTTACTCTAATACTTCTGCAATGATGTTAACCTGTTTCAACATAAACATTAGTTGCCCACGTTAGTTCGAAGTGTCAACATTATTTTGTGATCTCCGTTTGTTGATGATGTACATAACGATGAAAACGGTGATCGTAACTCCAGTGACAAACGACGATGCTATAGTGTAGTAAATGAATGGTCCCTGACACTCGTGAAGGATCATCTTGGTAAACGAAAAACCACAGGCTGCAAACAGAAGGTTAAAAAATCAAAACAGGCTAAAATGTATGGGGCGTCGTTTTTCTTTTTAATACCAGTTGGTGATATCACTCTTTCGAATAGGTGATTTAACTTTTTCAAAAAGTGATATTACCTATTCGAATGGGTGATATTACCCATTGGAATACCGAATAAATGATATCACCCATTCAAATAAGTGATATCTCCTATTTGAAAGAGTGATATCACCTATTCGAAAGAGTGATATCACTTGTACGAATAAGTGATATCACTTTTACGAATAAGTGATATCACTCATAAAAACAAATAGGTTATATCACCCATTTGTATAGGTGATATAACTTTTTCGAATAGGTGATATCACTTTACAAAACGAATAAGTGATATCACTAACTTGAATAAGTGATATATATAAGTGTGTACTTAAAGAGTAGGTGTGTCAGTAGTGTGTGTAGACAGACCAAGAGTAGGAATGTCAATATAGTGTGTACACAAAGAGTAGGTGTGTTGGCAGATTATGTAGACAAAAAGTAATTGTGTCGGCAGAATGTGTACACAAAAATAGTTGTGTTAGTAGTGAATGTAGACAAAAAAAAGATGTGTCGGCAGAATAAGCTGACATAAAGTATCTGTGTCGGCAGAATGTGTAGACAAAAATAGTTATGGCAGTAGCGAGAGTAATTAAAAATAGTTGTGTCGGCAGAATGAGTTGACAAAAAGTAGTCGTGCAGAATTTGTAAAAAAAAATAGTTGTATTGCCAGAATGTATGAAAAAGTAGATGTGTCAGTAGAGTGTGTTTAATAAGATTACGTGTGCCAGTAAGGCCTACAGAAATTTTATGTGTTAGTAGAGTATTTAGAAATAGTGTCGGCAGAATGAGTAGACAAAACGTAATTGTGTTGTTGGAATGTGTAGACAAAATAATTGTGTCAATAGCGAATGTAGACAAAAAGTAGTTATGTCGGCAGAATATGTAGACAAAAATACTTGTGTCGGCAGAATGTGTGGACAAAAAGTAGCTGTATCACTGGAATGTACACAAAAATTAGTTGTGTCGGTAGAGTGTGTTTAAAAAGAGTACGTGTGTCATTAAGGCCTACAGAAACATTGGATGTTAGTAGAGTATGTAAACAAATAGTAGGGTGCCAAAAGTGTGCAGACGAAGAGCAGTTTTTGTATAGAGTGTAAAGACAAAGATTATGCGTGTCTGCAAAGTGTGTGTTAGTAAAATGTGTAGATAAAGTGTAGGATGCGTCAGTTGAGTGTGTTTTGATAGTCTATAAAGAGTAGGTGTGTCAGTAGAATGTGTTCAGAGTGTAAATAAAGAGTAGGTGTGTCAGTGGAGTGTGTTTAGTCGGTATAAAAAGATTCTGTGTCAGTAGAGTGTGTTTAGAGAGTATATAGAGGGTAAGCGTGTCAGAAGAGTGTGTTTAAACTGTAACTAAAGAGTATGTATGTCAGTAGAATGTGTTTAGAGTGTAGATAAAGTGTAGGTGTGTCAGTCAAGTGTGTTTAAACTGTAACTAAAGAGTATGTATGTCAGTAGAATGTGTTTAGAGTGTAGATAAAGTGTTAGTAGAGTTTGTTTAGAGTGTAAATAAAGAGTGTGTATGTCAGTAGAATGTGTTTAGAGTGTAGATAAAGTGTTAGGAGAGTTTGTTTAGAGTGTAACTAAAGGATATGTATGTCAGTAGAATGTGTTTAGAGTGTAGATAAAGTGTTAGTAGAGTTTGTTTAGAGTGTAACTAAAGGATATGTATGTCAGTAGAATGTGTTTAGAGTGTAGATAAAGTGTTAGTAGAGTTTGTTTAGAGTGTAACTAAAGGATATGTATGTCAGTAGAATGTGTTTAGAGTGTAGATAAAGTGTTAGGAGAGTTTGTTTAGAGTGTAACTAAAGGATATGTATGTCATTAGAATGTGTTTAGAGTGTAGATAAAGTGTTAGTAGAGTTTGTTTAGAGTGTAACTAAAGGATATGTATGTCAGTAGAATATGTTTAGAGTGTAGATAAAGTGTTAGTAGAGTTTGTTTAGAGTGTAAATAAAAAGTGTGTTTGTCGGTACAGAGTGTTATAGACTCCCTTCCTATCAACACTTTAGCATTTGGACTATATCACTATATTATTAATTATCTATTTACACACGCATTGGTTCATTTTATTCATTTATGAATATACAATCAAGATCATTTTATAAAACGTCAAATTTTCTGAGAAAAAAAAACTTACTAACAAACTGCAGAGCCCATGTCACGAGTGCTGAGAAGTATGCAAGGAATGTCATGGGGTCGTATGCATCATTAAACCACAAATAGGACACGACAAACCAAAGAGTTCCTGATGTGAAAACTCCCATAATTCCAGTCGGCAAAAGTAGCATGGGAATAAGAAAAGAATCTACGGTGCAGTCAACTCTGTATAGGCTTGCTGTAAAGTTAATGCAAAATATTCTTCTTTAAGTGAACACATATTATCAATTCTTTATCTATTTATACATGTATTTTGAATTTATCCGGTAATATGGGTATTGGATTTCATAATTCTTAACAATGCTAAAACATGAATTATCAAAATTTAAACATCAACGTTTTATGACGTTACTGTCTGTCTGTGTGTCTGTCTGTCTATCTATCTACCTATCGATCGATCTATCGATCTATCTGTCTGTCAGTCTGTCTGTCGGACTGTCTGCCTATCTATCTATCTATCTATCTATCTATCTATCTATCTATCTATCTATCCATCCATCCATCTGTCTATCTGTCTGTCTGTCTGTCTTCATATCTGTTAATCTATCAGTGTGTGTACCTATTACATTCCTAGCAATACTAAAAAATAAATGTAATATTCTCAACTTATGAATCTCTCTCTCTCTCTCTCTCTCTCTCTCTCTCTCTCTCTATATATATATATATATATATATATATATATATATATATATATATATATATATATATATATATATATATATATATATATATATATATATATCTTACCCATAATAATTGAGGCACATGATGTCCAGAAAACAAATGACCCTGCAGCTGAAATATTAAAATAGGGATTATATTGCTTTCAGAATCATTTAATATATACGTCAAGTTGTCTTTCAGTCACTGAATCACTATAAAGATCTATATATACATGTACACAAAAACAATTCAAGTTCAGTGTTCATCATGAATCTGCACTGTAAAATGCAACCGAAAATCGTCTTTCAAGGTCTCATTCAGGTATGTTTATTTCTCTATCATAATGTTTCTAGAACTATTACTATTTCTACTTATTTGATAGGTTATTGCCATTTGTGTAGAGGAATCTAAACTTCAGTTACTTAAATGTCATTAATAAAGTTGGAAAACCCGGGATAAAGTTGAAGCATATATATATGGTCTGACAAGCAAAGAATAAAGTTGGAAATTGCAAGAATATTCACCTTTTGAAAATTCGCCTTTTTAGTCGGAAAAGTCAAGATTATAAAGTAAGGAAAAATAAGGAATAATTATTCCAGGAAAAATTACAATATTCCCAATAAAGTTCCCGGTTATATAATTAAGTTATACGCATTACAAAATGCAAAATTAATGGAAATTTTACCTCCAAAACTTCGTCTTAACCAATCATCACGTGATCGATCTGAGCATCCCATAATATTCAAATCAAAATTAGTTAACGTTGGTGGCACTCCAGAAATGCAACTGCATAAATAAATTAGTCTGTTACTCGTGTAAGAGAAGGGGTAGTGAAAGAAAGAAAATAACATGTTTCAATGAATTTCGTTTTAAACTTAAATTTGACGCTTGCATGCAAATACAGAGTAGTACAATCATATTCCTTTTTATGTCTCTTCCAATAGACGGATATGAAAAGGAAATGCGTACTCCTACACAGTACCTACTTCCAATTCAAGACTTGTTGATATTTTTAGTAGTATAAAGGATATATAAATGTTATATCATTCGTAACAAACTACAAGGTTGACTTACGTTTTGATTATCATGTCAACCACTTTATAAAGATAACTAATATCACTGCAATACTACTGTAACTACTACTACTGTCACTTATACTGCTACTAATACTACTGTTGCTACTACTACTACTGTTACTGCTGCTGCTACTACTACTACTACTACTACTACTACTACTACTTTTTCTACTGCCACTTATACTACTACTACTACTACTACTACTACTACTACTACTATTACTACTACTATTTCTACTGCCACTTATACTACTACTACTACTACTACTACTACTACTACTACTACTACTGTTACTGCTGCTACTGCTACTACTACTACTACTACTACTAATACTACTACTACTACTATAAAACTTAGATTATATTCATGGTATTCAAGATTTGTTAAATCAGCTTACATACCATTTCTTTTATTCAAACATTGGAATATATGTTTACCGCTTTCTTCGTCAAAAAGGAAAATAACCATATATAAAAATTTAACAGACCAAAAAAATAAATCATAAAAAATAAAAAATGCAAAACAACTTACCAACTTACTTCTGTTACTGTTATCAGTGCGCACCTGAGAAATGAAAAACTCCGTATTCCGAGAATTCAAGTACTTCTGTACTAGAAATAATCTAGATAAATATTCTTTAAACTTAAATAATCTCTCTCTCTCTCTCTCTCTCTCTCTCTCTCTCTCTCTCTCGTAATTGTGTATCGATGAAACTAAATACATATATATTTGTATGTCAGTGCTTTTACTTTAGTACGAATGTATTTATCATATATTTACAGTAATATATATATTTACCGTGCTGTTTGTCTCAAGACGCGAACACGATGATGCGGAAGTCATATCAGCAATAATCTCTCGGGATAATTGTCTGTATATATATATATATATTGGCGACCGCTCTAGAAAGCTAAGATCCATTAGATTACCTGCACAAACAGAAGAAGAGACGGATACAATGTGTGTATTATGTCAGCATAGTCGATTTGATAAGAATAGGAGTCATGCGTAAATTCTTTCGTTTCAAAAACTAGCTAATTAATTCACTGAATAACCGCATTTTATCTTTGTGTTAGGTTTTTATTCATAACGCTTTTTCATCACTAATTTTAAAACTTCAACCGATAATGTCATATCATCCACAAACCGATCGTCTTGAGCATTTATTTATTTCTAACCTTTTCTGTTTTATGTTTTTTTTTTCATGAGTTGATGGGAAATTACACATATTTGCGCATTTTCGCACCGTAAGCTCAATTTTTGGATTGAAATTTCCAAATCACACTTTTATTTGTAAATATTGATTTTTGAATTTACGAACAAAATACGCTGAAAAATATAGATCTAGATGGCCTGTCGAAATATATGCTATTAAAAGTAAGCACGGCGTCCTTTGTGAGTTTTAAGATATTGTGAATATGCTTTCAAATGTTACCTTTTTGGGTTTTTTGTTGTTGCCTTTTTTTTTTTTTTTTTTTAAGAAGGGGTTAATTAAGAGACACCATAAGAATAAAAAGGCTGTGTTCATTCTAAGTAAAAGTTGGATATCATCGGTGATTAAATTTTCACATCTTTAGCTGATAATAACGCAAAGGAAAATCGTATACACTTTGATCTACTGAATGCGAATTTTTATTACAAATAAATTTTATATCCATACATGCTTGGAGAATGCAAACGAAAATTTCGTTACCGATATGTAGGGCAAACACTTTAGAAAGAAACTGAAAGTATAAAACAATTCAAACGCGTAATTAAAATTGATGAAATCCTAAATGTACAGACAAATCCAGGGTAGATACTGTACAAACATCGATACTTGTGTGTCCAAAGGGGGCGTACGCCCTTTACGCCTTACCTGAATCCGCCGCTGACTTGGGGAAGTACAGTGTATGAGTACAATACTGGCCTGTCGCATAGAAACTTTAACACCGATGCACCGATGTATATAAGCATAAAGAATACGTCAGTACTTACGTGTGATATAAATGATAAAGGATGTAGAAAATGTGGTCTTTTTGTTGTCATGATTGTTCTTATTTTGAAAACTGTGTGATACATGCAGAGTTTTTCTAATTCGTTAACTCTGGAAATAACATGCATTTCCTCAGTAAAAAGATCGGTGCCCTTAATTGAAATTAACCCGCAATATCTTTAAACATATATGTATATAATGTATATTTTTCAGTATACTTAGTGTATTATACAAGAGACATGCAATACTACGAAGCGAACTTTTCATTTCTTTGCCAGACTGTGGTCTGTGGTTCTGGTCATAACATGACCTAGATAGATCGCGATAATGGCCTGGTAGCTGTACATTGTGCCACAGATGTAGTCTCGTGTTTCCAATTACTCTCTGTGATTTTTATTTGTTTTGTGGTTGGCCTGATGTATGGTTTTTATTATAAAATATATCAGAAATAAACATGTGATATTCTATTCTTTATTGATTCGTTCATGTATTTTAACGCTGAAAAGTAAAGCGGGTAACACTCGTGCACGCGACTTCAAATAGTGAATATACAATATATAGCTATATATACTTGCAATGAAGGGAATTGCTGTCGGTATGTAAATATTTCTTTATATATAACCGAATGATATCTACTTTTGAGAGTCCATTTATAGTTTTCTATTCTCTCTTGCTTAAATGCACAACCTTTCAATACTACAAGATATAATAGACTAATCAAAGAAAATAGAAATTAGTATGTCATTTAAATACGATGGGGAAGGGTTTATCTTGAAACCTTTAATCTTATAAGTTGTTCTTTCTCAGACTATTTTTAATGAAGTCAAAACTTAAGATTCGCCGAAATTTAAAGCGTGTAGAATTATAAGTTAAACATAACCGCATTCGTGATATGGTTCGATAACGAATATAGCTATTTTCAAAACAAAACTTGTTAAACAGAGTTAAATCTTTAAAGAAAAAACATTTCACACCACGTAATTACCATTCGCTGACCATCACTACTCCAAACCAATAGTTCAGAATTAATTGTGTCACAAATACTTAAAACGTACTTTGTTGTTAGTAAAAATCATAGGGAAAAAATACGTTAGGTAGAGACATGGAGAATTTAGATGGTTTACAAGACTGAGAACATAACTCAAGTAAAGATGTGTTCTGAAGCAGCAGACGTTTGTCGAAAAAAACACAAGAAAACAAATATTTTAACTGCTAAATAATACGATAATTCGATATGTAGCTTTTTGTTCGAAGGGGAGATTACGTTCCGGCATCCTTGTCATAACATAGTTTGTTTTCATTATATAACAAGAGATACCAATTTATAAATCGTCCGCACACATATGGTAAATACTAGACAAACACGAAAAACTCAGAGATGAGATCAGGTAACATGGAGTAATAAGCATCTCTTTTCGACTGGTCGTGTGTCACACCCTCTAAGAGTCCATTGTCAAAATTATATATCTGAAGGAATACAGCTTCCTCATAATCGGTATACATTATTGAACGACTACTATCGAACTTGTGACTCAAGATATATGGGTTCTGGAATAAAATACAATAATTGCAAACAAAATAATTATAAAAACTGTAAATTTTTACTTTAGCCGCAATTCCACGTATCTTAGTGACAACATCTTATCACTGAGTAGTTTGGCTCTGAATCTGTCCTATGTGGACCCAGCAATGACATACAGTATCATCTGGGGTATATAAACAAGCGATGAAAGGTCTGAATGTTGACTGTTGACTGATATAGTGACATAAAACATCAAACTATGATATGGTGTT
The DNA here is from genome assembly GCA_030159075.1 of Atrina japonica. NCBI lineage: Eukaryota > Metazoa > Mollusca > Bivalvia > Pterioida > Pinnidae > Atrina > Atrina japonica. Next base: position 74,197 of record BROG01000563.1, read on the forward strand.
GTAAAATCAAAGTGTCGTGTCTTCTGTGACGCTGGACATCGGTTTAAAGTGTTATCTAAAAGACTGCGGTGAAAAGGTAAATTATGAATTGATTATGGAATATTGACGATGAAAAGCCATAATCATCACGTTTGTCGTCTGTGTCTACAGTAAGTAAAAGTCAAGTATGCAGTGTATTTTTTCGATTTTGTAGTTTCCTTCATTTCTAGGAACCTTCGTGGCCGACTAGATAGAGCATTGCAGTTTGAACCATGAAGTCTCTCAGCGCGGGTTCGAGCCCCACTGTAACCCAATCTGGTTTTTGTGAAAAAGTTTCAAGTTTACTTGCGGAAGGCCGGTGGTCTACATTGTATGCGTGTGTGATGTAAAACAATATCAAGTATTCAATATTCTTTAATGTTTTTGTCGTATTTATTTATAAAACATCGTCGACAAATCTAATCTATAGCTAGTTTTTTCTTCTTTTGATTCAAAAGCTTCTGAATTAAGTCAGCTTCAAATGAATATAGGAACAGGCCGGCTACTAAAGGGGCACTATTGGTTTCCATTGGAATACTGACGATTGGCTGAATGAGCTGGTCTCAAAACATATACATTGTCTATGTAAAATTCCAGCAACATTTATGTCAATTTTATGTATTTTTGTGATGAATCAGAGTGGTGTTGGACGAATATAAAATCACAGATACCACAGTGTTAATCTTCAGGATGTCCAGGATATAATGTACATGGTGAATATTGTACAAACACGGACCTCTGAAAATCAAGAGGAGAGATCAGGTGTCATGGAGGAGAAAGCATTCCCTATTGACCGGTCACCACAGTCAAATCCAAATGAAATAAGTGAGGAACGATTCCTCGTCATAATCACTACAGACGTCTCAACATATTCTGCTTCTTGAATAAGCAACTGTGCAGTATTGCTGAAGTTTCTCCTTCTTGACTGTCGGTATTTCGGAAAGAAGTATAGATAAAGGAATATTTGTCTTATACTGCTATGTATCTCTGTTGGTATTTGGGTTTTTCGAAGATTAGGTATCCAATGATGGTAGCTCAAAATCAGTTCTATGTAGTAATGACACTGATTTGAAGAAATTCGCCCTTTGAGAGTGGGATATGTGTGTATATAGGATTGCCGAAATTAGTACTAACCGTTATGTCAATTTAGGTCGAATTATGAAAAGGCAGCAGTTCTGCTACATTTTCCGCTCTCTCTCTCTCTCTCTCTCTCTCTCTCTCTCTCTCTCTCTCTCTCTCTCTCTCTCTCTCTCTCTCTCTCTCTCTCAAATTCATGAATGATAAGAAGTGGAAATAATTTTGATTATTTATTCAATATACTGAACTAAAATGTCTTATAACTTTAATTGAGTATTCTCAAGTCGTGCCGCTTTTCTGATATTGTTGCGGTAGCAAAGGATAATAAAAAATAAGTTTGTAGCTGCGGACATCATTAAATAATTGCTCGGAAACCAAAACGAACCAACTATGGTTTGCAAAACGACGTATTGAAATTCCGTTCTGCTCTTGTATGCATGCCGTTCGATGTTAACTTAATTAACAAAGAAAATGTCAAATATAAACATATTTTCCAGTAAAAAAGAAGAGCTCCATTTTCTGAATAACTTTATTACCCCAAACAAATTCCATTTTTTTAATATCTCACAAATCCAGTCAAATAGATTTAAGAACTTAAAACGAACCTAATATGAAGATGTCTATATATGTGTGATGTTATGCATGATTGATGTACATTTTCAGTATGTCATTACATTCACAGTGTTTTACGGGGCCTCCGTGGTAGAGCGGGAAAATCAAAACCATCATGTTTGTCGTCTGTATCTATAGTAAGTAAAATGTCAAAATAGGAAATGTATGTATTCGATTCTGCGGTGTCCTACATTTCTAGGATTCTCAGTGTGGCTAATTGGTTAAAGCATTGCTCCTTAAACCGTGAAGTCTCTTACCGCTGGAACCTAAGCCGATTTTTGTGAGAACGTTTGGCAGTGAAATGATGGTGGATAGAGGGCGCTGCAATTAATTGTTACCGGGTTCTCTCCTCCACTGTTAAGAAGTACCTATCATCATATAGCTGAAAATTGTTAAATGTGACACAAAAAAATCAAATCAAATCAAACCAGTCCCTTATCATCATTTTCCACTGCTGGTAGTTGTCTATTGATTCCGGAGGCCTATCATTATAGATATGTGATGTTATGTTTCATGCAGTTTTATATGATTTGTGTACGTCAATTATGTCATGATGTATCACCGGCCCCTAATCATCAGTCTCAGTTGAAGTAGAGAAACACAACAAAAAGCAATACAAAGCATAGAGAGCGAGCAAAATTCCGAGTGCAAACAGAACAAGAACAATTGGAGAAACGGGAACGGCTATAGTTGCAAAGACTCGGAAACCAACGTATCTGTTTAAATTGGCGCAGTTAGCATCCTGGCTAGATGATACGGCTGAAAAAAAGAAAGTTATCAACAGAGTATAGTATATTCTGGAATTACACGATGTTATAATTGTTAATTTGATATCTATATTATTTTATTGTGTATCGCCTTAAAACAATTTAATAAAGGGTTCATATTTTCGTTTAAGATAATATGGTACCAGTAGTCAATTCCTTATTATCCACTATATTGTAGAATTAAAAACCAAAATACGCAGTTTGTAAATTCCTGATTATATGAAAATAAATCATAGACACCAATTAGTATTAAGCCTCATTATAGTATACGCAAAAAATTGAGCGTTCGTAGAAATTTATATTAAATAAATCTTTTTTACCTAACCATGTCAAATGTATAGACAAAATTACAGATACTACACTTGATCGTTGTAGCGGATGGATTTAATTTGAGCTACACTTACGTTGAATCCATCCGCTGCAAAGATCGCGTACAGTCTGATGATACGGATAGAAACATTTGTGTGGTTTTATTTTTATATTACATGTCCATTATTTATCTATATGTACACAAATTTAAAATTCTTTCCGCTTTTAACGACGATGTCAAATTTTTTGGATTACATGAACCCCAACGGAAATTCCTCATCAAACTACAGTGCAATAAAGTGTTACGTCTTGTAACATGCATGTGATAAAAAGACTTGTAATAAAAATGTCTTGTTTAGTTCGATTGTTGTAATAAAGATAACTGTTGTGAGGAAAAAGACAAACAGGGCAAACCAACATTCCAAATACTTTTATATTGAAGACATCAAATTGTATACTTACTACTTTGCAAATTTATACAAAGATATGCTCCAATCATGTATGTTACTGCAGCAAAACTCCATGTTGACCATTTGAATGAGTTCAATCGAATGTTTGAAAAGAATAGAATAAATGGAAAGTCCATCAGTATTCCAATGACGTAGACAAACAGAATTCCAGTCATGATGGTCAAGACCCCCAGGGCCATCAACATGAGGGGAATGAGTCCAAAATTGTCAACACAACTAGCAGCTGTAAAGCAGGCTACAAAAACATCAAAGAAATCTCAAATTAATATTAGTTGTATGAGTAGAGTTTGCAGTGCTACAAAATTATCATTTATAAATCTTTCATTATCACCATCGTCGTCGTCGTCATCATCATAAATCAAAAAGAGAAAAGTCTGTTCTACGTTTACATAATTTAAGTGACAATTTTGTGACTGTTTTTGTTATATCAGTTTAAATAATATAGGCTTATTAAATAGTGATATCATATTGACCTAGTTATTGCGCAGAGTCCGAGGCGTAATAACTAGGTCAGTATTGAAATCACTGATTAATAAGCATATTATTAATGAACTCGTTCAATATGAATTCCAACAAGGCCAATGTTGCGTGACAGAGATTTGAAAAAATGGCGGTCGCTATCACTTGAATTTCTACTTGGTCACGCGATTTCAATATTGGCCGAGTTTTTCAATATTAGCTTAGTTTTGACAATATCAACCGAGGTTTAAATTTCATATTGTTGGGACAGAAAAACCCGTATTCGACCAATGTTACTATAGTTAATTTTAAAAAGTAGAAAAATAACTCACATACAACTATGTCGGCTACACCTGCGACACACAGTAGGACAGAAGATACTGCAATATAAATAAATTCAATACACTATACTTTTCAATATACAATATATTTCAATATGACATACGAAAAGTCATACAGACTTTCAAAAGTTTATCATTTAGGACTGTAGTCAATTAAATATGCTTTCACGACTTAAAAATAACACAATCATTGAAGTGTTTTACTGATAAAGTTTCGACGGAAAGACGGTTTGGGAACATAACAAGTTTTAACTAATGGTCGCCAATATTTTTGTCTGATGTATATAATTCCCATAATGCTTTAATTCGGCATAACTGTTAGAAATGTCAAACGACACATATTTTGACAATTATTTATCCATTAGGAATCTGGTGGTTAAGGCATAATTACGACAAAATCCAATTATGTTTGGTCCCACCAAGAAGTCACATGTCTATGTATGTCTACCAAGGGAAAGCGGCACATCTGGGTTCTCACAAAAACACAGAAATACTGTATTTTTTAAAACAGGATATACAGGTTATAACGTGACTCCATGTATTATTATAGCTCTAATTTTTGTGTCGGAAACAAGTCTTTTGTTACTCATATTATTCGATTGAGAGACGTTTGTAAACATTACTGTGTAAATTTAACTTGGTAAATCAATGTATAGTTCGAACTCCAACTCTCAGACACTAATCACTAGTGCTGTCATGCACGAAATGGCAGTTCTGACCATTTATACTTTGTAACAAATACTCTCTCTCTCTCTCTCTCTCTCTCTCTCTCTCTCTCTCTCTCTCTCTCTCTCTCTCTCTCTCTCTCTCTCTCTCTCTCTCTCTCTCTCTCTCTCTCTCTCTCTCTCTCTCTCTCTCTCTCGCATACTTACCAAACACAATGTTGAAATATATTCGGACATACTTTGTTTGAAGAGATATAGGCATCTCGTCATATTAATCACCTAAAAAGATAAAGTGTAGAGCAGGATTGCTGGTAATACGTACACGTGATAATGTAATGAATATTTAACACATGTCAAAGTGTTTGGTGATGCAGCTAATGACGTAACTGTACCTTAACGGGACATCAATAACAAAGACTTCGTGATTGAAATCAGAATAGTTTCCTGTTTATTATTAGTTTCTCATTTTATAGAGTATTAGGTCTAGTATTTATGACACATTAGATTGATTCATACCATGTTCTTTTTTAACTTTATACTGATAGTGATTATCAGTTAAAGTCTGTTTTCCAAGAAACGTTTGTAGATAAAAGTAATTAAGAGGCATTTCAGGGGAATGTAAAGTTGTAAATATGTTTCCATATATTCCATTTCATTTATAGACCTTGCTACCACGTGATAATGGAAATAAAAAATTGTACAATTCATTAAATTTAAAAGAGCCAATGCCCACAGCAATTATTAAATGGAATTCCATAGATAATTTCAATTTGAATGTTAAAGAGGTCTTTGACACCTTTCTTCTATCTACTGTCCAGGAAAAATCTGCATTTAATATGCTCAATAATATAGCTTTTGTCTTTAATTTAAAATACTAAATAAATATAGAATATTTCAATATTGAAATTCAAAATCATTATGCATATATATTCGGACTTAATCAATTCTACAATAAATATGTGCTGTATTATATTTATACCATTACTAACAGTTGGAATTGTATGAAACATTATGATCAGTATGAATCCAGGGACCCAACCTCGGCAGACAGAAATACTAATGCATTTTGACAATAAACTAAAGTTGGGGGGGGGGGGCATTTCAATGGTAATTCGTGTGATGAAACTTTGTCTTTAACTTGATCTATAGATAACCATGTTTACATGTTATTAATCGCAAATGTGTATCTATCTATGTCCTACTGAAGACTCACTTAACAAATTTTGTAATAATCTGAAAATATTTAGTACAAAAATACTTGGACGAAAATTTACTTTCATAATTCATACACTACATTGTCATACTCTTGACGAAGGACCCGGACCGGAAACTGCAATGTCTTGTGAGATCGTCCATCATACGGATTCAGACCTCCCGTTTTGCAAGGCTGATTTTCAGACATGTGGAACATCTAAATTTCATACTTTTATACAGCGTACAAGACAACAAAACTTTTATTTCCATTTTACTTAATTCACCTATCAGTCTTTTTGGTTATTTTTCCTGTAATTTTATAAAAACAAAACAGTTAACAGTTTAACAGTTAAATTAAAATTAACAGATTTACCAAAAAAAAAATACTTCCTGTCCTTAAATAAATATAACATTACTCTTAAAGCCCTAGTGTAAAAGATGTTTGTTAATTGTTGTTTAACGTCCCACTCGAGAATATTTTACTCATATGGAGACGTCACCAAATGCCAGTGAAGGGCTTCAAAGTTTGGCCTATGCTCGGCACTTACGGCCATTGAGCAGTAGGGTTCTTTAACGTGCCAATACCTACTGTGACACGGGACCTCCAGCTTTTACTGTCTCATTCGAAAGACAGGAAACCAACCTGTCGCCGGCGGGACTCGAACTCACGACCTCACGATCCAGAGTCGAGCGCGCTACCGACTGAGCCAGGCCGGCTCTAGTGTAAAAGAAAATAAACAAAAAATATAAATCGTCTTACCTCCCTTTCGTGAAGAATAACTCTTTCTTCAGTGTTCGAGTACGCCAGAAATTAGAGAGCACGTGACTGTCGGCTTCCAAGAAATAAGATCGGGCGCATATCTGGTGACAACATTAATCTTAGCGATAATGTTTACATTAAATCAAACATACATGGTTACAATTCTAATAATTATCTTATCGAAGGTATTCAGTATATTGATTGAAATGGAATGATTGTCACCCCTTTTTTAAAGTAGCAATCCGAATTTCATGTCGAGGTACGTTAGCAGACACATATTTACAATGCAATCTTATTTTTATTGCGGTGGCTACACAAAACTCTGAATGACATGTAAACACTAAGTCTTAAATCCAGAACATAATGTAATACAAGTACTTTATACACGTGAAACTCACTAAAATAATAGATATGATGTACCTTGTACTAAGGGGCAAAACAATCTGAAGAGATGGTCTGGTTTATTGTATTTTTGTGCATGCATTTGTTTATTTATCATAACTTATATCCTTTCAACATGGTCCTTTATTATATACAAAGTAAAATTGAAGAAGAACCAATTAATAGTCTAAGGTCAAGTCCATTAGAACACGACAAATTAGATGTGCAATGGTCTCAACGTGAAGAACAATTGCGAATCCCAAACGGGATAGGACCAGGTGACCGGAAGGAGTCAACATTCTCTGCTGGCATGCCACACCCGTCAAAAAATGTTTCATGGAAACCTTTCTAGTACGATGAACGGTTCAAATTCGGTGAAAAGGTCAAGTTCGATAAAAAGCATGATTTGCGAAAGGGAGTCACTGTCTGTGGCCATGCACCAAAATACTATCTAATATTATTAAGAGAGGGAGGACTTCATAGTGTTTAACAAGACATATAAGAAACTAGGGGAAAGTGGGAAAATTCGAACCTCTAAAACTTCGGAGATTGTATCTAGTGTCATAAGGATTAAGGTTTTGTATTTGTTCAACATTCACATAACAGCTGTTTAAATGATAGGGCACATGTATTGTCCCATTAAAATCACATTCCGGTGAGATACGCACAGAAATAAACTTTTTGTACGCATTTCATGTTTATTCGCATTATATTTTCGTCGTATTTTAAAAATCATATATTAATCAATTAGTTAGCTAATCACGGGAAACACCCAGTGTGCATATCTAATAATAGCCTCTTAAAATAGTATGGAAATGGGGAAATATCGAAAACGAGGTATGATAAATAGTTATGCTAGATTCACCACATCATGTACAGTTTTACACAAATCTTATATTGGCTTATGTTGCTTTATTAAACAGGAACAGGACATATATTTGGCCGAAATTCTGTCCCCAATTTAAATTATGTCGTTTGGTAAAATCAGCCGGCTTCTTCGTACACGTGGCAAGGCGGGTCATGCGGTGACACATTTTGACCGGAACATGTCGGTTTTACGAGATATTTCTCGTTGCAGTCGTCAGAAATTTCGTCAGTTGCTTATCCAAACTATTATTTTCATTAAAACGTCGGCAAAAAGTTGTGTCAAAACAAAATTGCAACTATTTGAGACGTTAATTCCAGGTACCGATACTCATTTTTATCTACATATCGTACCGACTCCGTTACGTATTCCTTATATCCTTGTTGATTGGCCGACGGTAAAAAGGTCAAAGCATATGACATACCATACATGGAAACGCCTACAACTCTTTAGATTGTCGGCCATTCATATCTGGAAGGTAGTAATGATTCCTTACATGGAATGTCACATCTTTCACAGACGTAAATTTAGAGATTTCTATTATAGTAACTCCGTAAATACGACAATTTTTCCATTTCCTTCTGTTAGGAGTGGTTTTGTAAAGAAAATGTCAAATGTTACAATAACTCCCATGGAATGTGATTTTAATCCCCGGAATGTGGCTTCAATATCTTCAAAGTATTTGTTCAGATAAGATCGTCAAGATATCATGAACTCCATTCTGCTTCATTTACAAGCCGGGAATAGTTGTATCACGTTATACTTAAATACTGGGGTAGTAATAAAGTCAAGACTTGTCGTAAGCTGAAAGTCAGAATTGTTTTGTAAAATGATACAGGGCCTCCGCGACAGAGTGGGGAGAGTATTGTCTTTAACAGCACGAAGTCGCTTACCTCTAATCAACGCCAGTTTGACCCCTCCTGGAATCTAAGCTGATAATGTAAAAAACAATCCTCGGTACCGGGTTTTCTCCACATCACCTAAAACTGTTCGCCACCTTATGACTGAAAAAATTGCTAGATGTAGCGTACAACAATATTCAAAATAATATCGTACGTCTTATGGGAAATCGTTATATCAAGTCTAAGACTAACGACCTTTTACAATGAGTCATACCACCAGAAATCACGTTCATGAATTACTAGACGTTTTAACAATTACCATACGTTATTGTGCTACACGCATACTTCTAATGTTTACCTTCTCTTGGTTCGTTAAGTATTTTAATGTACCATGAAGACAATGTATATCATTACATACTGTCCGCGTAGCTCACTTGTCATCTATGACAAAGGTTTCTCTTCATTTCAATAAAGGTTTGTATTGTAACTTTGGCAATAATCAGAAATCTTTTTCGATAGGCAGTTACCAATAATTAATCATCATCCTCTGTATCAATATTCAATTGACTCTCATTTAGAACAGTACATTTCAAAAAGTTAAGAAGGTAGTAGGTGTCACCTGTTTATTGTTATTATTTATTCATCAACAACACTTCCTCTTCAAAACAAGCCACCTGTCTTTTAAAACGTATTTGATGTGTAAGTTAACTCCTTTCATTATTTTCACGATTTTCATTCGAGTAGCCCCTTCAGTATGCTGTTACAATCGATAATACATTGCATACCTCTTGAATAACTAAAAACATTTCTTATTATTATTGAATTGATATTCAGGAGAAACCTTTATTTAATTACTGCACAATCTATTTCAGGAATTGAATTATATACTCTGTTTAGTTATATTCAAAACATCTTTTGAAAGTTAACTTTTTTGCTTTATTACAGTTCCTATGTGAAGATGTATTTGGTACTAAAAGAATGTCCTGGAGTACTTTCATTGATTTCCTAAAAAATACAGAACATCTGTGTGAATTCATCTCACGTATGTTTGAATGAGAATGATCAGTTCTCCATACACCTGTTGCCATGTCTTCCATACGTTGTTAACATGTTGGGTTGTTCTTTTTAAAGTAATATTAAATTCAACTGCGCGAGCACATCTGTATCTGCTCGTTTTCAAATGGTTGGATGTATGATATGAATGTTTAAAAATGTATGAACAGGGGAGAATAATAAGAAACTTCAAAGGTACGAATAGTTGATACTCAAATGTCTTGCGTACATACCGGGGATCTTCAAATGTTTTGGTTGCATATCGGATATATTCAAATGTCTTGGTTACATATCGGATATATTCAAATGTCTTGGTTATATAACGGAGATATTCAAATATCTTAGTTACATATCGGAGATATTCAAATGTCTTGGTTACATATCGTTGATATTCAAATGTCTTGGTTATATACCGGAGATATTCAAATGTCTTGGATACATATCAGAGATAATGAAATGATTTGGTTACATATCGAATATATCCAAATGTCTTGGTTACATAATGGAGAGATTCAAATGTCTTGGTAACATAACGAAAATATTCAAATGTTTTGGTTACATATCGGAGATATTCAAATGTCCTTGGTTACATATCGAAGATATCCAAATGTCTTGGTTACATATCGGATATATTCAAATGTCTGGTTACATATCGGAGATATTCAAATGCCTTGGTTACATAACGAATATATCCAAATGTGTTTTAGGTACATATCGGAGATATTCAAATGTCCTGGTTACATATCGAAGATGTTCAAATGTCCTGGTTACATAACGAAGATATTCAAATGTTTTAGGTTACATATTCGGAGATATTCAAATGTCCTTGGTTACATATCGAAATATATCCAAATGTTGGTCACATAACGGTGTCTTCAAATGGTTACATATCGTTGATATTTCAAAATTGGTTTAGATATCGGAAGGTGTTCAAATGAAATGTCCTGGTTACATATCGAAAGATGTTCAAATGCCTTGGTTACATATTCGAGATATATCCCAAATGTCTTGGTAACATAACGGAGATATTCAAATGCCTTGGTTACATATCGAAGATGTTCAAATGTCTTGGTTAGATATCGAAGGTGTTCAAATGAAATGTCCTGGTTACATATCGAAGCTGTTCAAATGTCTTGGTTACATATTGGAGATATTCAAATGTCTTGGTAACATACGGAGATGCTCAAATGCCTTGGTTACATACCATTGGTATTCAAATGTCTTGGTTACATATCGGAGATATTCAAATGTCCTTGTTACATATCGGAGATGTTCAAATGCCTTGGTTACACATCGAAGATGTTCAAATGTCCTGGTTACATATCGAAGATGTTCAAATAAAATCTCCTGGTTACACATCGAAGATGTTCAAATGTCTTGGTTACATATCGGAGATATTCAAATGTTTTGGTAACACATCGGAGATATTCAAATGAAATGGTTATATATCGAAGATTTCAAATGTCTTGGTTACATATCGTTGATATTCAAATGTCATTATTACATATCGGAGATGTTCAAATGTCTTGGTTACATATCGGAACATATTCAAATGTCATTGTTACATATCGAAGATGTTCAAATGAAATGGTTACATATCGAAGATGTTCAAATGTCTTGGTGACATATCGTTGATATTCAAATATCATTGTTACATATCGAAGATGTTCAAATGTCATTGTTACATATCGAAGATGGTCAAATGTCATTTGTTACATATCGAAGATGTTCAAATGTCATTGTTACATACCGAAGATGTTCAAAGGTCCTGATTACATATCGAAGATGTTCAAATGAAAATGGTTACATATCGAAGATATTCAAATGTCTTTGTTACATATCGGAGATGTTCAAATCTCTTGGTTACATATCGAAGATGTTCAAATGTCCTGGTTACATATCGATTGATGATCAAATGAAATGGTTACATATCGGAGATATTCAAATGGTCCTGGTTACATATCGAAGATATCCAAATGTCTTGGTTACATACCGAAGATGTTCAAATGTCTTGATTACATATCGAAGATGTTCAAATGTCTTGGTTACATATCGAAGATGTTCAAATGTCTTGATTCAAATGTCTTGGTTACATATCGAAGATGTTCAAATGTCCTGGTTACATAACGAAGATATTCAAATGTTTTGGCTACATATTGGAGATATTCAAATGTCCTAGTTACATATCGAAGATGTTCAAATGTCTTGGTTACATATCGTTGATATTCAAATGTCTGGTTACATATCGGAGATATTCAAATGCCTTGGTTACATATCGAATATATCCAAATGTCTTGGTAACATAACGGTGATATTCAAATGCCTTGGTTACATATCGAAGATGTTCAAATGTCTTGGTTAGATATCGAAGGTGTTCAAATGAAATGTCCTGGTTACATATCGAAGGTGTTCAAATGAAATGTCCTGGTTACATATCGAAGCTGTTCAAATGTCTTGGTTACATATTGGAGATATTTTAATGTCCTGGTTACATATCGAAGATGTTCAAATGTCTTGGTTACATATCGGAGATATTCAAATGTATTGGTAACACATCGGAGATATTCAAATGTCCTGGTTATATATCGAAGATGTTCAAATGTCTTGGTTACATATCGAAGCTGTTCAAATGTCTTGGTTACATATTGTAGATATTTTAATGTCCTGGTTACATATCGAAGATGTTCAAATGTCTTGGTTACATATCGGAGATATTCAAATGTCTTGGTAACACATCGGAGATATTCAAATGTCCTGGATACATATCGAAGATGTATTGGTTACATATCGTTGATATTCAAATGTCTTGGTAACATACGAGATGTTCAAATGTCTTGGTTACATACCATTGGTATTCAAATGTCTTGGTTACATATCGGAAATATTCAAATGTCCTTGTTACATATCGGAGATGTTCAAATGCCTTGGTTACATATCGAAGATGTTCAAATGTCCTGGTTACATATCGAAGATGTTCAAATAAAATCTCCTGGTTACATATCGAAGATGTTCAAATGTCTTGGTTACATATCGGAGATATTCAAATGTTTTGGTAACACATCGGAGATATTCAAATGTCCTGGTTATATATCGAAGATGTTCAAATGTCTTGGTTACATATCGTTGATATTCAAATGTCATTGTTACATATCGGAGATGTTCAAATGTCTTGGTTACATATCGGACATATTCAAATGTCTTGGTTACATATCGAAGATGATCAAATGAAATGGTTACATATCGAAGATTTCAAATGTCTTGGTGACATATCGTTGATATTCAAATGTCATTATTACATATCGAAGATGTTCAAATGTCATTGTTACATATCGAAGATGGTCAAATGTCATTGTTATATATCGAAGATGTTCAAATGTCATTGTTACATACCGAAGATGTTCAAAGGTCTTGATTACATATCGAAGATGTTCAAATGTCTTGGTTACATATCGTTGATATTCAATTGTCATTCTTACATATCGGAGATGTTCAAATGCCTTGGTTACATATCGAAGATATTCAAATGTCCTGGTTACATATCGAAGATGATCAAATGAAATGGTTACATATCGAAGATATTCAAATGTCCTGGTTACATATCGAAGATGATCAAATGAAATGGTTACATACCGAAGATGTTCAAATGTCCTGATTACATATCGAAGATGTTCAAATGAAATCTTGGTTACCGAAGATCGAAGATGTCTTGGTTACATATCGAAGATGTTCAAATGTCTTGTTTACATATCGTTGATATTCAAATGTCTGGTTACATATCGGAGATATTCAAATGCCTTGGTTACATATCGAATATATCCAAATGTCTTGGTAACATAACGGAGATATTCAAATGCCTTGGTTACATATCGAACATGTTCAAATGTCTTGGTTAGATATCGAATATATCCAAATGTCTTGGTAACATATCGGAGATATTCAAATGTCTTGGTTACATATCGAAGATGTTCAAATGTCCTGGTTACATAACGAAGATATTCAAATGATTTGGTTACATATTGGAGATATTCAAATGTCCTAGTTACATATCGAAGATGTTCAAATGTCTTGGTTACATATCGTTGATATTCAAATGTTTGGTTACATATCGGAGATATTCAAATGCCTTGGTTACATATCGAATATATCCAAATGTCTTGGTAACACAACGGTGATATTCAAATGCCTTGGTTACATATCGAAGATGTTCAAATGTCTTGGTTAGATATCGAAGGTGTTCAAATGAAAAGTCCTGGTTACATATCGAAGCTGTTCAAATGTCTTGGTTACATATCGGAGATATTTTAATGTCCTGGTTACATATCGAAGATGTTCAAATGTCTTGGTTACATATCGGAAATATTCAAATGTATTGGTAACACATCGGAGATATTCAAATGTCCTGGTTATATATCGAAGATGTTCAAATGTCTTGGTTACATATCGGAGATATTCAAATGTATTGGTAACACATCGGAGATATTCAAATGTTCTGGTTATATATCGAAGATGTTCAAATGTCTTGGTTACATATCGAAGCTGTTCAAAATGTCTTGGTTACATATTGTAGATATTTTAATGTCCTGGTTTACATATCGAAGATGTTCAAATGTCTTGGTTACATATCGGAGATATTCAAATGTCTTGGTAACACATCGGAGATATTCAAATTTCCTGGATACATATCGAAGATGTATTGGTTACATATCGTTGATATTCAAATGACTTGGTAACATACGAGATGTTCAAATGTCTTGGTTACATACCATTGGTATTCAAATGTCTTGGTTACATATCGGAAATATTCAAATGTCCTTGTTACATATCGGAGATGTTCAAATGCCTTGGTTACATATCGAAGATGTTCAAATGTCCTGGTTACATATCGAAGATGTTCAAATAAAATCTCCTGGTTACATATCGAAGATGTTCAAATGTCTTGGTTACATATCGGAGATATTCAAATGTTTTGGTAACACATCGGAGATATTCAAATGTCCTGGTTATATATCGAAGATGTTCAAATGTCTTGGTTACATATCGTTGATATTCAAATGTCATTGTTACATATCGGAGATGTTCAAATGTCTTGGTTACATATCGGACATATTCAAATGTCTTGGTTACATATCGAAGATGATCAAATGAAATGGTTACATATCGAAGATTTCAAATGTCTTGGTGACATATCGTTGATATTCAAATGTCATTATTACATATCGAAGATGTTCAAATGTCATTGTTACATATCGAAGATGGTCAAATGTCATTGTTACATATCGAAGATGTTCAAATGTCATTGTTACATACCGAAGATGTTCAAAGGTCTTGATTACATATCGAAGATGTTCAAATGTCTTGGTTACATATCGTTGATATTCAAATGTCATTGTTACATATCGGAGATGTTCAAATGCCTTGGTTACATATCGAAGATATTCAAATGTCCTGGTTACATATCGAAGATGATCAAATGAAATGGTTACATATCGAAGATATTCAAATGTCCTGGTTACATATCGAAGATGATCAAATGAAATGGTTACATACCGAAGATGTTCAAATGTCTTGATTACATATCGAAGATGTTCAAATGTCTTGGTTACATATCGAAGATGTTCAAATGTCTTGTTTACATATCGTTGATATTCAAATGTCTGGTTACATATCGGAGATATTCAAATGCCTTGGTTACATATCGAGTATATCCAAATGTCTTGGTAACATAACGGAGATATTCAAATGCCTTGGTTACATATCGAAGATGTTCAAATGTCTTGGTTAGATATCGAATATATCCAAATGTCTTGGTAACATATCGGAGATATTCAAATGTCTTGGTTACATATCGAAGATGTTCAAATGTCCTGGTTACATAACGAAGATATTCAAATGTTTTGGCTACATATTGGAGATATTCAAATGTCCTAGTTACATATCGAAGATGTTCAAATGTCTTGGTTACATATCGTTGATATTCAAATGTCTGGTTACATATCGGAGATATTCAAATGCCTTGGTTACATATCGAATATATCCAAATGTCTTGGTAACATAACGGTGATATTCAAATGCCTTGGTTACATATCGAAGATGTTCAAATGTCTTGGTTACATATCGAAGGTGTTCAAATGAAATGTCCCGGTTACATATCGAAGCTGTTCAAATGTCTTGGTTACATATTGGAGATATTTTAATGTCCTGGTTACATATCGAAGATGTTCAAATGTCTTGGTTACATATCGGAGATATTCAAATGTATTGGTAACACATCGGAGATATTCAAATGTCCTGGTTATATATCGAAGCTGTTCAAATGTCTTGGTTACATATTGTAGATATTTTAATGTCCTGGTTACATATCGAAGATGTTCAAATGTCTTGGTTACATATCGGAGATATTCAAATGTCTTGGTAACACATCGGAGATATTCAAATGTCCTGGATACATATCGAAGATGTATTGGTTACATATCGTTGATATTCAAATGTCTTGGTAACATACGAGATGTTCAAATGTCTTGGTTACATACCATTGGTATTCAAATGTCTTGGTTACATATCGGAAATATTCAAATGTCCTTGTTACATATCGGAGATGTTCAAATGCCTTGGGTACATATCGAAGATGTTCAAATGTCCTGGTTACATATCGAAGATGTTCAAATAAAATCTCCTGGTTACATATCGAAGATGATCAAATGTCTTGGTTACATATCGGAGATATTCAAATGTTTTGGTAACACATCGGAGATATTCAAATGTCCTGGTTATATATCGAAGATGTTCAAAATGTCTTGGTTACATATCGTTGATATTCAAATGTCATTGTTACATATCGGAGATGTTCAAATGTCTTGGTTACATATCGGGACATATTCAAATGTCTTGGTTACATATCGAAGATGATCAAATGAAATGGTTACATATCGAAGATTTCAAATGTCTTGGTGACATATTCGTTGATATTCAAATGTCATTATTACATACCGAAGATGTTCAAATGTCATTGTTACATATCGAAGATGGTCAAATGTCATTGTTATATATCGAAGATGTTCAAATGTCATTGTTACATACCGAAGATGTTCAAAGGTCTTGATTACATATCGAAGATGTTCAAATGTCTTGGTTACATATCGTTGATATTCAAATGTCATTCTTACATATCGGAGATGTTCAAATGCCTTGGTTACATATCGAAGATATTCAAATGTCCTGGTTACATATCGAAGATGATCAAATGAAATGGTTACATATCGAAGATATTCAAATGTCCTGGTTACATATCGAAGATGATCAAATGAAATGGTTACATATCGAAGATATTCAAATGTCCTGGTTACATATCGAAGATGATCAAATGAAATGGTTACATACGAAGATGTTCAAATGTCTTGATTTACAGAAGATGTTCAAATGTCTTGGTTACATATCGAAGATGTTCAAATGTCTTGTTTACATATCGTTGATATTCAAATGTCTGGTTACATATCGGAGATATTCAAATGCCTTGGTTACATATCGAATATATCCAAATGTCTTGGTAACATAACGGAGATATTCAAATGCCTTGGTTACATATCGAAGATGTTCAAATGTCTTGGTTAGATATCGAATATATCCAAATGTCTTGGTAACATATCGGAGATATTCAAATGTCTTGGTTACATATCGAAGATGTTCAAATGTCCTGGTTACATAACGAAGATATTCAAATGTTTTGGTTACATATTGGAGATATTCAAATGTCCTAGTTACATATCGAAGATGTTCAAATGTCTTGGTTACATATCGTTGATATTCAAATGTCTGGTAACATATCGGAGATATTCAAATGCCTTGGTTACATATCGAATATATCCAAATGTCTTGGTAACACAACGGTGATATTCAAATGCCTTGGTTACATATCGAAGATGTTCAAATGTCTTGGTTAGATATCGAAGGTGTTCAAATGAAATGTCCTGGTTACATATCGAAGCTGTTCAAATGTCTTGGTTACATATCGGAGATGTTTTAATGTCCTGGTTACATATCGAAGATGTTCAAATGTCTTGGTTACATATCGGAGATATTCAAATGTATTGGTAACACATCGGAGATATTCAAATGTCCTGGTTATATATGGAAGATGTTCAAATGTCTTGGTTACATATCGGAGATATTCAAATGTATTGGTAACACATCGGAGATATTCAAATGTTCTGGTTATATATCGAAGATGTTCAAATGTCTTGGTTACATATCGAAGCTGTTCAAATGTCTTGGTTACATATTGTAGATATTTTAATGTCCTGGTTACATATCGAAGATGTTCAAATGTCTTGGTTACATATCGGAGATATTCAAATGTCTTGGTAACACATCGGAGATATTCAAATGTCCTGGATACCATATCGAAGATGTATTGGTTACATATCGTTGATATTCAAATGACTTGGTAACATACGAGATGTTCAAATGTCTTGGTTACATACCATTGGTATTCAAATGTCTTGGTTACATATCGGAAATATTCAAATGTCCTTGTTACATATCGGAGATGTTCAAATGCCTTGGTTACATATCGAAGATGTTCAAATGTCTTGGTTACATATCGAAGATGTTCAAATGTCCTGGTTACATAACGAAGATATTCAAATGTTTTGGCTACATATTGGAGATATTCAAATGTCCTAGTTACATATCGAGATGTTCAAATGTCTTGGTTACATATTTGATCTCAAAATGTCTGGTTACATATCGGAGATATTCAAATGCCTTGGTTACATATCGAATATATCCAAATGTCTTGGTAACATAACGGTGATATTCAAATGCCTTGGTTACATATCGAAGATGTTCAAATGTCTTGGTTACATATCGAAGGATATTCAAATGAAATGTCCCATTGTTACATATCGAAGAGATGTCTTGGTTACATTTTTAATGTCCTGGTTACATATCGAAGATGTTCAAATGTCCTTGGTTACATATCGGAGATATTCAAAATGTATTGGTTACACATCGGAGATATTTCAAATGTCCTGGTTATATATCGAAGCATAATGTCTTGGTTACATATTGTCAGATATTTCATGTCCTGGTTACATATCGAAGATGTTCAAATGTCATTGTTACATATCGGAGATATTCAAATGTCTTTGTAACACATCGGAGATATTCAAATGTCCCTGGATACATATCAAATGATGTATTGTTACATATCGTTGATATTCAAATGTCTTGGTAAAATACGAGATGTTCAAATGTCTTGGTTACATACCATTGGTATTCAAATGTCTTGGTTACATATCGGAAATATTCAAATGTCCTTTGTTACATATCGGAGATGTTCAAATGCCTTGGTTACATATCGAAGATGTTCAAATGTCCTGGTTACATATCGAAGATGTTCAAATGAAAATCTCCTGGTTACATATCGAAGAATGATCAAATGTCTTGTTACATATCGGAGATATTCAAATGTTTTGGTGACATCGGAGATATTCAAATGTCCTTTATATATCGAAATGTTCAAATGTCTTGGTTACATATCGTTGATATTCGAAGATGTCATTGTTACATATCGGTCATTGTTAAATATCTTGGTTACATATCGGACATATTCAAATGTCTTGGTTACATATCGAAGATGTTCAAATGAAATTGGTTACATATCGAAGATTTCAAATGTCTTTGGGACATATCGTTGATATTCAAATGTCTTTATTACATACCGAAGATGTTCAAAATGTCATTGTTACATATCGAAATCGGTTCAAATGTCATTGTTATATATACGAAGATGTTCAAAATGTCATTGTTACATACCGAAGATTTTCCAAAGGTCTTGATTACATATCGAAGATGTTCAAATGTCTTGGTTACATTCGTTGATATTCAAATGTCATTCTTACATAAGATGTTTATGCCTTGGTTACATATCGAAGATAATCAATCCTGGTTACATATCGAAGGGGATGATCAAACTGAAATTTACATATCGAAAATAAAATGTCCTGGTTTACATATCGAAGATTGATCAAATGAAAAAATGGTTACATATCGAAGATACGGAAATGTCCTGGTTACATATCGAAGATGATCAAATGAAATGTTACATACGAAGATGTTCAAATGTCTTGATTACATATCGAAGATGTTCAAATGTCTTGGACATATCCGAAGATGTTCAAATGTCTTGTTACATATCGTTGATAAAATGTCTGGTTACATATCGGAGATATCAAAATGCCTTGGTTACATATCGAATATATCCAAATGTCTTTGGTAACATAACGGATATAGTGCAAATGCCTTGGGTTAATATCGGTGATGTTCAAATGTCTTGGTTTAGATATCGAATATATCCAAATGTCTTAGTAACATATCGGAGATATTCAAATGTCTTGGTACATATCGAAGATGTTGAAAATGCCCTGTTACATAACGAAGATATTCAAATGGGTTACATATTGGAATATTCAATTTTCCTTAGTTACATATCGAAAGATGTTCAAATGTCTTGGTTACATATCGTTGATATTCAATGTCTGGTAAACATATCGGAGATATTCATAAAATGCCTTGGTTACATATCGAATATATCCAACTTGGTAACACAACGGTGATATTCAAATGCCTTGGTTACATATCGAAGATGTTCAAATGTCTTGGTTACATATGTTATCAAATGAAATGTCCTGGTTTCATATCAGCTGTTCAAATGTCTTGGTTACATATCGGAGATGTTTAATGTCCTGGTTTACATATCGAAGATGTTCAAATGTCTTGGTTACATATCGGAGATATTCTGAATGTTTGGTAAACACATCGGAGCATATTCAAAATGTCCTGGTTATATATGGAAAATATTTTCAAATGTCTTGGTTACATATCGGAGAAATTCAAATGTTGGACACATCGTAGATATTCAAATGTTCCTTATATATCGAAGTCATTTCTCTATGTCTTGGTTACATATCGAAGCCTAAATGTCTTGGTTACATATTGTAGATATTTTCAATGTCCTTTACATCATCGAAGATGATCAAATGAAATGGTTACATATCGAAGATTTCAAATGGTCTGGTATGAATATCGTTGATATTCAAATGTCATTGTTACATATCCGGGAAGGTTCAAATGTCTTGGTTAATAGGGACATATTCAAATGTCTTGGTTACATATCGAAGATTATCAAATGAAATTTGTTACATATCGAAGATTTCAAATGTCTGGTGAAATATCGTTGATATTGTATGTCATTATTACATATCGAAGATGTTCAAATGTCATTGTTACATATCGAAGATGGTCAAATGTCATTGTTATATATCGGAGATATTCAAATGTCTTGGTAACACATCGGAGATATTCAAATGTCCTGGATACATATCGAAAACATGGTTACATATCGTGATATTCAAATGACTTGGTAACATAAGATGTTCATATATGTCTTGGTTACATACCATTGGTATTCATAATGTCTTGACTACATTATCGGAAAAATTCAAATGTTTGTTAAATCGGAGATGTTCAAATGCCTTGGTTACATAATCGTAAGATGTTTTGTCCCTGGTTTACATATCGAAGATGTTCAAATAAAAGATCCTGGTTACATATCGAGATGTTCAATTTCTTGGTTACATATCGGAGATATTCAAATGTTTTGTAACACATCGGAGATATTCAAAATCCTGGTTATATATCGAAGATGTTCAAATGTCTTGGTTACATATGATATTCAAATGTCATTGTTACATATCGCAGATGTTCAAATGTCTTGGTACATATCTTTAGTTGTATATATGAAAACTGTTACCTATCTGAAGATGATCAAAAAAATGGGTTACATATCGAAGATTTCAAATGTCTTTGGTGACATATCGTTGATATTCAAATGTCATTGTTACATATCGAAGATGTTCAAAGTGTCATCAGTTACATATCGAAGATGGTCAAATGTCATTGTTACATACAAAGATGTTTCAAATGTCATTGTTACATACCGAAAAATTCAAATTGATTAAATATCCCCTTATGTTCAAATGTCTTGGGTTACATATCGTTGATATTTCAAATGTCATTGTTACATATCGGAGATGTTCAAATGCCTTGGTTACATATCGAAGAATCAAAATGTCCTGGTTACATATCGATAAGATGAATCAAATAAAAAATGGTTACATATCGAAGATGTTCAAAAATGTCTTGGTGACATATCGTTGATATTCAAATATCATTGTTCTATCGAAGATGTTCAAATGTCATTGTTACATATCGAAGATTTCAAATGTCATTGTTACATATCGAAGATGTTCAAATGTCATTGTTACATACCGAAGATGTTCAAATGTCTTGATTACATATCGAAGATGTTCAAATGTCTTGGTCACAAATCGGACATGTAAAATACACAAATACACATTTTCCTCTTTAAAATAACAGAAGACTATTCATGGTCCTTCAAGTTTATTCACGTTAAAATCAATCACTTACAATAACTACTTTACACAAAAACCTATTATCATCATCATTATAAAATTAAATTGCAACAAAACGGAAATTATGGAAAAACACCAGCTTTGTTTACAACATGGGCGCAGACTTTTTGGACACCCAAAGTTGTGCGGAGGGTAAAATGAGCCCAGTGATCTGATGTCACTTAAAATGAAAAAATTAAGGTTTGCCATAATAAGTGAAAAAGGTGATACAAAAGATACATGAATATTGACTTTTACTTTGGAAATTATAGGGTTGAGGTTTGAAAATTGAAAGGGAGGGGTCATTGAGACTTAGATATTTTCCTTTGGGGCGGAATACTACGAGTAAAACAAGTGAAAATGTTTGAAGTAAAAATGCAACGGCAACCTTACTTTTTGATTGCAAATTTTTTTATCAAAATTTTGATCTTTCAGTGTCAGGGTACATTTTAAAGACCCAGATATAATAAACATGGGAGTGACAGTGACCTGAAGTTTTGTAATTAGCATTGAGGCCTATGGGGAAATATTTGGTTGTGTCTGTCCTATAAGGGATGATTCACATTTGGACACATGTAGGCTGAAAAATGAATTAAAATAAGTCATCTTTAATTTTTATCACCTAAATTGCAATTCATTCACTTTTACTCATACTTTTAAAAAGATTGAGGGATCTATGAAATGGGGCACCTGTTGGGCGGTCCACAAGATGCAAATTTAAAGGTGTGCTGCTGCCTCTACACACATTATTATTAATTTGGGCATATTGAGATCTCTTAATTTTATCTGTATGTTTTATATTACACCTAGAACTAATATTTTACAATTTATTTGTCAAAATTCCATCTGTACTTGGAAAATTCAAGACCCCACCCTCTCCTACAAACATGCACATGTTATTTTTAAAAAAAAATCATATAGTTTTGGTTATGCTAGTGACTAATTTTTCAAAATATTTTGGAAATAATGTTTCAATGTAAATTTTAAATTTTAAAATCAGACGCCCCTTTTTGAAGTAAAAACTGGTTGATTTTCTTCTTTTGAGGGTCTACATATTGGACCATGTCATTTTACTCAAGGCAGTGTATTATGTACCTTTAGGTTGTATATTGTATATCTGAAGGGTAAAAACCATCTCATTTTTTAAGAAAATTGTATTAAACTGCATTTCAGCATTAAGTCTCATCAGTAAAATATTTCATCATGCCATATACACTGTAAACAGTATAAAAAATGAAGTAAATACCCCCCTTATGCTGATCTGTACACAAGAATTTCTGAATGTTAGGTCATATTGTGTCAAATTTGGGTAATAGATAATTTGTAAATAAACAAATTTCTTTAGAAATAGGGCGTTTATTTTTTTCATAATCTATCAACATTTATAACCTGTAGAAGGAATATTTCAATTTCTTAAACAGGAAATATTGTCCAATAACTGTTTTTATCTAATTATCATACTCAAGTACCTGTAAAGATAATTATAAAGTATCAATTATATTTTTTTCTGTATTAACTCATCTAGATATTCATTCAAAATGTTTGCATAATTGACTAAATTTTCAGTCATGCATTTTTTGTTTTTGAATCACCTTTTTCACCCCCCCCCCTTCCAGCAAATGTCACTTAACACTCTCATGGGTCATACCAGACAAAAAATTAACACTGATATTGACTGCGGACTGGTTTCAAAATTAGTATAAGTAAAATTTGACTTAGTTTTTCATCTGAAACAGAAACTAAATTAGTTATGCTTTTAAAAAGTGAATTTGACACTATCATTTTGCACAAAAGTGTCAGTCATTTTAAAGTCAGACTCAGTATCTGCCCTCTGTATTTAAATTACATCATGAGGTTGTAATTAAGGGATGAAACAAAAATTGACAAGTCTGAAAAGGATTACATAAACATATTTTATATAAATGAACACAATAAGTCTATTGAAATGTGTTGATTGTAAGGGTTTCCCCTCCCAGAAGAACTTTTATTAGTGGGTGCACTTCATTCCTTGTCAATAAAAGCAAGATGATAAAATTTGACATGGTTTACTTTTAAGTGAGCTTCAGAAATTCTTCTTTACGTGCCTAATTGGTTCCATTCTCATTAAAGCAATGATCCAAAATTTTGTTTTTGAAAGTGAAGAAAATGGTATATTTTGTCACTTTTTCCATTATTAAGGGTACCTTCTACCCCTTATTTGATATCATGGTCCATACTGGTAAATAACGGTATGAAAATTCAAAATAATGAAGTATATGTGTACAAACATTCTGAATGAAAATCATGAAAGAAAAACAGACAAATTCTTCATTATAATGCATTTATTTGTTAATATCAATGAATGGGATTGAGTGGGTAGGGGTATACGGACACATTATAGACTGTGTTTCTCTTCAGGTTGGGTTCCCATCCTCATTGTAGGGGGCTTGGGGATACAGCCTTAGTGAGATTTCCAAAAATTGCAAATTGACCATTTTTGGCAATGTTTTGGATAAATCTATAGGACCTAAACACTGCTTTGTTTACAACATGGGCGCAGACATTTTGGACACCCAAAGTTGTTTAAACATGAGCCCCAGTGATCTGATGGTCATTAAATGAAAAAATTTGGGGCATTAATAATGTGAAATAAAAAGGTGATACCACAAGATACATGAATATTGGTAGTACTTTGGAAATTATAGGGTTGATGGTTGAAAATTGAAAAGGGAGGGATCATATGAGAATAGATATTTTCCTTTGGTGCGGAATACTACGAGTTTTTAACAAGTGAAAATTTGAAGTAAAATGCACCTAGAACTATACTTTTGATTGCAAATTTTGTTATCAAAAATTTTGATCTTTCACCACAGGGTACTTATTTGACCCAGATATAATAAACATGGAAGTTTTGTAAATTAGCATTGA
The DNA here is from genome assembly GCA_030159075.1 of Atrina japonica. Classification (NCBI taxonomy): domain Eukaryota; kingdom Metazoa; phylum Mollusca; class Bivalvia; order Pterioida; family Pinnidae; genus Atrina; species Atrina japonica. The sequence continues at coordinate 99,387 of BROG01000563.1, forward strand.
GGCCTATGGGAAAATATTTGGTGGTGTCTGTCCTTATAGTTGATATCGTTGCAGCTGAAGGCTAAAATTCCCTTAGGGGATAATTCAAGTGAATTTGTATATTATTTAAAATATTGTTTCAATTAAAACATGTTATATACATTAAATTGACATTGATTATACATTAACTTTTTGTATCATTATAAAAATTACATATGTATAGCAAACTGATCGTCCAGAGGTATAGACAGACGGAGAGAACGTATGATATATCATGGCCGTCTAAGAATTTCAAATTCTCTGTTTGTCCATCTGAAATTCCCACATGTCGGTATTCCCTCTGGTTTTGGTGACATATCGTTTATTTCCCCAACCTGAAAGACTGCAGCCATCCCTAAGGCTTGGTGTGGTTCTAGGTGACAATGAAACATCCAAAAACCTGTCAACAAAATAAAGGACACTGGGTGTTATGTGTAGGAATATATAACTAATGTACTACTAAACTTGTCAACAAAATAAGATATCATAGTCATTGTTATTCATTATGTTTGTCAATTACACTATGTTTTTATTGTTAACGCTTTGGTATCTATAGCTAATACTATTTTTCAAGGTCAAAGTTCAACAGACACTTTTACCTACCAGGACTATCTGCCTTTAACCGTATAATCGTGTATCCGCCAAATGGTACATTAACGGTTTCAAGAACTGGAGGGTTCACTAGATTAAGACCTGGTATATTATCACTTGTCCATGTCGGATCTGTCCATGAAGCGTCCTTACATAATGGTAAACTGCACGTTATGTCTTCGTGAGACGCCTTATATTTCCCAGTTTTGGGTTCATAAATCGGGTAAACCGTCTTGAGAAGGTGAAAATGATTTCCGTGGATATGAATCGGGTGGTTAAGACGAAATAAATTTGATTCTGAAAATAATTCGAAACAGACAAAATTAATTCTACTAATACTTATTCTTTCTACTACATGTATTTGAATAATCTTTTTCTCTTCCTTTCTGTATTCTGTATTTTATATATATATATATATATATATATATATATATATATATATATATATATATATATATATATATATATATATATATATATGTATGTATGTATGTATGTATGTATGTATGCATACATGCATGCATGCATGTATGTATGTATGTATGTATGTATGTATGCGTGTATCAGAAGATTTGAATCAATCAACATCAAAAACGAATTTCAACAAACTAACAATTACTTACCGTTATTAAACAATACTATTTGGTAGGTCTTTCCAAGATCTAGCCTCACAATGTGGGTACACAAACATTGCCCGATACACTTCTTTGGGTCACATGCCATTATAGCATCCTCTTGAGTTGGGTATAACTGTAATAAAGATATATATATATATATATATATATATATATATATATATATATATATATATATATATATATATATATATATATATATGTATATATATATATTCCGTAATGGAATAAAAGAGACCATCTGCCTAACAAACTACACGTGTATATTGTAAGTTTCCAATCGGTTCCCGGGAAACTATAGATTTGTGATGGATCCGTCTGTCCGTCAATCGTTCCATCCGTCTATCTGTCCTTCCGTATACTTTGTCGGGCCATCTTTCTCATTTATTTGGTTCAAGACGAAGTATACAAAAACGTTGAATACATAAATCGTGTTCATACCGACCTTATTTTAGAGTTATTCTCCTTTGATTATTTTATTTAGATCTCAATTATTTCTTCACCTGAGCTCGACATACTATGCGCAGGTATACATCGTAAGAAGATTGTCGCATACAAAAATTGCGTTTCTTATTCTCATTTGTCGATTTCATTTGTCTGGTTTATATCTGCTACATTTCTTCACCTATAACATTTGATACGTAGCAGAAAATAATAACAAATTTAACAGATGGTTTTCTATACGCAGTATTGTGCGAGAATCACTCCCCTTTGGCGGTCATACTGTAACTTAACTTGATACGTTTTTCTTTACCAAAGTAGATTATATTGTATGGAAGCTGGATAGTGCAATGTTAAAAATTAAAACTACCTAAAACGTTCTTGTAAATACAAGAAACTTTTATGTTATAACGAGAAAGTTTCTCGTAATTACGAGACACTTTGCCCGTCATCCATCCCTCAGTAACATACATGGCTTATCCTTTTTGGAAAAAATTACGGAAACCGGATAGTGCCATGTTAAAAATTAAAACTTTCTTGTAATTACGATAAACTTTCTCATAATAACGTAATAACGAAAAACTTTTTTCATAATCATGAGAAACTTTCTCGTAATAATGAGTGTTTGTCAAGCCTGTTCAGTTCAATGAAAGCGGATAATGAATTTTTTATATTTTATGGCAAAATGTTAGTGTCAATTTCAAAATCCCTGGGGCAGAAATTTCATTCCTCTGAATTTTACTTATCCTCGTTAAATACATATACATGATGTCAATTCTCTAGTTGTAGGACTAGTAGGACTTCGCCCTGATGGACCATCGGACTCGCGGACCTTCGGACTAGTGGGTTACCAGATCGACTTCTCATCTAACAATATAAAGATATTTTCTTAATTTATGTTTTAATAAATCAAACTTCAAAACAGTGGAAAACATACATGTTAGATGTCTAAAACCTCGGACATGCCTGGCATAGGGGTATCAACCAAGGGCAGGGCCCGCCTCCACTTTTTTCATATACACATTATATATATATATATATATATATATATATATATATATATATATATATATATATATATATATATATATATATATATATATATATCGATTCACATTTCGTTGGTTTTTTAGCTTAGTTTAGTCTTTTTGTCTGATTTCCATTTTCATTTATTTATTGCGTTATCACGCACTTGTAGTATGTAGCATTTCTTTCACATTCAAATTGTGTGTGTATGAGTGGATGTTTGCGTGAGAGTGTGTATGTTTACATTTTTTCATGTTATTTTAATTGTTTTGTACTGATGAAGGGACAAGTCGTCCCGAAAATTTGACATTTATTTTGTCCGTGTGGTTAGTCATTTTAGTGCTTATATATTCTTTTCCTGACTTGCCTCTATTCCTCAGATCCGACACCTTAGGGTATATAGTGTTGTTTTAGAGCTTTGTATATATATATATATAGATATATAGATATATATATATATTATCAACACGTCTGTAATAAAGCAAAAGCATTTTCAAATTTAGCAGTTAAAAATTACACATCAAATCAAATCATCATGTTCATGCATGTGTTTGATGAAACTCAGTTTATTTTGGGTAAATGAGAAGTTTGTTAGTATCTTCAAATTTATGTTCTATCGAAATTTTCTTATAAAAGTTTCTCGCTATTACGAAAAAGTTTCTCGTGACTACAAGAAAAGTTTCTCATTATTGCGAGAAAGTTTCTCGTTATTTCGTGGTAGTTCTAATTACAAAAAAAAAGTTTCTCGTTATTATGTTTGTTTGTTTATTGCTGTTTAACGTCCCATTGAAGAATATTTCACTCATATGGAGACGTCACCAAATGCCGGTGATGGGCTTCAAATTTTGGCCTATGCTTGGCACTTACGGCCATTGAGCAGTTAGGGATCTTTAAGGTGCCGACACTTACTGTGACACGGAACCTCCAGTTTTTACACTCTCATCCGAAAGACAGGAAACCAACCTGCCGCCGGCGGGACTCGAACTCACGACCTCACAATCCAGAGTCGAGCGCGCTACCGGCTGAGCCAGGCCGGCTCTCTCTTTTTTATGAAAGTTTTTATTTTTAACATGGCATTATCCGGCTTCCGTAACATAGTATAAATGAACGGGATATAATAATTTTCATCAAAATTGGTTGTTTAGATTATTGAGGAACTGAAATAAACAGTGCTGTCCAAAAAAAAATTTCAAACTATCTATACGCAAGTATTTACACTGAATTTGGTATATTATGATGCCATACAATGAAATGTTTATGGAAAACCATTTTTATTATTATCATCATTGTTACGGTACCTGTAATGGGGAAGATGGCGTTACAAATCGCTTTCCATTAATTGCTGGTCGAGGTTCAATGTCACCGTTTCCGGCTGCTGCATTAGAAATTTAAAAAACCAATTGATATTCTGTGAACTCAGCAACTAGTGGATACATTGTCATATATCAAATGTTTAAATTGTTTCGACTGTTTGTTTCATGTAGTTTCACAATCTTGGGCATCTTAATATTCTTTTTATAATATTCAGATGTAAAATCAAACAAAGTTCCAATCTCAAAAGCACCTGAACCCACTTCTAGATTTCCAGAGCTCCGTATGAGTCCAATACTCAGAATGAATTAACATTGTTTATTAACTTCCTAAGCTCTTTCTTTGATATATGAACCTATTCTAAAGTGAAAATGAAGAAGTACAAATAGATAATCAAAACTGCAAGTCTATTAGAATACGAGAAGTTAGATATACAAATGGTCTCAGCATGAAGGACAATTGCGAATCCCAAACGAGATGACACAAGGTGCCTAGAAGGAGTCAGCGTCCACTGTTAACATGCCACATCCGTCACAAACGTTACATGGAGACCTCTCGAGTTCAGTGAATAGGTCAAGTTTGGTGAATCAGACAATCAAAATGGATACTTGCCATGATAATGAATGTTAAAAAATAAAGTTTCTATAGGTTTTGTGGTCGTTGCAAGAGATATTGGATTTTGCTTTACTCCATGTTTTGTGGATTTCAGGTAATAGCTTGGTATGCACAACATGTGACTGCGTTTTGGAAAAGCACTGAAATTAACGAACAAAAGTCTTTTAAAATTAGTACATAGAAAAACATGACACAATTTGAAAATGAACAAGATCACATGCAATTTATAATCAAATTCATCGCAACCATTCCCGTTTTATTTTTTTTCTCTCCTTTATTCTTGTAAGTATGGCAGAATTCATTTTTTTCTTATTTAGAGGGAGATGGGCGAATATTGATATATCACTTCACATATAAACACACAGTCATTATATTATTTTCATACATTTCGCTAATGTGCAAGACTGTGAAAAGTTCCAGTGCATCAATTAAATTCATTTTTTTCTGTAATCAAACAACAGATTTTAAATTTGGGGTATGTTCTTACCCAAATGGACAGTTCAGAATTCGACATGGCTTTTTACGAGTGCACGTCATCTGGGGTATAAATTGTGGTTCTACACTTAATGCCCCCTTATATCGAAGAATAGCTGTGCCTTTATCTGGTTTCGATACCATCTGAAAAATGTCAAAATGAATAACAGAGAGTAAATAAAAAACAAAACCTGTTCAAAATAACGATTTAACTTGAATTTAAGTTCTTATAATCCAAGTGTTCGGTGAAATATATATTACCAACTGTGAAAAAATACAAATCAGTAATCGACAGGAGACAAATTGAATATAAAATAACCACGATCTTCTGAAAATACAGAAAGTGGGATCAGGTGTCTTGGAGGAGTAAGTACCCCCTGTTGACCGGTCACACCCGCCGTGAGTCCACAGTCAATATAAAATGAAATACGTGAGGAATACGTGCTCGTCAAATGGAGAAAAATCAGTACTCAGGCTGACAAAAACTAAACATTGTATATTTCTGATGGCATATAACCTGTTATTGACAGATGCATGGAAATGTAGTAATAAGAAGGTCGGTTATACGCATACTTTATATTTTAGTGAAAATACCTTTTCATCATTACTTTTACTTTAAAACAAAGAAAACTTTTATTTGTCATTTCTTGTTTGTTTTGATGGATGTTTTAGTTAAATATCATGAAGTACAACATACTGGTGCAACATTTCTTCCCTCTAATGTTTCAAGTATAATCCAATAGCTGTCGATTGGAGCCCCTGTATATATCATAATGTCGACACTTTCACCCGGAAGTATCACTACTGCTTCAACCATATACTTCTCAACATCATTTCCGGTCATTGATATAACACCAATTTCATGCTACAAAATATCACAAGAATTATAATAATTTGCAATTTTAAAGTATTCGGTCCTATAACTATGACCACATTTCACATTGATATATAATAGTTATAGATACTAAAGTATTTTGTCTTTTCGTTAACCAGCGTTATTTCCCATCTCAGCAGGTATCGATTGTGTCGACATCGACAACAATGTCGTTTTCACACAAACATATGACATCACAACTGATAATTCTTCATTTTACGCACAAACAAATGACATCACAATCGATTCCTGCTACGAGAGGTGGTTACTCTGGATAATGAAAATATCTAATACAACAGTGGGAGGTTCCGTAGACAGTTACTTACAGTTTAATTTTCAAGTCAATAATATCAAAATAGGTTTTCATTGAGAAACTATGAAAAGGATTGCAGCTCCTTGTTCAAATAATAATTCATGTTTAAGCTTTTGGACTTCAGAGTAAATCCAGAAGTTGGAGAAGTAAAACACAGAAGAAAAACAACAAAACAAGACATAAGTTAGAGTATACGTCCTATCGTACAGAATTACACTTTCTCTCTCATCTTTGATAACTCCGTCCAGATTTATAAAAACTGACCAATTAAATAAATTCAAGCAAGTTATAAGAATCAGGACGACATCAATGTTCACAATTAAAATTGGTAAAAGTAAGCATGACACATACGCACTCATACACGCGCACGCGCAAACAAACACAGACATACACACATACTCCTTAGTTCTTTCAATCATTTGATGGCACTATTTGATGTTGACAAAGTGAAACAGAAAATAAAGATGTCATTATGAGATTTACAAGCGAGTATGAAAATACCCCCACGAAAATTGTAAATTTTAAATAAAGAGATGTTACCTTTTCATCACAATTCAATAAAATACGAAAAGTGAAAATTATAACTACCTATCATTCATAAAAAGTTCCCTAAAAACATTGTCCATGTTTACATTTAATACAATTCAATTCACTTCTATCGTTCAAATTCTCAGAATAAAACATAAAGCATAAAAATATTTACATGGGTGTAATATTTGCGAATTGTGATGAAAAGTTATCATCCACAAGAACTATCTAAACAGAGTATATCTTAAACCTGAGTGGAAATGCCAATGTACAGTTCGATCAAGACATTGACACACACAAATAACATAGTTACCACAAACACTTGCTAATTCAATGTGAATGATTCATTACATATAATTGATATATAAAAAACTACCTTAGGAATGTGTATCATGAAGGCGTATTCAGATCCAACATGTATAAACCGAAATCTGTAGTAACGAAACCTCTGTACATGGAAGACTTCAAGCGGTATGTCCGGAATTTCAGCTGTGTCCGTACCGTGTATATACCGTCTTCCTGAAATAGTATCTCAAGTAGTATATATCTATTTACCTAGCTAGTTCGTAACGCAAAGAGTTTACCTTGCAACAATGGACAATGTGTTACATTACATAAATTGTAATTTAGTTTTCAGTATAGTCTCAATTTAACTAAAGGGTTCAGTTGATAAATTTTGTCTGATATATGTATCCACTCGTATAAGGGTGCATACAATTTGGAAATCCGAACCTTGTGTCTGTTGTGAAGTTAACGCGTAATTAATCTCATTTTAACGCGATTATTTGAAAAAAAAAAAACATTGATCGCATCATGGGTAAAGTTACTCATTTATTTTCAATATTATTTCATGCAAATGACTAGAAAAAGAGATAAATTGAAGCTTCCTAGAATTAACTAAATAAAAATTACATAATTACATAAAACTTGATGACGGCCAGGGAAATGGAGATACACATCTATGTCATAGAAAAATTTTGACTAACATAAAAAAATATTCTTGATATTCTTGGATGTTTTAAAATTTTGAATAGTGTATAACGCAACACACATCAATTTATTTAGTTTTATGGTGGTGGCCAGCTTTTAGGTGGTGAGAATCCGGTTACAATATTCCCGGGAAGAGACCACGGCTTTCCGCAAGTAAACTGGAAAACTCTCTCACAAAATAAGCTAAGTTTTCAGACCTGTGCTGGCCAGAATTTAGAGGCTCCATAGGTCAATTCACGCGAGAGAAAGAGAAAGAGAGAGAGAGAGAGAGAGAGAGAGAGAGAGAGAGAGAGAGAGAGAGAGAGAGAGAGAGAGAGAGAGAGAGAGAGAGATAGAGAGAGAGAGAGAGAGAGAGAGAGAGTTCTATACCTTTTCCGTTGACCAGCCCAGCGTTAAAATATACGGTCGCCATGTCGACGTTATCGGGATATCTCCCAAAATTATAACATTTATTCACATTGTATCCGTATGGTACTCTGTAATTAGAAATACAGGTATAGTAGAATACAACAAGTAAATGATTGTTTTCAAGTTTTGTTGTCACACATATAAATACACCAATACAATCAATACAAATTCAAATACTAATTCTGTTACTATTTAGTTGTTTACTTGGTTACTAACTTTCACACTTTATTCATATCCATTGACATTTCTTCATTATATTTCAAATAGTATTTATGTTATATAGAGAGTTTTAATATTCATTACAACACACATCCCAAACTATATTACTACTACATTGTTTTATTTTTATTACTAGTACTACTACCTACTACTGATTCTAGTACTACTATTACTACTACTACTCATACTCCACTGCTACTACTTTCCTAGACTGTATTATTTATGCTTTTCTTTATTACTACCGCCACTTACAAAAACAACCTCCATCTCAATTGATTAAGGAGTGATATAGAAGAGTTCGTGTTCCAGTCCTGTACAACTGCTATAAAATCTTCATCAAATGATGGTAATCTTTGTTTTTCGGTTTCCTGTTGAGTATAGATTCATTGAAATTTTATTTTATATGTTATTATATTTTTTTTTTTATTTTTCAATTTAAATAAATTCTATTTTGTTTGTTCCATTTATTATTCGGGCTGTTATATTTTGAATACATATAGTGTATCATCCATATTACATATATGACATACACATATTACAGTTATTTAATAACATACTGCTTTGTTCTATGTGATGATGTCAGTCCACTGAGTTTGGCCAACAAATTAATCCCCGATAAATAACGTTAAAAACAACTTTGTTCCTATGACAATTTACAAAAACTTTGTCCAAGGTTACCGAGTCCGCAGTTACGGGGGTATCAATTTTTCCATCCATGAAGCCTGATTATATAGTCAAATTAAAATTAAATAAAACATATCACAATAGTTATAAATTGTAGTCCTATCTGCAGTCAACAAGGACTTAACACATGTAGGGGGTCGGGAAAATTTGAGAAAAAGCAGACTAAAATTTCAGCCCTTGATTTGATTTAATATGCATCTATTTCAATTTATCAATTAAATAAACTTGTTTATAAAGTTGATATCATTTATTCGAAATAAGTATTAAAAAACCTTACTGAATTTGCAAAAAATCTAAGATATGATTCTAAGATACTATTTTTACATAAGTATATAAATCAGGTGTATAAAGATGAACATTTCTAAAATACACAGTTTAGAAAACATTACTATTTATGCTAATTAAGGAATATTTTTCCGGATTTGGGCAATACTAATTACCGGAACAGTGTACGGTCTGGGTAGTACAATCAGAGCACCGGCCAAACCATCAGTTCTCATTGTACCATGGTGAGCGTGGTACCAGTGCGTTCCAGCAGGTGACGCTTTAAACCTGAAAATGATGGGAAGTGAAAGTTTATAAAGATTAGCGTACTTGTCATTTTTATATAACCAATACAACTTCTGGTTAACTCTAGTTGGGAAACAATGTAGTGATTCATTTACTTTTAAATAATCTACAATAATTGATAATAATTAACTGTGAATCAGCTTGTAATACTATCAAGTAAAGATCTGGGTTTGATATGTTTGCTTAAATTACATAACTGATTTCGTTAATTTGATTCCCGTCTCCAACTGTGCTGGCAAAAAAGGTTAGTCATTTTAGGTGTTTGGTTTAGCTAGCTTAATAATAAATATTCCAAACAATTATTACCTATACTGAAATGTTTGCCCTCCAGTGATTGGACACTGAGATATCATAGACACACCATCCATCCATGGAGTCCCTCTCTGAACAATGCCATGCCAGTGTATTGTGATAGCTTCCCTCAATAGTTTGTTCTTGACTGTGACAACCACCTACAACATTGTAGAACAAATATAGATAAATACTAATTTTTTTCGGCACATAAAAATTTACAAAAACATTATTCTAGAGTTTATAGGGAATGTGTATGCACTATTTAAAGTTTTCTTGGGTGGGAAAAATCTTAAATAATTCAATTTTTTGTTTTGTCGCGATTCATATCTCAAATTGATGAAATTAAATTTCACCTAAATGTTTTTATTTTTTTTTTTTTTTTTTTTTGTTAATCGAATAAATAAAATCCATTTCAACTGTTTCTGTATTGTAAACAAAATTTAAAACACAACGACATTTCGGTTATACGACGGTGGCCGGTTTTAATTGTGGAGAAGAAAACCGGACCAAGATGTATCCGGAGAGATACCACCGGACTTCCGCAAGTAAACTATAGGTCTACCAAGATAAAGTGGCACGTCCGGGTTATTTTAGGAATCAAACTAATACTATGTATTTTCCAGATGTAAGAGTGTACATGTAAAACTTAATCTGCTTTCACGCATTGTACTGTAGTTCTAATAATGTTTTGTACCGAAACGTTATCTGTCATCTATTTCATTATTATTTGAATTTTTAAGTGTTTGTGAACAAGTGTCAGTTTATCTTACTAGTGCTAAAGATAACAGTATAACCAAATCAACTTAAGTTCCAGCAATTTTTTTAGAAAATTTTTCAAAATAATTGTCGCGTGACAGGAAACATGGCGGTCACACATACATAACATTTATTACATGTACTGATGTAGGTCTTTTTAAACCTGTAACAAAACAAATAGTGACATCTTTTGACCTGCCAAAAGTACGTTTTCACCTTTTCGTGTATACCATCATAGACTACGTCGGTTTTCTACGATTTTGTACTAAAATCACTTTTATTTTGCATTCAGTCGCAAAGGGATTCATTTACAAATTGAAACGTCTAGCGAACAAGTGTTATTTGATATTTTAAGTTTATAAACCCATGTTCCCGTGTACATAATACAAATCATACATATCAAAGTATGAATATTCATGATGTCCAGGACTCAGATACCAAAGTATAAATATCCATAATGTCCATGACTCAGATACCAATCTGCTGAATATTGGCGGCCAAACACGGACCTATGGAAGTTCAGAGGTGAGATCAGGTGTCATGGCAGAGAAAACACAATATCATTATAATACAATCAAAGACTGCTTAGTAAATCGTTATACTAAGTAAGTTTTCCAATAATGACACCAGCTTTTATCTATTTAAAGAAGTTCAGTCCGAAACAGCGAATAATATAAATTTTTTGTACCGGCGACTTCTATCTCTAAATACATGAACAATATTGTCTTTGATCCTTAAGAGTTAATGAATCACGAATTCATGTTTTCACGAATGCGCCTGCAAAGTTAGTACGCAATAAAGTACTTTAAAAGTATTTTGATGTTTTGTTTTTAACATTGTCGTTATTATAGACAACGTATTTGAATTCTGAATGTTTTCTTAATTTTCTCTGATTCTTGATAAAATTTTGTATTATTGTATATTTTGTATAATTGTCTTAAGTATTTATAAGAGTAGACTCCCAGCATGTGTGTTTGTGACCGGTCAACTAGTCATGCTTACTCCTCTATGGCATCTAATCCCACATTTCCAGAGGTCCGTGACTATCCAATGTCACCAGATTTGTATACATGTACATGTATCCTGGACATCCTTTAGAATTATACTTTGGTATCTGAGATTTTATGTTTTGACTTATCAACAATTATCGTTAAATTTTTCGTCAGAGGTGTACTTTGCGTGATGTAAACAGGGAGATTTCTAGACTAACGTGGTGCAAAAAGTTCAGACTAGTTAGAAGAACATAAAAATTGTCATCGTGACAAGAAATGAACTTCAGATAAGTTGTAGGTTTTTTTTTTGTTTTTTGGGGGGGGGATTAGACATGTAGGCTTTTATACCCTATGGGCAAAGTGGATAGAGCATTTCGTTTTAAATCAAGATTGTATAGGTCTTTCACCTCTTGAGAATTTATCCCCTCTGCAACCTAAGCTGACTTTGTTTAAGCAAGTTTGCCGGTTTATTTGCGAAGGCCGGGTTAGTTGTAACCACGTTCTCTCCTCAAACCATTAAATACTGAACTCCACAATATAACTGAAAGTTTTTTTCATGTGCCGTAAAGCATCCATAAAACATATCCTTTAGTTTTAAACTGAACAGACTTTAAGTTTTAAAAGTTTAGGTACATTGCATACAATGCAAGAACATTTATTGATATTCAATTACATTATACAATATGGTTTTTAATGAGATTAATGAGAATGAACAGTTTTTATTTTATACTTGTCGCAAAATTTTATTATTGTCACTCTATCTAAATACATTAATGGTTTAATTCTACATTTCTTAATAACACATAAATAATTCAAGTTTAGTTGATTTGGTTTTAAACAGATAGTGAATATAAAAAATCTCAGACACAAAAGTATCAATCTTTAGGATGTCCAGGATATAGGTACAAATCTGGTTATAAATGGATCAACACGGACCTCTTCCAATCAAGAGGTGGGATCAGGTGCTATGGAGGAGTAAGCATCCCCTGTCGACCGGTCACACCTGCCGTGAGTCAAAATAAAATACGTGAGGAATGAATCCTCTTCACAATTGGTAAAGACGTGTCAGACGACCACTTTATATATATATATATATATATATATATATATATATATATATATATATATATATATATATATATATATATATATATATATATATATTTTATATATATATATATATATATTACCGTTTGATCTTCGTACACTACGATCGGTGGGCCGGGAATTTGACCATTAATTGCATACGCAAGTTTATAATCACCATCTGCTGTAATGACTTCATCTAATTCTGAAAAAATAAGATATACATTAACACAGTTTATACACAATAAAACCCACAGTCCATAATTTAGTAGACGATATAATCTTCCTCTGAATTGTCAACTAGATGTGTTGGACAGAATTAAACCTACCTTACTATATTGTTGTGAGATGTGTGGGTTTCACCAAAAAACCACATTAATTGAAAAACTTTTGAAAGCTTTTGAAAAACCTTTAAATACCAAAGTATAAATCTAAATATCTACTGATCATGATACTTATTTTGTCAAACACCACTCTGACCCTACACATAAATTAACTGAAGTTGATATAAAAAGATGCTGAAATTTCTAATAGACAATATATTTATAATGTTCTTAGACGTGGTCTTTCTACAAACTGTCGGCATTCTTATGGGAACCAATTGTGCGCCTTTATTGGCTGACCTGTTCCTTTATCCATACGAAGCAGACTTTATTCAAAAACTGCTGAATCAAAAGAAAAAAAAGCTAGCAGTATCCTTTAATTTGACATTTAGATATATCGACGACGTTTTGTCAATTAATAACGACAATTTTCATACTTATGTCAATACGATATATCCCAGCGAACTAGAAATTAAAGATACAACAGAATCAAGCACACACGCTTCATCATTAGACAATTTACTAACTACAGACAAAGACGAGAAATTGGCAACTAAGCTTGACGACAAACCTCGACGATGTTGGCTTTCACATCATTAATTTTCCACATTTAAGAAGTAATACCCCACAGTCACACGCATATGGAGTTTATATTTCAGAAATGATTTTATATGCCAGGGTGTGTTCAACATACGAACGTTTCATATACATATGTAAACTACTTACTGACAAATTATTGACACAGGGATATCGAAAACCGCGTTTGATGTAAACGTTCCGCAAATTTTACGTTCGATATAATAGTCTTATTTGCGAGGACTCTGTTTCACTGGGTGAACTGTTGAGTTGCCTTTTCGTTGGCGGTTGTTGAGACATCTGTACCGATTCTGTCGAGGATTTGTCCCTTGTGTATTTTATTTGGATTTGACTGTAGACTCACGGCGGATGTGACCGGTTGACTGGTGATGCTTACTCCTCCGTGGCACCTGATCCCACCTCTTGGTTTCCAGAGGTCTGTGTTTGTCCATTTTACCAGATTTGTATCTATATCCTGGACATCCTATTGATTTATACTTTGGTATCTGTAATTTATTATATTACAAAATATATTTCACTTAACGTTCTGGAACAACATGTGAATTGAACCATCGCCAAATGCCCAACACGGCACTTTTTTGCAAACTTTTCCATTATGACATCACAATTAAATGACCCGTCAAACACTTGCGTGATTATGATATCAACTTCGAGTGACATCAAGAAGCACATGGATAACCATATGTAAGACACATGGCGATAGGTTAATTAGCGTACAAGATACATACACACGCTTAAGTATATCTGTATGACCAAGCTCGGATTCAATACATCATCAATATCATATTCTCACTTTTTAATTTACCAGGGACTTTGCCATATTCTCACTTTTTTGGTAAAACCCCGGTTAAATAAAAAAGTGTGAGGATGGCAGCAGTATTCAAATTATTAAGACAAGTCTAATTTATACAAAACACAACAATTTTACCATATGATTTGATAGCAAAGTTAAGAAGGTTCTCTTCGATCAAACGTTACAGAATTATAGAATTTTTAAAGAATCTCTTGAACTAGAAATATATTATATTTTATAAAATAACCTTGGAAATTTTCAATAATTTTATTTAGATGATTTAGGGGTAATGATTCTGACTCAAGTGTCATTTGAAATGAGCAAATGGAACAATATTCCGCGGTATCAAACGTTTTGTGCACTTTGTAATTTGGGTAAAATCGGTGATGAATTTCATTAAATGTTTGAAAGCTCACAAGTGTCTGTCTGTACATTTAAGAGAACAAAATTATTATGTGTGACACATTATAGTAATTTATTTTCCTTTCTTCATCAAGCATCTGAATTATTAAAATATCAAATTGTCAAAAGTCCATACATCGAGATAATTACACAAAATTTGTATTAGACAGACAGACAGACAGACAGATAGACAGACAGATAGATAGATAGATAGATAGATAGATAGATAGACAGACAGACAGACAGATAGATAGATTTCATAAAAAATAGGAGCATTTTGCAATCTTTAATTACGAATACTATGTAAAAATCATTAAATAAATGGCCGCAATGAAAATTATGTCAAATGTAAAATCACAAAGACTAATAACTCTTGTTCGGTAATTCAAGTAAACATTAAAGCTCTACTAAATTGATCAAGATGATTTAAAGGAACTGACCTTTTGCTGTGAGTGGTACATACTTGTCACATGCCTCCAATGTGAGTCTCTTCATCAGTTTACCATCCTTAGCAACAACAGGGTCGCCCATATCAACCGTTTTGTTGTAGTAAACCATAGTTTTCACGTAATCAATTTCCCAATCAAACTCACAAATATCACCTTTGCATTCTTTTGAAATCTGTACTCTGTTGTCATAGCAATTTATAAAATAAAAAAGAGATAAAAATACTAAAATTCTTTTAGTTGCCATGGTGTTAAGCCAACTTTATAACCGATGCTTCTGTAAACACAAAGTATTGTGAACTGACGTTGTTAGACTTCCAATGGCCTAAGATGTAGCTTTTGCTCCTTAGTGCTTAGAACTTTTTTGTTTCTCGTTTGATATTCAGTCATTTGTGTGAATTTTAAACAGACGCGTGCTTTGATTCTTAATAGATCTAGATTACCTATCAACAACCCATTTATTTTTTTCAAATGTCTAAGACCTGACATACATTGTCGATGTTTACTTCTCATCTAAACTAAACCAAAGTCAAATAAATCTATTAAGCTTAGCGCTTTATGCCAAGACTCGAAATCTCATTGTGAAATGACAAGTAGTTGTTGCGGCGCTCCAGTTCCTAATTATTTGGGGTTCATAAATACAAGTTCGATGACACGACAAAGTTTTTCTAATTCTCCGCCATCACTGTCTTTTTTGTTGTAAATAAATGGTTGTCCTGCCGTGTGATGTTGAAGGGGTATTAGCTGTTTACCAAGACATTATTTTAATTTTTGATCTTTTAATTTTTGTACTTGATGTACAATAACATTTTGAATTTTGAATGTTGTTTTACACCACACTCAACAATTTTTCAGTTATGTGGAGGCGGCCAGTTTTTATTGGTGGAGGAGAGAACCCGGAAACAATGCACCCGGGAAGAGATCAACTTTTTCTTTTTTTCTATCTTTGTTCTCAATACATGGTAGCCCTATGCTTTTAAATGGGTATTAGATGTGTTTACCCAGAAATTATATCGATTTGTTATATACTTTAATTCTTTTTCTTGATGTACAATACCAAATAAGAGTTATACAAATAGTAAGGTTGGGTAAATCATTTGCAAGTGAAAAAGTACCAAACCTGGTTTTCTCAAACAATTTTCACAAAATATATAGGAATTTAAGAATTTTTATGCCTGTGTATTTATTTATTTATTGTCAATCTATGTAGTAAAAATGGGTTTAAAACACAGGTAATGCCCTTTCAAGTAAAGGTAACCGATATGTGTTATAGTTAATTGCACATTGTTGTTACCTGATTAGATTTGTTTTATTGTTGTTTTTAGAGAGATGACAATCAACAATTTTTCAGTTATATTGTAGCGGCTATATCCCCTATATTCATATGCATTTTTAAAAAGTATTTTCACCTCAAAACGTATTTTTTCTATGTCAGCACTACAATATATATGCAAAAAGACCGATACCTTATAAAGAGCAAAATCTATAGAATGTTAATTTATTTTGCCAGAATCTGGCAAAATTCGAGACGTTGACAGAGATTCTTGAAGAGCTCAATGACCGATACCTCTGTGTAAGAGATTGTGACAAGCGGTAAGAGACTTCATGATTTAAAGCGTAATTAAATAGTAGTATAATCATTTATTGGCCTGCTTAGATGTAGACAGAAGGGCAGTTTTTCTCGTTCCATCGTCTATTTCCGTATGCCATCTTTTCATGTGTTTACTGTTCTTGTCCTTTATAATTACCTGCTTATTTCTTATCAGAGGTTCAGAACTTGGAACTATAATGAAAATTGGCCATAGTAGATTTCAAATGATACAACTGCCCCCAGTGTTCTAGTGGCTCTCCAAGCGTAAGATTCCGGGTAAGATACCTATACCCATTACCGCGTCACACTTACGACTATTGAACAAAAATGCAGCAATCGACTATAAAAGCCGCAACATCCGCATGCTCAGTTTATAAATATGCAAATGTAAAACTGTATAGGTTTACCAAGGTAAAGAGGCATATCTGGGTTCCGTCCAAAACCAAAACATACCGCAACGGTCTATTTTAAAAAAATAAAAGTTTACAAGAAAATGTGACTATAATTATGTATCACTGTACTGTAGCTCTGATATTTTATTAAAGAAACAAATCTGTGTCATGTTGTTTCTTTTGAATTTACTGGGGTGTTAATTCAAATGTTATAACATGACATCTGCCAGTCCTCGTATGATACAATTTAGAATGTTTGTAGACATGTGCCATTTTAACTTGTGTCAATTACAGATTTCCAATATGATGACGTCACTTAATAAGTCTAAATATTACATAAGCACTAAAGACCTAGAATGTTGAATAAATTTGTAACTGAAGAAGACGTATTGGTCAGGTAACTAATTCAAATCACATTTCTGCTAAACAGAACATGATATTGTCTTATTCACTGTAGATCCCGAAGAGATCTATGACATGATATTATTCATAAGCATGACTTAGATAAAAAAAAAAATAAGCCTATGTAGGCTAAAACTTAACAATATTACGTCAACCCAACTTCAGCATCAACTAGGAAGTGTAATTATATACCCGTAGTTTGACAAATTGTCACAACGGGAAGATGTATCGTGGTTATTCATGGTCTTGCTTTAAAACAGACTTTAGTTAGCGCGGGTTCAATGCCCACTAGAACGGGCAATATTGTGCGAAAGTTTGCTAATTACGGAAGGCAAACAATGGTCTTTTTTCGAGTAACGGGTTCTCTCTTCTACAATTAAACGTTGGCATCATCTGAATGAAATATTTTGGAGTGTGTGTTGTTAACATCATTAAAACAAACATAATGATATACATTATAATATAATTATAATATATGATATATAATGTGTATTGTAGGTCTGGAGCCGGCCTGACTCAGTCGGTAGCGCGCTAGTCTCTTGATCGTAAGGCCGTGAGTTCGAGTCCAGCCGGCGACAGGTTGGTTTCCTGTCCTTCGGATGAGACAGTAAAAACCGAGGCCCGTGTCACAGTAGGTGTCGGCACGTTAAAGAACCCTCAATGGCCATAAGTGCCGAGCTTAGGCCAAACTTTGAAGTCTTTCATCGACATTTGGTGACGTCTCCATATGAGCGAAAGATTCTTGAGTGGGACGTTAAACAACAACAAACAAACATTGTAGGTCTGTTGGGTTACAGTTTTACGCTACAAAAATTATATATTTCATTTACCATGTATTGATAGTGTGTTCTGATACCTTACACTCAATATCAAGGTGCCAACTGATTAATCACCAGACACACACCGTCACATCCTCATGGCATTTAATATCCGACTCTAACCGTAACATGGTGGAAGCTTTATCCTCTACGGCACCTGATCTAATTTCTGGATTTTCAGATGTCCGTATTTGTCTAATGTTCATTAGATGTGTATGTTGTCGCCTTAACCTCGTATCTATCTGCGATTTTTACGAGGTATCGTAATCAGATCGTTTAGTTATGGTATAACATTCAAGATGGCTGACAGCCGAATAACTAAAACTTTCAGTTTATCAGTTTTCTTGAATAAAGTGAATACTACAAACTATCTCTCATCGGAGCATGAAAGAGAACTTCAATCCACTTAAATATTATAAAAAATATCCCCTGTTGAACTGTAAATTCAAACTGAAAATTTGTGATCCTTGATTTGTTCACGTTTATTCATACGCTTAAAACAAAAGATTTCACAGGAGAATGCATCGTTTTCTTTTAGAGATGGATCTTTGCAAAATAAAAAAGACTCTTAGTTTATCAATTATTTTTATTGATGACTGAACTTAACATAGAACCGATAATAATATTTACATGATGATGAAGGTAGTCCTACGATATCAATGTGTAGCACACGTGTGTATGTGTTTGTTATTGCGAGTTCCCGCGATTCTGTCCTGACAACTTTTCGCTAATTATGCAAATAGAATCTAGTGGCTACCGAAAATATAATTCATTGTTTTAATTTTACTACAAAATGTTGATTTGCATTACACTTTTAACGAGGACAATATAAGGAGATGAATATCAAAGAAAGTATTTCCCGAGATATAATATTTTAGACATACGTTAAACATGAATTGAGTCAGTGTCTCATTGTTTATGTTTAAAATGCTGACAACTGCATGGCAACCATAAATCGTTACAGTTTTGGGAATAAGAAAATAAGGCAGATGATCGAGTAGCGTATTTGTCTGTGTATTCTAGATGTTAAACTCACTTCAAACCTAATCATTCATCATTTCTTTTCAACAATTTGATTACAACATAATGTTTATATATCTCTTATATCTAACAGCTAACGCTTTAAAAATGATCAATGTAAGTAAAACACGCTGCAATGTCAAGCATTAGCATATTATGTAATCACTAAATCCTTAGACCATTCTACTGTAGCGACAATAATTTAGAACGCTCAGGAGTAATATATAAATAACAGAGTACAAGAAATACATACTGTAGATGATTTCAAAGGTTCTAGTGTGTTCCAGTCAATTAAAATCACAGTTCTTTTGAAAAATAACATTGGAACTTACTATAATTGATATTATACCAAAGTATCAATGCGTCTTTTTCGAGACATAAATGGAAAATTAAGGTATAAAAATCACAGACACAATAGACTTTATCTCCAATGTGTCCAGAAGACAGTATACAAACCTGGAGGACATTGGGCAAACACGGACATCTGGAAATCAAGAGGTGGGATCAGGTGTCGTGGAGGAGTAAAAATCGACTGTTGACCGATCGCACCCATCGCCAGTCTACATTCAAATCCAATTGATATGTCATTTGGTACAGACTTTAGTAAAGATATAGTTTGCTTATGTTTGTTTATTGTTGTTTAACGTCCGACTCAATAATCTTTCACTCATATGGAGACGTCACCAAATGCCAGTGAAGGGCTTCAAATTTTGACCTATGCTCGACACGTACGGTCATTGAGCAGTGAGGGTTCTTTAACGTGCCGACACCTACTGTGGCAGTGGACCTCGGCTTTTACTGTCTCACCCGAAGGACATGAAACCAACCTGCCGCCGGCTGGACTCGAACTCACGACCTCAAGAGTCGAGCGCGCTACCCGACTGAGCCAGGTCGGCTCGGTATCAAACCATCAATGAGACAAAAGCAACGCTCATTCTTATTTATTGTATTGTCATGTTGCAAATTTTACATTTACGCCCACCCAGTAACTTGATAATTTACAAGATGATAGTAGACTACAGGACCTTTACCATTCACTGGAACAGACAAGCGAGTTCCATTTTAATAGTTCTATCCGACGGCGAAAAGACTGGTACCTCTCCGAGTTGGGTTCCTTCCCATGCATTTACGACATTCATTTTCTAAAGAAACAATGTTTTCAAATGATGGCTCTAAAACTGGTCAGAAACATAAGATAATGAACATTCATAATCAAAATTAATCTTTAATTTATGGTGAAAATATTTTGAAACCTGCCAGTACTGGTACTGTAACAGTTTCCAGATGATATTTTATAATTTCTCAAATAATCGCCCTTGTTTTGCATACACAAATATGAAATTTCATATAATAAAAGGTTACCTTAATATCCTTTAGGATCTGCATAAAACAATTGGGAAAATTTTTAAAAGACCTCGTTTTAGAGTTTTCCCCGATTGAAGTGCAGTGCCATTTTTTTACTTTAGTAGCCATGTGCTCACTTTTGAATTGATCTTCAATTTAAAAGTAGGCAAATGACAGTTCTTTAATTTTACTGAATTTTCATATGCAAAATAAAAGTTTAAACTAAACTTATATTTTCTTCGTGACAAATTTACTGTAACGGTTCCCGGGCCTACCACAATAAAACTTACGTCCCTTCAAAATGTATAAGCAGACGACATGTAGGAAAATATATTGGGAAATCTCGTATGTTATACCCATATTTACAAATCGTTCGGGAACTGTTACAGCACCAGTAATGATTATTTTCGACTTCTGGCACATTACCAACACCTGGCCAATACTGATGTAGCCGTTAATTCAACCAATATGCTGTAGCATGTGTCCCAACTGATCGCACTGCTAGGTCAAAACATGTCTCTGTCACATATAAAGGCGAACTTATATACTATGTGATCAACTATAGACTCCACCTCAAAATGTCAAAATTTCGTATCAAGGATGAACTAACCATTGCAAATACTTTCATAAATTTAAATATAGATCCTATGAAATATGTGACCCCTGGCGGAGAAATTGATAATAGGTTTTACCAGGTTTAGACAACTATCTGAACTAGAATCTGTTGTGGACAAACCCACTAAGTATTATAATTATATAATAGTTCTTTTACAACCTGAGGATTGGAAGATTTCAGTTATAACAGGTTCGTGTAAGAATGGTGATAAGAAGTCTGCTTCAAACTGCCGACCAGTTAGTGTTACAAGCATAATGTACTAAGCGTCTATTACTACGGGGAGCGAATCATTGAACATATGAACATTGAACATACTTACTCAGCAACTAACAGTTTAGCTTCATAGGTGGCAGATCAACTATACTGAAATTATCGAAAGTCTTGGATAAGTGGACAAAGGTAATAGATGTTAGAGATATATTACATTATATATTCTTTATTAAAGTGTTCCGCACAGTAGATATAAGATTCACCATTTTTGTATCAGTGGACAGAAGACGACATGGATATTTTAAAAACAGGTTTCTTAGTAATTGACAAAAATGCGTACAGGTCAGTAGGTCACGATCAAGTTGGAGGACTGTAACTAATGAAATTCCACAAGGCTCCGTGTTGGGTCCGATCCTATTTGTTCTCTTTATCAACGATTTGTCAAGCAGCGTAATTTCTGGTTATGTTTGCTGATGTCGACACTAAAGTATTTAGGGAAATAGCAGATCTACTATGAATTTCTCCCTTTTTTTATTTACCAACGGTTTTACCAAAATGTGAGAACATGATAGATCAAAACGATCGGAATTTTATTCAGGATGACCTTGGTGGGCCATTCGTATGAAGCAAAACTTGGCTAATTAAGTTTCATCCTGGCAATTTTAATGTCCTGTCGATTACTGGAAGAAACCTCCGATTTACACGATGGAGAAGTACGATGGCAGTCGCACTTACTTTGAAAACGGTACTGGAATAACCGGACATTCACTGAAATTGAAGAAAGAAAGAAGTCGATTAGAGCTTAGGAATATAGAAATAACAGATACCAAAGTATTTATCTTCATGATGTTCTGGGGACAATATACAAATATGGTGAACATTGGACAAACACGGAAGAGGTGGGACCAGGTGTCATGGAAGAGTCAGCATCCCCTGTTAACCAGTCACATCCGCCGCCAGTCCACAGTCAAATCCATATGAAATAAATGATGAATACATCCTCGTCACAATTGGTACATACATTGCAAACAAGATCAATACACCGACCGTGAAATTTGCAGAACGTTGACATTAACGCGATTCCCGAATCAGAGCACGAAACTTATGGCATTGAAGTAGAGCGGAATAAATTGGCACTAGAGATACAGCGTTTTAAAGATCCGTGGGTACCATGGGTAGCTAGCCTATGTCAACAGAGTAGGGTTAGTCAGCAGCTCCCATACTCCCCAGCTTCCCGTTAACATTAAAGCGTCAATAGCTATTCTTTTTTTTCTATTGTTACTACTTGTATTTGATGTACAACAACAATCAAGAGCTATAAAAAAAATTATTTTTGTATACTCACACACACACAACCCATATACCGCCATCTTTTGTTTTTCTTAGTTTTGGCTGTATAACGGGTTTGGCACTATATGGAGGTTTACAATTCTCGAGGTGTCATCGTTTTCGTTCTCCAGTCAGTGCTCTATATCATATTTCTATACATTTTATGACAATAAGGTCAGGTACAGTGTGGTATGCATATAGAAATTGTAAGGTCAGTTGAATTAAATTAAAGATACAACAGAATCAAGCACACACGCTTCATACTTAGACATTTTACTTACCATAGACACAGACGGGAAATTGGCAACAAAGCTATACGACAAACGCGACTATTTCTCCTCCATGGAACCTGATCCCACCTCTTGGTTTCCAGAGGTTCGTGTTTGTCCATACTTGCCGGATTTGCATCGGTGTCCTGGACATCCTAAAGATTTATAGTTTGGTATCTGGGATGTTTTATATTGCAAGTGAATAATTGCCAAACTATTTCCGTCAAGCAATTTTCACAAAATATATTTAAGAACGGAATTTCAGAACTCCCATGCCTATGTATAGATCTTTTTTGTTATTGCATATCAATTTAAGTAGCAAAACAGAAAAGATTTTTAAAAACACGCACAGAGCTAGTGTCCCTTTCGTCCTCCGAGTAAAGGTTAATTCTACGTCATGTTTATTATTTATTCATTCATTTGTTTATTTATTTCTTTATTTCTGTGTTTATTTATTTATTTATTTATTTATTTATTTATTTCATTGCTAATATTCCAAGTCGTCGGGGAGCAGAGCCTTCAACAGCTTGATTTCCGAATCAAGAGTTATTTTATGCAAGTGTGAATATGAAATTATTCAGTAAAAATGAAGAAGCACAATAGAATAATTATTTATATCAACTATTTATATCCATTATCTATATCTTTGTAAAAATAAATATAATAGATGATATCAAACTTTTTTTTAATAATTGACCTCAAGAAACTGGAAAGAAATTTCTTTCCGACTTGCCATTATAATTAGAGCATTTTGGACATCGCCAAAGACAGAACATAAAGAGTTATCTCCACCTGAAAAGAACTCTTCTAATGAAGGTATAAAAATGCTTTGGTCAAGGGTCATATCGAAAGCGTGCTAAGCAACGAAACTCACTGGTGCATAATCGACGGTATAGATCTTCATTGTCGCTCATCTGTTTGTTTTGTACGTGTCCAAATACCAGGTATGAATGAAAGATTGTAGTCCACTATTGAATGCATCCATTGTAAGGGTGAAAAGTAATGGACTAATCGGAGTGTATTGAATTATTTCACGTGTAAATTATCCGAGGGAAAGATAAAATATTTATCAGAACCAGTTGAAATCCGCTTGTTTTTGTTATTTTACAGTCAATCCCGTGTCTAATTATCAACGAGAAAGTAAAATGGCATGCTCAGGAATCGCGGAACACAACGAAGCCAGGAGAAAACATCTTATAATAGAACGAAGAGCTTTCAACAAAAAACAATGTGCGGTAGGAAACATTCTTTTGTTTTTTAACTAGACGAATTTTATTCTTAATCGATTTCGATTAGATTTTTTGGTACCATTTCAATTGTTTGTCGTTGCTATCAAAAGTAAAACATAAATTAGGCCTGCAGAATATTCCTAGAGGAAATTTGCTTTAAGATAAAAGTGACCCTAGCTGATGCTTCGAAATTAGATCTAGTTTTTACTTTACATTTGAGGTGATATTTTGATGCAAACAATCAAGTTCAGAACTTTACAGACTTTTGTTATAAGTCAAGTTTTATCATCATTATCATACTGAAAACATTTAACTACGACATATTTTTCTTATAAAATCTGTAAATTATTTATTTTTATGAAGGTGTTATTGTCAGTATTTATTTCCAGTAAATAAAATATTATCATTTCATAATTTATTTAATTTAAATGCCAGTACAGTGGTATTGAAATTCATATTCAACATTGGACTGATGGCTAAAATTTTAAAATTACATAAAAATGTTATCTATTTTTAATTTTCATTTTATATTTATAGATTTTTATCAATGTTTTGATTTTTTAACATGAACATTTATTGATTTTTTTCACATCAGAGACAAAAACTTTGGATGAACTGCAAGAATATAAAGACAAATAAGTATCTGAAAATTCAATATTAATTTGATTTTTGTTAAATCTTTATGTTCAGGTCAATCAATATGTTATAAATGTAAATATAATTTTGATTTGATCAGATTCAAAGTTTGCATGTATGCCTATATTCAAGTTAATGTTCTATTGATTACCCTTATAATTAAATAAGTAAATGAAATTTTGTGGTGAATATAAATACAAATCAATTTCATATGATACATTCAATACTTCTTGAATATTTTAATATTGTATCTATGTGAACTGTAAAAAAAAAAATCCTTTGATTCAAATATTCTGAAATTTACTCTCTATACTTTCCCAAAAAATCTTTCAAGAATTATAAAGTGCTAATACCTTTTAATTATACATGTATTAATTTCTAGAGACACCAAGTTGTAGATCAGAGAGTATCTTATTCTCAATTCTTCACTAGTGTTGATGTGTTGTACTCTGGACAATGTTATGAGTTTTTTCTGTTTTGGGGGTTTAAAACTAGGACTTTGTATAATTTCTGGAGTTACTTAAAAATTCATATACAGATACTTCCTGCATAAACCATTCTTATATGATAGGGGTGTTCTACAGTACTGATTCTGTTTAATTAATACTGGTTAATAATTTCCATCTATGAAATACTGTATGTGTACTTTAACCCTTTCACCCCTATGTATCTAAGTGGTATACTCTTTCTATTGTTGATGACCGGTCTATTGTGGTCAGTAGGGTTGAAAAGGTTAAAACCTGGTTACCTGGGGAAGAGACCACCGGCCTTCCACAAGTTAATTGCACAAACTTTCTCACAAAAATCAGCAAAGGTTCCATCAGGGCTTGAACCATTGTCATAAAACCATGGATCAGAATCATTATAATGGTCTTTCCTACCTGTTGTATCATGCGACTGAAATCTCTCTTACATATTTATATTATGCATAAAGCCTATGCAATAATTTCCATTGAAGACCACAATTAAGTTGTGATTGGATAAATTGGATAACACCTGCTACTTATAAATATTCATTAGCTACAAGAGATTTTAGTTGTATATGACGATAGGTAGGAAAGAGCATAGCGATTCTGGACCATGGTATTAAGATGATGGGCTCAAACCTGCTTTGACCAAAGTGTGAGATTTCATGATTCAGAGCCCGATGCTCTAACCACTCAGTCATAGATCTGAATGCCCATAAATAATTTATAATTACATGTATTACAATTCATGTTGTTTTTTTTTAAAAACACCCAAATTCATTTCCTCCATGGGCAGACATATTTGTTAAATTTCATCAACAGAAATTAACTTGCAACTCCACTATAAAAGACAACTGAACTTTAATCGTACAAACCCATACATATAAATGTCAAATTATAGGATTTTAAATTATTGATATTTGAGGTCAGTCAGGTTCAATGCAAAAATGGTACTGTGACCCCTTCACTTACAACCCTTCTGTCTTTGAAAAAATAGGGGAAAATATATTGTTAATATAACTTAAAGAATTTCAGTTGAAGTGCACTTCATAATTTTGTAACATAGAAGATAAATTTAAGCTAGCCAATATGAAAGGTGTTTTATGCATGGCTTACCTAGAGTTTCTGTAATTAAAGAACGTCGCCTACATTACATTTAAAATATGATATCTCAAAAGGTATGGGGATTTATTCTAATATGCAGACAACTGTGTTAAGTAAACTGCAATTTAACAGTTTAAATACAAACTATATACCTGTTACATGCGTGTAGGCTTGTCTGCCAAAAATAACCCAATATTAACCTACCTGTACAGCTAAGTAAAAACTTTGACTTGGCAGGGTTATAAAAATACAAATTCTTGTACAGTTTACTTGTTAACACCTGTTTATTTCATTTTCATTGTTTACATCTTTTATTTTGTTATTCTATGTTTGTGATATCATCAAGTGATGCATAAATTGGTACAAAAATATTCGCTCGTAAAAAAAGATCAGATCAATCAAATTATATAGTTCAAGCATTATTAGTGTAAATATTTTGAATCAGTTTTAAAAGAAATTAGCCTATTGTAACATGTACTTGGATAAAAGAGTTACCATTTGTTTATTTTGGATATTGTTAAATAACTTGTTTATTTGTTATAGGTGTTAATAATGTTAATACATACATATATGCCTATACCTGTATACAGTAGGCCTAATTGAAATTTTATGATTTTGTACTTTGTCATACTCAAGTTGTTTACAACACATTATCAATGAAAAACTGTTTCATGTTTTCATTTAATCAGTATTTTGTTTCTAAAATGCTCTGTTACTTTTTTATGTGGGCTTGGGGGAATGTTACTTTTGTAAATCATGGCACAAAATATTTAAAGACACTCAATGTTCCCTTGTAAATGTTTATAAAACTTTATACATGTATACATAATTTATCAGAAAACACACTTCATAAGGCCAAAAATGTTAGACGTTTTATAAACATGGCAAGTTTTGACTTGCGTCGTTAACTTTGGCATTCATGTCCAACAGTAAAGCGAGCTCTAATATTACTGGAGTAGGCCAAAATAAACAAATTTATGTGTCTGCTATTGCACAATATTGTTTAGTATGGTTGATAGGTTGACATTTTTAGTACCAGCCAGTAGATTATAAGGTCCCACTGGGACCTGAGCTGATTTTGGTGAAAAAGTTCGCCAATTTACTTGTGGAAGGCCAGTGGGCTGATCCTGGGTACATAATTTGTAACCATTCTCTTTTCCCCCATTAACTCATTCACCCATAAGACAGATTTAGATCTAAATCATTAATTTACAGAAGAGTCCATTTGTTTTCCAGGGGTTGATGGGTTAAAAACTGATCGTCACCTAACTTTAACCGAAAAAAAAATTGTTGAGTTTGGTGTCAATAAAATCCAAACCAAATCAAATAAAATACAAAGTTTTGTACTTTTTCTTTTTACATATATGCTGGAAAAAGTAACCATTGTCTCAAGCAACTGGGTGGTCCTGTTTCAAAATTGTGTTCAGCAGCACAGCCCTTTTATAAAAAGAAATTTGTTTAATTGGCCAAAATATTTTTATTTTATATCAAAATATATCTAACTAAAAATTGGGTCATAAAAATAATTTCATTAGCTATTTAATAAATATGTTTATTTTTATTCATTTGGCCAAATACATTTGATTTCTTGTATCACTCAGGTGTGTGATGACACCTGGCAATTGAACATTTAAACTTTTATCAAGAATATCTTGTTCAAATTGGTTTATAGGTTAAGAGTATTAGTTGTTAAATTACATGATCACCTTCCTACTTTAGGTCTGATTTGGGCGGACACAAAACCTACATAAAAGATGCACTTCTTAACTCACCAATCCCTGAAAAACAATGGACTCTTCAGTAAATCAGTGACTTAGACCAGTCCAAATGTGTTCTTAGGGGTAAATGGGTTAAAATCTACTTTACACAACATTATGCAAGTGACACACATATTTTGTGATGTAGTAATATTTTATTTATCAGAGATCAAGTAAAATCTATATAACCTGGTGGGATGGAGTCTTGTGATTCCATTCTGAACCTGGACTAGTTTAAAATTTAGGTAATAAGTCCATAATGGCACTAAAATTATATGAATAGCAAATTAATAATTGTCCGTACTTGTCATTATACTTACTAGTTTCAAGTGAGGAATACGGTAAAAAGTTTTTTTGTGAAGCTAATGCCTTAAGCAAAAAATGAGTAGAATCATCTGTATAAAAATCAAACAGTTACTCCACCACACTGCTGAGTTATGTGAATCAGACTATGCCCATGTATATATGTTACATATCATATCATTGTTATAAACATGCTGTTGTATTGTGAAATAATATAACAAATGTTAAGTTATCTCCCCTTATTTAATAACACTGCTTAAAATGTCAGTATACTAATAAAATAAACTGGATTTCTCTGTATTTCAGGACAGATTTGAGGATGATGCTAATGCTGCCATGTTTTTAAATAATGGATCATATGAAAATGAAATAATGTACAAAGGAGCTAGTCCTGCCCAGATTTCCAAAGTTCTAAGTCCCGGAGACCCAGCAGCTGTAGATAAGTAAGCGCTTTCAAAGTTAAACCTCACTTTGACAATTATCACTTTACAACTTGTACTGGATACACAAATAAAATTAAGTTTTTATATTTTGTCACCAGCTGAATTACTTACCATATTTGACCCAGTAAGCACCCATGGCACTTCAAAATAAGTAAAAAAGGGATAGATGCTTATTTGGGCTAACCAATTGTCAAATTGATATAAAGCAGTAAATTTTTATATTAGGTTCACTGGTAAAGTTATTGTAATTGTTGTACAGTAGACACCTTTCGACATTCTTGTGTTGCATGGGGCTAGAGATAAACTGTTATTTTGGTTTTTTCTGGTCCATATCATCTTTTCTAGTGACCATGTGTCGTGCTTGTCATCATGGGTGATTGGGTAGTATTACAATATATTGCCACTCATTATCATGCTAGTGTGTGTGGTTTGTGTTAAAATTCAGCATGTATAAACTTACTAATAGGGACCTTATAACATTGTGGACATTGCATGTTTGACCTTGTGACATTGCTATACTCTGTAAGACCTTTAATATAACATTGCTATCAAAATGACATTGTATATTAGACCTTGTGACATTGCCATAGTTGACCACTCATTTAGTCATGACATTGTGACATTGTTATACTCTGTAAAACCTTGTGACATTGTTATAAATTCAGACATGTATAAACTTTGACATCAGTAAGACCTTGTGACATTGCCATAGTCAGTAAGACCTTGTGACATTGTTATACTCTGTAAGACCTTGTGACATTATAACATAAGCTATACATTGTTTAGTTAAGAGGACATTGTTATATTCTGTAAGACCTTATGACATTGTCATAGTCAGTAAGACCTTGTGACATTGTCTAAGACTTGTGACATTTGCCATTCAGTGACCTTGTGATTGCCATAGTTTTGTACTCTAGTTAAGACCTTGTGACATTGTTGACATTGTTGACACTCATGTCAGTAAGACCTTGTGACATTGCATAGTATACCTCTGCCATAGTTGACCTTGTGACATTGTAGTATACCTTGTCATTGTTATACTCTGTAAGACCTTGTGACATTGTTATACTCTGTAAGACCTTGCCACATTGTTATACTCTGTTTGACCTTGTGACATTGTTATACTCTGTAAGACCTTTGACCACATTCAGTATAGACCTGTAAGATATTCTTAAGACCCTATGACATTGTCATAGTACTCTGTATTGCCATAGTGACCTTGTGACATTGTTATACTCTGTAAGACCTTATGACATTGTTATACTCTGTAAGACCTTGTGACATAGTTTGTTATACTCTGTAAGACCTTGTGACATTGCTATACTCTGTAAGACTTGTGACTTCAGTGATCTTGTGACATTGCTATAGTCTCTGTTGTGACTTTGTGTAAGACCACATTGCCTATCAGTAAGACCTTGTTTGATATTCTGTAAGACACATGGTTATACTCTGTAAGACCTTGTACATTGACATTGCTAATACCTGACATTGTAAAAGACCTTGTGACATTGTTATACTCTGTAAGACCTTGTGACATATGCAGTAATACTCTGTAATTGTTATATTCTGTAAGACCTTGTGATTGCCATTGTTAATACCTTGTGACAAGTTTAAGACCTTGTTTGTAGTCAGTAAAGTCAGTGACATTGTTATTCACCTTGTGACATTGTTATAGTAGTAAGGTGACACATATAATTGTACAGTGCCATAGTCTAGACCTTGTCTTGAGTCAGGACCTTGTAAAACAACATTGCCATAGTAGTTATCAGTAAAACAAAACAGACCTTGTGACATTGCCATGTCAGTAAGTTATGCCATAGAGTAAATTGACATTCATGTTGACCTTGTTTTATCTGCTTGTGAAAAGAAGACGAATATTGTTTTAAGCAATAAAAGTGGTACAAGGTGAATATAAGTGCCAAGTTACAACTACTAGAGTTTAGCAGTAAGTATTGCTCACCTTTTTATCTGCAGGAAAAGAAGAGTGACACAAAAGTGCCAAAAAGCGATTTGCGTAAGTATTTTATGTGAAAATCATGTACAGTTAAATTTGCATTGAAGACCATGTCGCCAGTAGAAAGGGCACCAGCCTATAAAGGCCATTCAAACATACCTTTAACTTTTTTACAATGATTAAACCCCTTTATAAAGGCCACTTGTCTATAATAGCTACACTTTTGTCTGGCCCCCTGACAAGTTTGACTGTACATGTACAAATGTAATATGACAGACTTTAGAATATGTAGAAATGGGGCTGTTTTAAATCAAATCTTGATAAACCTTAAGTGACAAAATAAAAGTGTTTTGGTCACAATTAAAACAGATGTTGGACATGTACATCTACAATGCCCCTGAGTAGTATAGTCTAATTCACATTAATTGGCAGGGCAGAGTATCCTACGGTTACCATGCAGATGATAATATGTACTCAAATTTTGGTCATGACAAGTTTCAAGGGGAAAACCGTTTTATTCCTGAGTGGATACTCATTAGGTATCATGGCAGGTAGGAGAGTGTTCTCTTAGGTTGCTAGTATAAATGTAATGTCGTTATGCTGTTTGTATTACCTTAAATTTAAACTCATCCAGGTCAAGAAAAGGTTTAGGAAACTATATGCATTTAGATTTAATGTCCTCCAAAGGGAAGTATCAGTATGCAAAAAAACAGAAAAACACTCAAATATCACAAATTTTTGGCCACTTGGCCTTTATCAAGTGAAAGACGACAATATGTTTATCAGTTACATAGTATTAAGTCTGCACAATACAAAGCTCCAGTATATGCATGTGTCGTTAACGGTATGATGTCATTGCCCGTGACGTAATCGGTAAACATCGATAAACATTTGCACTGGAGCTTTGTATTGTGCAGACTTAATACTATGTAACTGATATACATATTGTCCAAAAATTTGTGATATTTGAGTGTTTTTCTGTTTTTTTTGCATATATGCATTTAAATATAGAGTGTTGACAATAAGTAGACTTGCCGGTTAAACTTCTGGTGCCGGCCGATCAAACTTTGCACTTTGTAAAACGTTGTCACTGTTCCTTCACCAAGCACTCGGCATATTAGAGTTGACTTTTCTATACAAGACTGAGATTCAGGGTCCCGTTTTACGAAAGTTCCACAGGTCCAAAGTCTAAGACCACACTTATGACTTGTAAATGTTTTAAAGTGAAATAGGATTTGTGACTTAGGACCAGATCAGTTCAGGTATTTATGACTATCCAGAGGCTGTGCATAGACAGAAGTTATATCTTTATGTATCGTAATTTATGTCTGTAAATGTAGCAGGTAAAAATACTCATAAACTATCAAGATCTGATTTGAAAATATGTAAAAGTATCTTAACTCATCAACCCCAGAAAAACAATGGAATCTTCTATAAATCAATCACTTAGGCCAGTTCAAATGTGTTTTTAGGGATGAATGAGTTAAGACTTTAGTTAAGGTAGCATTGATAAGACGAGCCTAAGTTTAATCTCAAGATCAAATAACTTTAGATTTATGACTTCTCGATAAAATGGGCCCCAGGATAGGTGTGATCGAGCATGACTCTAGGTCTATGGATAGAGTAAAGACACTGCATTTACGTATGTCCATAGCATAGATTAATATTTACAACACTTTACTTACAACTGCTAAAAACTGGACTTTTTTTGTTTATTCAAAGTGTAGAAATTAAACATTTCATACTTAGTATCATTTTTTAGTATAAAATACAGTAAAATCTGCTTTAGTGACTTATTGTGTATAAAGACCACCTGGTTACAAAGACCATTTTTGGCTGTCCCCAATAGTACCATATGTGTGCAAAACAATCTCTCTATAAATACCACCTCCCTACAAAGACCAGTTTTCTTGTGTCCCTAGTGAGGTCATTATTTACAAGTTTCACTGCAATGTATAATCATCCTGTACAAAAAAATATACCATAGCAAAAACTTTTTGGCTGAAAGAAAAGCAACAACAAAACAATAGAATGAAAAATCTTGCTCTAAACTTGTTATTTTCTTCTGTTTCAGTCTACAGATTATGTAGCCCAATGGTGACATCATAGAACGGGAAGATGCAGTGTACAGATTCCGCAACAGACTGCAGATATTATGAAAAATAAAAATAGAAATTATAGTCCATTTCATTATTCTTCTCTCTCTTGCATGGGACTTCAGAATATGATAAATTGTGTGCTTTTGCAATAAACGGTTAGTCAGATTTTCCACTTTAAATAGACATCTACGATCACTTGGTGCACAATTTCCTGTTTTTATGTAGTAGGTAGGGATTTCTGTTCCCAGTTATGTATTTGCTAGCATCTAAAAATTGCCATAAAATTGATGATATTCTTACAAAACTTTACAAAATTTATATAAAATTATTGATTATTGATTGTTAGATTTTACAATCTATCTTTAGACAGAGTTTTACAATCTCTTGAAAATATGTAAAGCAACTAATATTCTGTCCTCACAGATGTATTTTTTCCGGAATTAAGAATAATAGCAAAGAATTAAAAATTTCATTCACTGAGCAAATTATATTTACCTTTGATTTTAAACAAATCAAGTGTTTCTGATTTTGGGCATATTTTTTTCTGGAAACAAATTGAATTTAGAACCAGTTTTTGCTACCATTTAACATGATTGTCAGTATTGATGTTACCAAAGAAATTGATTTGTTTACTGTATCTTTAGGTAAATACTATTAACTGTTACAAATAATATACATTGTATACAAATGAACAGCTGTGATAATATTTCAAAGATATATATATATATATATATATATATATATATATATATATGTACTGAGCGAAATGTTTAAAATGCTTCAAAATGCAAATATTGTTGGTGTTGAATTGTTATCAAATTCTATTGTTTATTTTTTACATGACAAAAATCAAAGTGAAATGTACAATTTATAATGAAATCTTCTGAATTCTGGGAGTATTTACATTTAGAACTTTGTATCCCTAACATAATTTTTGTAAAGGATTTTCTTGAAAACAATTTTATATCAGATATATCCATATTCAGGGTAGTTTTCTTTTTGTTGAAGACCTGCCAAGAACTGTTATTTATGTACTTCAGAATCGAAATAATCATTAGTGTAATTAATGATGTCAGCTAATCAATTCATTTTGTAATACATGTAAGAGCACAGATCGCATGGTTCATGTTACCATAACAACCAAGTTTCACCTGCAACAAAATTACCTAGAGTACAAGATATATATATATATATTAATTTATATGAAGGTATTGAAATCATGATGTAAAGAGTTATCACATCTATAATTGCAATTTATGCAAAAATTTTATTCTAATTCTATATCCTTAAAATCATTGTTTTATTTATTATCATTTGTATTAGCGCCTTTTTTATTGTGTTTTGCACTTTTTATATTTTATCATGTATTCAGATATTGCCTGGAAAACAGTATTATGTGTTTTATGTTTAACTTTATTGACTTTTTATTTTCTGTATTATTGTACCTTACACACTCATAAACCACAATACACATTTGTATATTAAATGTAGCCTACATCATGAGAATTGTAACACAAACAAGTACATGCCATTAATGAAATTTCAAGATGATATGAACAAATGTATGCTAATTTAATTTAAATTTTATGAAATAATGAATTATATCTGCTTCAAAATGTCTTTCAGACACATACTGAAAATTTAATTAATCCTGATGATATATTCTAAAATTCAGGTTTATGTCAACTCCAACACTCTCACTGATGTATTTTTGTATATTTCATATTTTACATTGTATGTTTACATATTTGTAAAAGTTTTTGTGGTGTGTAGAACATTTTGTCAATATGATTTTTTAGTCATTATTTATCATAATTTTATATCACTTAATTCTTATCAATGTTTAATCCTCTATCTTCTGAAATGCTTCAGAAAAATGTTGAAATTATGATTTGTAATAAAGACAAAAATGCTCGAATAGGTTTTGATTATTAAGATAGTTTTTCTTTTCTCCAAGTTTTCTTTTAAGATTTAAATTTTCTAGAGTTAAGTTTGATTTTGTTGTGTTTAAAGCTTCAGTTGAACTAGCTAAAAGAGAATAGAGAAAATTACTTTCCCTTTCTTTCGCTCAAATGTAATTTCTTGTTTTGCACAAAATAAAATTGTTAAAACAAATATATTACTATGGTTTTGTTTTATCTTGTCTTATGCTAAAGGAATATGAGCCATCTTAAAATTAAAACAACATGACAATATCTGTCACAGTGGGATAACACCTTACAATTGAACTACATTTGTCACAGTGGAATAACACCTGACAATTTGAGTACATTTGTCAAAGTGCGATAACACCTGACAATTTGACTACATTCGTCACAGTGGAATAACACCTGACAGTTTGACAACATTTTTCACAGTGTGATAACACCTGACAATTTGACTACATTTGTAACATTGGGATAACACCTGACAATTTGACTACATTTGTCACAGTGGAATAACTAACACCTGACAATTTGACAACATTTTTCACAGTGTGAAAACACTTGACAATTTGTCTACATTTGTAACATTGGGATAACACCTGAAAATTTGACTACATTTGTCACAGCGGGATAACACCTGACAATTTGACTACATTTGTAACATTGGGATAACACCTGACAATTTGACTACATTTGTCACAGTGGAATAACTAACACCTGACAATTTGACAACATTTTTCACAGTGTGATAACACCTGACAATTTGTAACATTGGGATAACACCTGACAATTTGACTACATTTGTAACATTGGGATAACACCTGACAATTTGACAACATTTTTCACAGTGTGATAACACCTGACAATTTGGCTACATTTGTAACATTGGGATAACACCTGACAATTTGACTACATTTGTAACATTGGGATAACACCTGAAAATTTGACTACATTTGTCACAGTGGGATAACACCTGGAAATATGACTACATTTGTCATAGTGGTACAACATCTGGTAATTTGAATACGTTTGTCACAGTTGGATAACACCCAGTAATTTGACTACATTTGTCACTGTTGGATAACACACAGTAATTTGACTACGTTTGTCACAGTTGGATAACACCCGGTAATATGACCACGTTTGTCAGATTGGGATAACACCCGGTAATCTGACCACGTTTGTCAGATTGGGATAACATCCGATAATTTGACCACGTTTTGTCAGATTGGGATAACACCCGATAATCTGACCACGTTTGTCAGATTGGGATAACATCCGATAATTTGACTACGTTTGTCACTGTGAGATAACACCAGGTAATTTGACTACTTTTGTTACTGTGAGATAACACACCGGTAATTTGACCACGTTTTGTCTACGTATATTGGGATAACACCCGGTAATTTGACTACGTTTGTCACTGTGAGATAACACTCGGATATTTGACTACGTTTGTCACAGTGTTACAACACCCGGTAATTTGACTACATTTGTCACAGCGGGATAACACCTGACAATTTGACTACATTTGTAACATTGGGATAACACCTGACAATTTGACTACATTTGTCACAGTGGAATAACTAACACCTGACAATTTGACAACATTTTTCACAGTGTGATAACACCGGTGACAATTTGTAACATTGGGATAACACCTGACAATTTTGACTACATTTGTAACATTGGGATAACACAACTGACAATTTGACAACATTTTTCACAGTGTGATAACACCTGACAATTTGGCTACATTTGTAACATTGGGATAACACCTGACAATTTGACTACATTTGTAACATTGGGATAACACCTGAAAATTTTGACTACATTTGTCACAGTGGGATAACACCTGGAAATATGACTACATTTGTCATAGTGGTACAACATCTGGTAATTTGAATACGTTTGTCACAGTTGGATAAACACCCAGTAATTTGACTACTACATTTTGTCACTGTTGGATAACACACAGTAATTTGACTACGTTTGTCACAGTTGGATAACACCCGGTAATATGACCACGTTTGTCAGATTGGGATAACACCCGGTAATCTGACCACGTTTGTCAGATTGGGATAACATCCGATAATTTGACCACGTTTGTCAGATTGGGATAACACCCGATAATCTGACCACGTTTGTCAGATTGGGATAACATCCGATAACTTGACTACGTTTGTCACTGTGAGATAACACCAGGTAATTTGACTACTTTTGTTACTGTGAGATAACACCCGGTAATTTGACCACGTTTGTCATATTGGGATAACACCCGGTAATTTGACTACGTTTGTCACTGTGAGATAACACTCGGATATTTGACTACGTTTGTCACAGTGTTACAACACCCGGTAATTTGACTACGTTTGTCACAGTGTTACAACACCCGGTAATTTGACTGCGTTTTTCACCGTGAGATAACACCTAGTAATTTGACTACGTTTGTCACTGTGAGATAACACCCGGTAATTTGACTACGTTTGTCACAGTGTTACAACGCCCGGTTATTTGACTACGTTTGTCACTGTGAGATAACACCCGGTTATTTGACTACGTTTGTCACTGTGAGATAACACCTGGTAATTTGACTACGTTTGTCACTGTGGGATAACACCCGGTAATTTGACTACGTTTGTCACTGTGAGATAACACCTGGTAATTTGACTACGTTTGTCACTGTGAGATAACACCCGGTAATTTGACTACGTTTGTCACAGTGTTACAACACCCGGTAATTCGACTACGTTCGTCACTCTGAGATAACACCTGGTAATTTGACTACGTTTGTCACTGTTAAAAACCCGGTAATTTGACTACGTTTGTCACAGTGTTACAACACCCGGTAATTTGACTACGTTTGTCACAGTGTTACAACACCCGGTAATTTGACTACGTTTGTCACTGTGAGATAACACCCGGATATTTGACTACGTTTGTCACTGTGAGATAACACCCGGTAATTTGACTACGTTTGTCACAGTGTTACAACACCCGGTAATTTGACTACGTTTGTCACTGTGATATAACACCCGGTAATTTGACTACGTTTGTCACTGTGAGATAACACCCGGTAATTTGACTACGTTTGTCACAGTGTTACAACACCCGGTTATTTGACTACATTTGTCACTGTGAGATAACACCCGGTAATTAGACTACGCTTGTCACTGTGAGATAACACCCGGTAATTTGACTACGTTTTTCACAGTGTTACAACACCCGGTAATTTGTCTTTATTTGGCACTGCTGAAGAACACCTGGCAATTCGATTACATTTTTAACAATCTGAAAGCACCTGGCATTTTGCCACAATTTTAACCTATAGTGTAGAAATAATTGGCATCAAGGTAACGGAGTCCACAAGAGACTGTAGGCTATACCTGGAATTTTTCGCTCACTTTCGCGATATTTGTATTGCATATATGTTTTCTGTCGTAAACGGGCGGCAATAACCGGGGACGAAAATTCATAGAGTATTATGTAGGCCCCTATACAGTAATATTTGTTGTCACTGGTGTTTCTTGTGTGATGTTGTTGTTCACAGTGTACTCAAGTCCTATTTCTACTTTTTTAAGAGAAAAAAATATGCCTAGGCTATAAATATTTTATACTTTGTTTTAGAAATTGATCAACCACAACTCCCTGTTTTACGTACCCCCACATACCTGGTTGTTCTTTAATAATAATGGAACCGCTTGCGGTGGTCTAGTGGGAGAGAATTCGACTCCCGAGCGGGAGATCCGGGCTCGAGTTCCCAGTAGCGGAACTTACCAAATAATTGTAAAAGGACATTAGCTGTGTGTTTTTATTTTAAAAATCTTTCCTTTTTTAACTGCTAAGATTGATATACAATAACAAAAAATAGATATACACATGCATAAAAATTATGAAATTCCTTATATTTTATGAAAATTGATTGAGAAACCCAGTTTGGAAATTGATTAATTTAACGTAACTGTTTGTATATGCATATCATACAGTATCTGGCCTTATTTTCACAAAAACTATAGGAATATAAGATCTTTTATGCCTGTGTTTAGCTCTCATTTGTTATTGTACATAAAGTACAAGTAGTAAAAGTAAGGAAAAATGAACTATTGTTTATGGTAAATACATACCCCTTTAAATTAATGGTGACTGTTCCCTTGCCAAGCACTCAACATACGAAGTAAAAGCCATGGGTATTTTTAGTGAATATAAAAATATCATTGTATTAGCATCAGTCCATAGCAGAGGTCAAAATCTATGGCACTTCACTTAAAGCTGGTGACATCAGCGTATAAATGACAAGTTCTTTAAAGGATGTAGAACAACAAGTATAGAAACAAAAAAGTAATAATAAAGTTGTTAACTGGTCAGTGTTTTGGTAAAGAGGGTTGATAAAGATTTGACGGAACGCGTGATGGCTCCTGCAATATTGTACTGCAGTATGGCTGGGCTTTTTCGTCCCTTACAAGGCTTGTCATTTTTATACGGAAGCGTATTGTTGCCAAGTGCAAAAGAAAAATATATGATGTCGAAATTTTGTCAGACTATGTGAAATAACTCGAAATTTTGGGATAATAACTCAAAATTTGGAGACAATAACTCGAAATTTCGAGACAGTTTTTTCACACGTGGCTGCAATGCACTTTCGCATTTCCACACCAGGAAGAGCGGCGAATTTTAAATATGTCAAGATAACTAACAATTGAGCGAGGATATCGCGCGTCGTACTGTGTACACCTGAACATTTTCGTTCCCGTTTAATTTTCGGCCTTAGATAAGAGGGCAAATTTAAGATGAAAACGAAATGTCCAAGCTAAATAATTGAAGCATGGACACACATGCCATCTATGAGACTATGGTGATACAGGGCGAATTTAAGACTGGGCGAATATGTTTTCTGTCGTAGAAGGGAGAAAATGTCCAGGTATACATTTGTTGTTTTCATTTCAATGTTACCGGCATACAAATAATGTCCAGTGACTGATAGTAACATCATAATGTGACATTGTATCATGAAACAAGATTAAAATGATTATGTACGTTCATATACACAGCGGTAAATCATACGTCACCGGGCATGGGTAGGAATGACCCAACCCATTTATGTCAAAACAATTACATGTAGCCTACTACATTGATAAGCTTTTCTCAATGTCTAAATTCGGTACATTTAAATTATACAAGAATTCAAAGGCATTGATTTGATAATCCGGATCAGCGTAAAATTAAAAATGCTGAATTAAAATTAAGATTTAGTGAACAGAGAATGCCTGGGGTTCGTAAAAGCTTTACAACGACAAAATGGACGATAACAACACAGACGAAGGTTAGTACATGTAAATAAAATTAATGATGTCTGTAGAATTAACATATATAGCCTAAATACATTATATCTATGATGATTTTAATAGACATTTATATCAATATAATAATTAAAAGAAACTGAATTTGTAGAATTTTTATTTGTCCTAATTAGTGGCATCGACTCTCTCTCTCTCTCTCTCTCTCTCTCTCTCTCTCTCTCTCTCTCTCTCTCTCTCTCTCTCTCTCTCTCTCTCATACCTACAGTTCATTTAAACTCTTTAATTTAAATTTTCTTTTTTTCTTTTTATATTTTTGCTCTTTTTCAGTTGGAAATACACAGGACCCCCAGGAAAAAGCACAAAAATCTGAGCTGAAGAGTTCGAGTATATGGTCTATTATTACACAGGACGACATTGATGGGCTCAAAAAATACATCAGAGCTTTTGGTAGCTCGAGTCTTTCAAGAAGCGACTGGAATATGCGAACGCCACTGGGCCTTGCCGTCTCACTGGAAAAACTTGAGATGGTAAAAATAATGGTTGAGAACGAAAAGACAGACGTAAACGCCCGAGACAGATCAGGAAATACACCTCTACATGAAGCTGTGGAGAAAAATTATATTGATATGGTTAAAATATTACTGAATACGGGTACGTTGTTTTAATATCATGTGATCTTATCGTTTACATCCCCAGCTGCATCGCCGTCGTCATCATCACCAATACAAAATGAAGACATCTTCAAATTGGCCTTCACTGATTTTAGATTGACTTTGTGAAGGCAAAATAATAGATCAACATTTTGTGTTAATGTATGTCTAATACATAGTTTACGATATTTAGAAAATAAGAAAACCTCCATATCTAGAAATATAGACATCTTTAAAGAAATAAAAAAATATCTACCTTAAATATTTCTTTTATTCTGTTTTGAAATTGAAAATTGAAACTGGGTCAGTAGGTTAATGTGGCTTTTTTCATCATCATCATCATCATCATCATCGTATCGTTTCTCCTGATGTTTACATATATATATAGCCGAAGCTAAAGTTTTTTAAAAGTAGGTCAAACGTCAAGGTCACTAGGTCAAAAGTCAAGATACCAAATGAAAACTCCGGTCATAACGAATCTGTATATGTGAAATTTATATCAAAGCTCCGTCCCTTGCGGTTCAAAGATATATATATATATATAGAGAGAGAGAGAGAGAGAGAGAGAGCAAGGACCGACAACTCTGTGAAAGAGATCTATTAGCTCTCTGGGCTTTCGTCCCGGCGAGCTAAACGTAAAACCGAAATGTCAGTCTTCTTTCCCCGTTCCAGATTTTGTATAATCAGATATTTTTCGCTTTGTTAATTAAACACTGGTCTAATTTTCTTTATCACCTTTACATGTGCACGATGTGTGCTCTGTGGTTAATACAATATGAAAGCCGAATAACGGCCTTTCGATCAATATGTTAAACAAATAAAAGTCTGTGTTAACAGATACCTATCTATTATTCATATGACCGTCGTTCAGATGCCACTTAATCTATGTACACCTGTAGTATTGTATTATCTAATTTACTCCATGTTATTGTTATTGTTGTTGCTATGGCAATGTCAGGTAACTATAAGTACATGTACAGGAAAATAATGAAGAGGAGGTGGGTTTGTGTAAAGTGATTAGTAAAAAGTAAAATTTATGAGAAACCCAAAATAAATAGGCCTGGATATTTTTGTATTTATGTATAAATCTTTATTACGTCCCCAAAACACAGCCACTGGATTCACAGTTTATTAATAATCATTCCATGCTACTCAACACAAAAAGAGGTGTAAATGTAGAATATAATTTTGCCATTTCCTATGTCAAACCTTATGTGTTGGGTTAAAACAGGAGTTATTGCAATATGTCATACGTATTTCGACTGACTAAATAGTTCAAATGACTTCATCTTTGTGAATTTTCTCTCGTAACAAAAACTATGCCGGTACTAGGGTGTAAATACACAGTTATAATATTGTAAATGTGGAACTTACTGGGTGTGTGTAAGTAACGTGTGATATGACTACCCAAACCCTTGCCACACACCAGAGCTACAGGTGTAGCTCCGGAGTGGTTCCTTGTATTTAACGTGCAACCATGATGGACTTTGTAAAGCTGCTTTGCCACGGGGCGGGTGCGAGCGCGGGCGTGCGCCTGCCCTCGCGAGATTACGTCATAATTTTCCGGATTTTGCAGTCGTTTTACATAGAAAACACAGACATTTTCAGGAATATTGCAATACCCGCCCGTAACCGCACATTTTTCACCCTCGTCGTGGAAAATGGTCGCCCGCGTCCGCACCCACCCCATGGAAAAGCAGCTTTACACAGGAGTTTTAAAAAACTTGACAGTATTCTCGATGAAATCCCTGGTGGTCTCAAATCAATGTAGTTGTTTTATTCTTTTTTCCATAGAACGGTTTTTCATTCACATTTCATAAAATTGCTGGTTGTAAATATTTTACATAACTTTATAATTTCAACAGTTAAATAAGAAGTATCCCAAATTAAGACTTTTGCTAAGGGCCAATGTCAAACTGAGCAACAATCGAATGATTTAAGTAACGTTTATTTATTTTCAGGCAGGTGCAATTTGGAAATAAAAGATCCAAATGGAAATACTCCGTTGATGCGAGCTGTGTATCATGACTACGAGGAAATTGCTGAAGCTCTGCTCAGTGAAGGCAAGTACGGCGGATATAGGTTCAAATCGTGAATAATAAAAATATTGTAACGTGCCGAGTGCATTACACCAGACTGTCACCTATCCAGATGCTGACCACGCTCGTTGTTGCTTAACTTCAACACTAACCGTCCAGCCACAAAAGCTAGCCGATGGACTAGACAGTTAAACTGCCTATATCCATGACCGTAACAATATGATAGGCATACAATCCTAACTTAAGGGTAAGAAATGGGGGTATAACCGTAAGTGTTTTAAAAACATTTAGTTTTATCCATCTCTGTAATATCAACTCTGTGACCGGAGTGGTTAGAGCAATGCGCTTTCGGGTATCCATTTCCGTTGCAGATTTGGTAAATTCCAGAAAAAAGTCAATTTCAATGAGATATCGTAAAATGACCTTTCTTGAGATAAAAACCTATGAAAATTCAAATTTCAAATTCATTTATATCTCGAAAACCATGATATTTTGTACAGAGATATACAAACACACACACACACACACACACACACACACACACACACACACACACACACACACACACACACACACACACACACATATATATATATATATATATATATATATATATATATATATATATATATATATATATATATATATATATATATATATATATACTAAACGTAGCACATTGTTATGTCAAGATTATACAAAATACAAACAACATTAAGTGTTTTCTATGGATGACACATATCCGTTAATATGTTTAATAAATTTGCAAATATTTTGCAAGAAGTTCAAAGAATTTTTTTTAAGTAAGGTTTTAAATTTTATTGTATTTACCCTATCGCAAAAGTATTTACCTAAATATTTTTTCTTTCTACCCAAAGTGATAAGCATACTAAAATATAATGGAATTCATCCCCTAGTTTGTTTTCATTGCAAAGCTTACAAAATCTTTCATTTCTAGTGATAAACATGGGCAATGTATTTGATATTTTTGAAGCTATCATCAAACGATTAAAACCAATATGTTTTATATCTGTCATCAAGATTAACTTGAAGATTAGTGCTTTGACAAGTTATTGACAACTTTGATGTGCATAAGTTGTCCCCCTTTGATATTTGGCCCCTA
This sequence comes from Atrina japonica, assembly GCA_030159075.1. Taxonomy (NCBI): domain Eukaryota; kingdom Metazoa; phylum Mollusca; class Bivalvia; order Pterioida; family Pinnidae; genus Atrina; species Atrina japonica. Next base: position 143,790 of record BROG01000563.1, read on the forward strand.
AAAACCTTATATCTGTTCATTAGGCATACCTATCTATCATCAAATACAAACATCCATACACTGAAGTTCATCCGTCTATCTATCTACATACATATACCTACCTACCTATACCTACCTATCTACCTACTTATCTGTCTATCTATCTATCTATCTGTTTGTCTGTCTGCCGGTCTATCTTTCTATCTGTCTAACTATCTATCTATCTATCTATTTATCTATCTATCTATCTATCTATCTATCATTCATTCATCTATCCGTGCACCTATCCACCCTTTTGTCTGTCTGTCAACCTTTTAGTCGATGCAGTAATTTACCACACAAAATAACTGAAAAAAATTGTTACAGGTGCAAATCCAGAAACCATGGCAGCAAAGGGTAGGACATGTATCTTTATATGTGTTCTGGAAGGAAGCATAGATTGTATGGAACTTTTACTTAAAAATCGTTGCAATACTAAATGCAGGGACAAATACGGGATTTCTTTGTTACGGACAATATTCAAAACGAACTCAATTATCAAACCTGAAGCTATCAAACTTCTACAGCAGTATGGTGAGTTGAATATATAGAATTGTCATGTTGTAAATTTTGTATTTACACCCAGCTGTTATGTTGTAAATTTGGTATTTACACTTACCCGGTAAATTAAAAATTTAAAACATGACAAAATCTCGCTAGATGTTGTTTTATTTATTTTCATTATTCTTTTTTGGGGGTGTTTGTATATGTGACAATCTAATTAAAAACTCACCCCTTCCGTTTTCTGATTTGACGTTTTAGAAATCCTGAGCGATGAGAGATCGGTTTTAATTAGATTAAATGTGTACAAGTGTGTTTCAAGTATGTGCTAAATAGTTTAACTAAAGTTAGTGTCTTGGAACACAAATTTTCAACTTCACGTTCATTTAATGACAGCGTAGTAATTTACACAAACTCACAATTGTTTTATTTTTTTCCTTGAAGCCAAATAGGTTTTTGACAATATGATACTTCTGAAATATAAGTCTATAAGATTATACTGAAATCTTTCTCCACAATATAAAGTGACCATGCCGTGACAAAATATTTGGAAAGGAATTTTATATTTGACTACTAGTCACAATTTACAAATGTTGGACAATTCATTTTATAGCTTTAGTATTCTTCTTTTAAAAACAACTGAATTGAAATTTATATTTCAAAAAACTAACCTCTCCAAAATTTTAATTATTCCCAGTGTTAAATATGAATCAATACTTAATTCAGATATAGATATTGACCGACTGTCCTCTTTAATCAGTCGATTGGAAGACAATTGTGTCTTGTTTTATAAAAAAAAATTAAAATGATTGACAAGAATTCGGTCATACATTTAATGGAATAGTATGACGAGTTCTCCATTGAAGAGATCACGTCCCCAGCTCTGAAGAAGTAATCGTCAACCTTTATAAAAATCCCCTACACGGCTACAGTGGTCTCTTTGTGTGCATTGATTTAGTTTTTAATTCATAACAGACAACGATCTTTAATTGAAATTAATAATACAGAGGTCAGTCATCTAAATATTGTTCTACAGACCACGGCAGTTAAAGTTAACTAAGTATTAATACTAACTTTAAAGTCGTGGGAGGAAGAGTCTAGGGGACGCTATAGAATTTGTGTTATTTGCCGTGCATGTAGTTGTGTTTTACACTACTCTTTACAAAGAGTCAGCGGTATACATATGGCGTTGGTCATGTTTTAAAAGAGGGAAAGAAAAACTGGCAACATTGTACATGGAAATGGATAATCGGTCCTCCATAAACTGGGAACCTTTGCAATTAGCTGAGACTATATAAGCCGAATTTCTGTCCCGATTTTAAGTTACTTTTTTGTGGGTAAAATTCCCCTCCCCCAAAATTATCTCGTTATCAATCGAGATAACTAAGTCGTTATAACGAGAAAACTCACGTGATAACTAGATAATTAAGTCGTTGTAACGAGAAAACTATCTCGTTATAACGAGATAATTAAGCTATGGAGACCGGATAACTAACTCATTAAACCAATTCAGTTACATGTATCTCGTTATTCTTATGTTATACAATGTACTTACGGCTTGTGTCACTGTCCGAATTTGTGTGTATTCCGTTTTAGTGGTGCATTTTAGTTAGACTCTATTTTTCGTGATTTTAGTGTGTAAGGTCGGTACAGAATATTATATTTTGGTCTCGATATGGTCCGCCCTGGAACACATGCCCGGCAAATATATAGCCTGTTGTACTAAAACATTGATATTCACTAGTAACAAACACTTATCACTACCACTTTGATAGCATCAATCTAATGCAAAACGAGTATAGAAGGAAATGTGTAATTTTCTACATACATGTTTATCATTTTGCAACTCTCGTCTGCACACTGCAGTTAAATATTTGAAGAGAAGTATCAGGAATTAAAGAGATCAAGCGGCTATAGTACGCACCTGTTACATAATCAGTAACATCGTTAACCATCGTTATCATTCAATAGTTTTTCGTCATAAGTTTTACCCTTTATTCTATGAACAGACCATGTCATACAACATCATTCACTCGAAAATATTTGTTTAAGTTCGCAGAAATTAAAATAGAAATATAACCTCAAACACTTCAATATCACTTCTTCACATATATCAAAGCAGAAGTTGATGCAAATATGTACTTTATTTGATAAATTTTGTTATTGTCTTCTAATAAGTCGACTTGTATTCTCGGCTTCCGTTCACTGTCGTATCAACGCCTTTGTGGTCTAAAAATACAATTATATGTATCACTCTCACTGTTTCTCTGCTTCACACGACTTAATTATCTCGTTATAACGAGATAATTTTCTCGTTATAACTACTTAATTATCTCGTTATAATGAGATAGTTATCTCGTTATAACCAGATAGTTATCTCTTTATACCGACTTAATTATCTCGTTATAACGAGATAGTTTTTCTCCTTATTACGACTTAATTATCTCGTGATAACGAGATAAAATAAAATAATTTATATGTCCTAAATCAGCCACCGTAAAAAGAAAATGGTAACATAAAGGAATTAATTTTCTGCTAAATTTGTTGAATCTTGAAAACAAAATAAAATTGGAACATTAATGGGAGCAAATTCACAACGGAAATTTTACTGAGATATTTTGAATTTTATTGTACAAGTTTTGTCCAGTTTGTTTCAGAAATGACTTTTGTAATATACATAGAAAAAATTGGAAAAGTGGACTTCCAAAATTATGGCGTTAAGTAAGATGGCAAATAAGATAGGGATTATAAAGGGTCAGCAAATAGCTCTTCAGACCTAATGTTATATGTAATATAAAAATCTCAGATACCAAAGTATAAATCAATAGGATGTCCAGGACATAGATACAAATCCGGTAAAAATGGACAAACACGGACCTCTGGAAACCAAGAGGTGGGATCAGGTGCCATGGAGGAGTAAGCATCCCCTGTCGACCGGTCACACCCGCCGTGAGTCCACAGTCAAGTCCAATGAAAAACGTGAGGAGTGTATCCTCGTCACAATTGGTACAGACGTCTCTCAACAACCGCCAACGAAAAGGGCAACTCAACATTTCACTTAGTGAAACAGAGTAGTCGCAAACAAGACTATTATACCGACCATAAAATTTGCGGAACGTTGACATTAAACGCGGTTTTCGATATCCCTGTGTCAATAATTTGTCAGTGAGTAGTTTACCTCTGTATATGAAATCTTCATATGTTGTGCACGCCCTGGCATATCGGATCATTTGTGAAATATAAACTCCATATGCAGGTGAGTGAGGGATATTACTACTTAAATGTGGAAAATTTACGATGGGAAAGCCGAAATCGTCGCGTTTATCGTATAGCTTGGTTGCTAATTTCCCGTCTGTGTTGATATTAAGTAAAATGTCTAAGTATGAAGCGTGTGTACTTGATTCTGTTGTATCTTTAATTTCTAGTTCGCTGGGATATATCGCATTGACATATGTATGAAAATTGTCATTATTAATTGACAAAACGTCGTCGATATATCTAAATGTCAAATTAAAGGACACCGCTAACTTTTTCTTCTTTTGATTCAGCAGTTTCTGAATGAAGTCTGCTTCGTATGAATAAAGGAACAGGTCGGCCAATAAAGGAGCACAGTTGGTTCCCATAGGAATGCCGACAGTTTGTTAAAAGACCACGTCTCCGAACATTACAAATATATTGTCTATTAGAAATTCCAGCATGTTTTTTATATCAACTTCAGTATACTTATGTGTAGAATCAGAGTGGTGTTTGACGAAATAAGTATCCTGATAGCCAATCACTAGATATTTAAATTTTCGGGTACCACATTTAGTGAAAAAGCAGTTGTCTATGATGCTAAAAAGCCTTTCTTTTAATTTTTTAATATTGTATACCCGACTTTAAATAGATATTTTTCATTATATATGATTTGATCTGAAGAGGTTTTGCTGTACTTTTTACACATATTTTTTTCAGATTATGATATTCGACATGATAGGAGGTGGTTGGAGGAAACGAAAGAGAAAAGTGGTGATGTTAAAGACCGAGTGTACGCAGAAATGTTACTGGAAAACAAAAGTATCAAATCAGCATGTGAAAATCCCTTTGTACAAGGAGGATGGCACAGACGGAACTCCGTTTCCAATCGTAGATTATCTATAATGAGTGATATATCGCTGTCGTTTGTCTACGGGAAGAAACATAGTTTTATGAATAACTGAAACGGGTAAATGGATTATCAAGAGTTCCATGAAAACTCACAGGTGCGCGTACGAATGTGGGATGTATCAAGTTATTGAACTGAAAGACTATCCCAAATATCTTTATATTCACGCCTTTTTAATTTCAGAATTTCCATAGTGGCTGTAAAACAAAAATAAAACATGATGTTTTGATTGACCAGCCACTTAAGAAATTAAAAAGAGGCCCAAGTGAGCCTTAATCACTCATCTGAACACCGTCAAGAAATTTGAAAAGAAGAACAATATGTAAGTTTAATTAAACACTCAAGAAATTTGAAAATTTAACATATATGGTTTGTTTTGGGCATTGGATCTTAGGAGGGTGCCACAAACACAAACTTGGTAGAGAACCTTGAGTACTTGCTTCAGTGTAAAGATACATCAAAATCCCTGGAGCAGTTTTGAAAAACAATCATTTATTAGTGTGAAAGTGCCACACCTAACTCCTTAATTGCAGTGTTAACAAATTCATTAAAAAAATAAAAGTCAGATTATGGTAAAGTTATAGCAAATTATTACATTTCTACACCTAATTGCAGGTAAAACACTAAATGAATGAATCAAAGTGAAAATAAAGGGAGATAATCAAAGAAATCATACAAAAATGAATGAAAATGACAATCTGAAGAGGTCAAAAAGGTGTCAGAAAGTAATTATCCGATTTGTATATAAAAAAAACCCACAAATTTGAATCATACATCCATGTAGATCATTCAGGTACAATCAGTCAATACATTCAGTGGTTCTTGAAGAGAAGATTTTCAAAGAGGGAACCCTTTGGGCCTCACTCTGAGCCCACCTGGCCGAAAAAAAATGTAGGTGATCTTGAGTACTTATTTTCTGTAAAATTTCATCAAAATCCCTTGAGCAATTTTGAAAAACATAATGATATTGTAAAAAAGTGCCACGCCCACTTCACTCAGAAATCATTCATTGGTTCTTGAGATTTTCAAAGAGGAGTACATTCTGGGATCAATTTTTCCACACTATGGACCGACCTTTCAGCACATCTGGCCGAAAAACATAAACTTAGTAGAGGATCTAAGTGCTTGCTTCCTGCAAATATTTGTCAAATTCCCTTCGGAGGAGAAATAATATATGTGAAAAGTTAACTTTACAATTGTAATCTTGACCATCCATTGTTATTTGTTTTGCCTTGGACTGAAATGTCGCCATTTCATTGGGTATAAAGAGTCATGTGACTGCCTTCCATGGTTCTATGGACGGTCAGTAGCAAAAAGTAGACGGTAATGGTGTATGATCTGATACACAATTTTGTGTAGCTGCAATCGAAGACATTTACTAAATAAGAAAATGTTCCTCGACAAAACAAAACAGTTAGATCTATTAAATAGATGTTTTACTGACTGTCCATTGGAATATCTCGGATTGATCATTTTCTTGTTAAATTTTCAATGATCATACATTTTCGTACCTGTATCAATGTGTGTAGTACTGATTATGATCTAGTATAGACCTAATGACTGGAGCATAAAAGTTTCAGAAAACTGAGTTCCATTCCATTGTTTTACATTTCAATATACAAAACATTGTATAAAATCTGCATCATACCACATGTTAATTTCTGTATTATTACCTAATATCAATATGACATCACATAACATCACATGATGCTTTCTGTATTTTTACCTGTCATCAATATCACAATACATGATGGTTTCTGTATTTTTACCTGTCATCAATATCATGATTTCTGTATTTTTACCTGTTATCAATATCATATAATGATTTCTGAATTTTCACCTGTTATCAATATCAAATCATATTACATGATGCTTTCTGTATTTTTACCTGTCATCAATATCATGATTTCTGTATTTTTACCTGTTATCATTATCATATCATGATTTCTGTATTTTTACCTGCTATCATATCATGTCATGGTTTCTGTATTTTTAATTGTTATCAATATAATATCATGATTTCTGTATTTTTACCTGTTATCAATATCATATCACATGATGGTTTCTGTATCTATACCTGTTATCAATATCATATAATGATTTCTGAATTTTTACCTTTTATCAATATCATATCATATCATATGTTGGTTTCGATATTTTTACCTGTTTACTGTTATCAATATTAAACACATGTTGGTTTCTGTAATATTATCTGTTATCAATATCATATGTTGATTTCTGTATTTTTACCTGTTATCAATATGATATGTTTAGTTCTGTATTATAAAATATTAACATCCAAACTGTATTGATTTGTTATATGTTGGACAATAAATATTAAATTTGATATCTTGTCTGTTTTGATTTATATATTCAGACTTGACAGGGTCAGCATTGTTATATAATTATATTTACATTTTGTACATGTATATTACATTATTTAAAGCGGCCTCTGTTGCCGAGTGGTTAGAGCATCACACATTGAACCACGAAGTCTCTTAGTCTGGTCAGCGCAGGTTCGAGCCCTGCTTGAACCTAAACTGATTTTTGTGATAAAGTTTGCCAGTTTATTTGCGGAAGGCTACTGGTCTCTTCACGAGTACATTGTATCTCGGTTCACACATCCACCACTAAAACCTGGCCACCACCATCTAAATGATAAAATGTTGAGTGTGGTGTAAAACAACACTTTCATTGGTTATAGTACACATGTACTGGAGGTAAACATGCAACCACAGGAGTCCAACATTTAACCGTTCGATAGGTGGATCGCAATATCCAACACTAAACAAATGTTTATCTAGTGTTGGGTAGACCTAGCAAAAGGAATAAAATGTCAGAGACTGGATGCATTAATGAAAGTTTTGAAATTAGACCAAATAGATTTGGGGAATGATTGGTAAACTGGCATAAATATCACCGGGGAACGTTACTCATCATCTCGGTGCTGTGTATAGAATACGTAAGTTAATTGGTGACCGCTAGGTGGTGGCCACCTTGTCCACATTTGTTACCTCAAGCACTGGTGACTGCCTGCGCCATACTAGCATCCTGGTGCTATCTAGTGGTTTCTGCATCCTCTGTGTTAAGCTGGGGGAATCAGCTGGTAAGGATGCTGCACTCGCTTGCTGCATGATTTTAAAGTAGAATGTCATCCTTCAAGTTGGTTTGCATAATTATACATCTAGTTAATATGTAATCCTTTCACAATCATTCCAAAAACAGAATATATACAGTTTCAAGCAAATTTATTGTTTCATGTTTTATACAACAATATATACAAAGGTACTATATGTGTACTTAAATTAGCGCACTCATATTTTAGCGCAGTCAGGGGTGGGTATAGACTTTTTATTGGAATCTTGAATTCGCGCAATTTTTTTTTTTAGTTTTGTCGTGTATAAAGAATATCAGGATGGAGAAATTTTAGCGATGCCTTTGAATTAGCGCAATGACTTGAGCGCAAAAGGCGCTAATACTAGAATACCGCTAAAATAAGTACACGCAGCGTAGTAGATTGTGTGAACTATTTTAAGTCGCCATTGTGTTCTCTTTTTGCTACCCTTTCTGTTCTATATCCAAATTATGCCTGTTCTCTCCTCTAGCAGACCTATCTCTGTTCTCTTTTACATTTAGATAATTATACCATAATCATTAACTAATAAAATTAGCATTCATGATATTAAGTATGTCCTACTCCTAAGCCCTATTCTAGATAACGACAAGTAAGGACTTTATGAGGACACCCTGATCAATTAACAAATGACAAAGAACAGTCAGTACCACATGTTGTTTCTTAGGGAGACCGGTCCTGATGCCATCAGTGACACAGTGACATAAGTACCCTAAGTCATCTGGTCTTTATACTGATTTGACAATTAACATCTTGTCCTATCTTGTCTTTTTTATAAAATTTAAAAAAGACCAGTTTCATTTTGAAAACTATTTAGACATACATGATGACGCTGATAGAATAGCCCTTTGTAAATTACGTACAAGGAATAACAGACTACCTGTTAAAACTGGACCATGGTTTGGTAAAGAAAGAGATCAAAGATTTTGTACTTTATGTAATGAAAATGAAATTGGTGAGAAGTTTCATTATTTATTTAAGTGTAAAGCTTTTACTGATGTAAGGAATCGATGTATTGATTATAGAAATAAGTCTCGACTAAACATTAAAGTTATTAGAATTTTATTTCATTCCAATAATATTATTGTCATGATACGTAAATTATGTAAAATAAGTAGAGTAGTTCATCATACTCTGACCTCTCCACAACAATAAGTGTCATTGGTTTGTATTAAAATAAGTATCATTGGTTTGTATTAAAATCTACATTGTACTTGAACACTACAGACGTTGTACTTGAACACTACAGACATTGTACTTAAAGACTACAGACATTGTACTTAAAGACTACAGACATTGTACTTGAGCACTACAGACGTTGTACTTGAACACTACAGACATTGTACTTAAAGACTACAGACATTGTACTTAAAGACTACAGACATTGTACCTGAACACTACAGACATTGTACTTGAACACTACAGACATTGTACTTGACCACTGCAGACATTGTACTTGACCACTACAGACATTGTACTTGAAGACTACAGACATTGTACTTGAAGACTACAGACATTGTACTTGACCACTGCAGACGTTGTACTTGAACACTACAGACATTGTACTTGAACACTACAGACATTGTACTTGAACACTACAGACATTGTACTTGAACACTACAGACATTGTACTTGAACACTACAGACATTGTATTTGAACACTACAGACATTGTACTTGAACACTACAGACATTGTACTTGAACACTACAGACGTTGTATATATATTGTACATATGTTTCTTCTCTATACCATTGTATTTTCTGGTAAAAGAGAATAAAGAATCTTGTATCTTGACAATTAACACGTTGTCTTATCCATAATTTGTGTAATTTTAGGGGAACTATGACAAAATAAAGTACATGTATATGGGGAAATAGTCTTAGAATGTAACAGTGACCAATATGATTAAAATATGTTATTTTATTTTCAAGTGTGATATTCAAAGCCCCTTTCTGCCCAAAAATGATTCTCCTGAAATCAATATTACATACACTTATATGGGTATGCAAAAACATATTTGTAATTTGTATTTAGCAGAAAAAGTAGCAATCAATTCGTAAGTTGGGGGTAAAAATGACGTATAACTATTGGGAAATCACAGAGTTTTTTGGACATGCTCAACATCCATCGTACGTGCTTACCGGCAATCTGTGTGCTCGAAATTTCGCAAGAAGGTCGTGCGAGGTCCGTGCATTCCTTGCCGTAAATGTCCCGTTGAGTTGATGCACGGCCGGTTGTGACTGAGGCTATAAGATAACCTTTTAATTGTCATATCAGTCAAGACCAGCTTAATTGACTTAGGGTACTCATGTCACTGATGACATCTGGTCACCCTAAGAAAACAACATTTGGTACTGTGGTCTTTGCTACTAATTGATAATTATCAGAAGGGGGTTTACTAGTCATGTTCATGGATAGGGGGCTAATGGTAAAATTGAATAGCATATGGTTATAATGGTGTTTGTCCAAAAGTTTGATTAGGTCACACTTACATGTAATATGGGTGTATCCTAATTTCATTGGTCAATAATTATGATACTTAGTTAATTATCTAGTTATTAAAATGTTACAAAATGATAGTAGCAGATTGATGACAAACTAGATATTCACACTTATGTTATAGTTTTATCCGAGTACTAAATTTGTACTTATGACTTCATATGTGTTTTTACATTAGTGATTTGATTACAAAACATAGTGACATTGTGACAATTTTTCTATAAGTAACTTCTTGTATATGCTATCGTAAATATGGACTTGAAAGAAATATAAAACAATGAAAAGTATTGTATGCGACTTATGGATTATTTCAAATGGGTTACCACAACCAAGCGAGTATCTCAAACCCTCTATCACTAAACTAGCAGTTTAGATCCATAAATGATATCCACATTTATAGAAGCTTTATATCTCAAACAGAGTTAAATCTTAATTAGATCCATGATGTACTAGACAAGCCTAACTTGAACTTTGTACGTGACAGGAAGCAATACACGATGGGATGAAGATGTTTTGAATTTTGAATATTGTTTTATGTCGAAACCAACAATGTTTCGAGCACATGGTGGCAGCAAGATTTAGAACCCTGTGTCATATGCTAGATTTACCTATGTTAATTTAATTCAAGGAATTCGAGGAATTGTCCATTGCAGATTAACCTAGTTTTCAACAAAATGACTTCTAAAATCAATATATATAGTAATAAACAGTCTCTATGACATGAAAGCATTCTAAATTTTCTTCCTATATTGAAAAAAAATATATATCAAGTGATTTTATACCGGTAATCTAAGAGGAAAGGGGTGGGTTAATCTACCATATCAGGCAATATACCATGGTAATTTACCCTCCCCTTCATATTTTTCAAATGTTGAACTTTGTTAAGTGTTGGTGGCTGATATTGTTTAGTTATGCTACATATAGCCCATAATGTGTTCATAATATCAAGATGCAATAGATATTTGTACCCACTCAATAATCGTAAACAAAACACTTTTCTCTTTATATTAATATGATTTCGGTACCAGCTGTTCATCTTATACTAAAGTAATATTTGGCACTGATAACACCATTTAAATTCAAAATTTTTTCCTAAAGCTAAGATAGTCATTTTTTTACAGTGGTTACTCTTAGACGGATTTCGGCTATACTTTTAGAGATATTATTTGGCCTTGTATAATACCATTTTCTCTTTAGAAAATACATATAACTTTTAAATTGGAGCTCAACTTATGAAGTCTAATTGACAGAAACGATATCGTCTTGAGCATTATAACTTTGGTATTATGTTTATAATATTGTCATAGATCGTGCAAACATCCCATCTGCATTTCTCCAATGGCCATACTATTCTCTTTTCTGCTCAAAGGAATAGTATTACTCAAATAAGAATGAACTAACAAAGCATCACTATTTTCATAACAAATACTTTATTCTCTGTATATAATAAATAATTTGAAATGTGATAAGAATTTCAGTTTATGCCATTGTATAAATCATTGTCAGAAATATTTACAAATACTTTTTTCCACATGCGTAGATGAGTGAGGATATAAATACAGATAATTAATAAAGACCGAGTAGTCAAAGTTTTCAACGCTCACACCAACATATTTATATCCCCAATTAATCTGACCACAACTAATCTTGTTATCTGAAGTCTTTTATGTATAAATACAATACGAATCCAGCACCAAAACCTTGGTATGTGCTTACAATCACATGACATATAGACCATGCAAGTATTGTTGATGTACCAGCAGAACTACATGTAAGTAAACTTGACCTGAACCAATTTTCGTAACTGGACACCAATACAGGGAAGGCGATGATAGCATGCACATAAGCTAAGACTTCTGATGCACTTATTCCCCCACACTAACATGACTAAGCACCGGTATAAACTCTCATAAAATTATGAAAAATCACACACACACACACACACACACAAACACTGGATTCACAATAGGATTCGCTGAAGTGGAGAAATGATGAGTTACTATGTTACAGTTTATCTGTCAGTTTGACAAAGTATGAAACATGTCTAAATTTTCGTATATAGTCAAAATTTTATTTTTGCATAAACTGAAAATTTTGGTGCCTACTTGGTGATCGGTTAAACAAAAACACAATCGCTTGAACCAACCTAAATTACCAAAAAGTATCATTTATCATTTTTTATCTATGGGCTTTATATAACAAGTGAACCTGGATATTGAAATCGAAGGCGAAATATTTTTTTCTTTCAAATTATCACAGATTTCAAAATAACTCGGTTATAATTGTAATAAAGAAATTTGGCCAGGAATCAAAATCATTTTAAATAAAGTGGGATTTCAACGTAACAGGGTTTAATATAAGTGGGTTCAACTGTAATTTATATAAGAAATTGACAAATCGTCTTAGACAATTCACCTCTATTTCCTCCTTGTTGTCTTTAAAAAGGGCGATTTTCGAAATTATACAGTGAATGATATTTTTCTACAAAGTACAGGGATTTTCCTAGGCCATTTTTGGATCTGGTTACAGGACCAATCCCAATGCAAAAATTGCTTGTATTCCCCCCCCCCCCAAAAAAATATACAAAAATACCTAATATGGAATTTCAAAAAAAAGGAATTACATATTTGGAAACAAATGTGTCGAACTATGCTTTTCTATTTCTGTTAAAATGTTGTATATTTTTTTCAGACCCTGGTCCCAGAAGTTAGTAGGTAGGAAAATCCCTGCAGTTAAACCATTTTACGATAGAAAAATACTAAATATAATTTACATGAAATTCTATGAAAGACATCTTTTAGTCATAAATGAAAAGAAGCTCTGACTCTGAGCAGTCACTGACATACATGTAAACACTTCCTGTCTCAAATCTACAACTCTGTATCTATTTATAGAAAATGTGACGCTGTTGAAATGGCTTTACAGGTTATCAGAGTTGACCCCTAAACTTGGGTCATTAAATCGAATTTTAGGTGAAACCCTGGGGTTACGAGTGTATTGAATGACAGAACCTGACTGGTCTGGTGGATGTGTGACTCGGAGTATTCATCAAATCAAAACATGATCTATAGATCTAGACAAGCTTCAATAAGTAAGAACTTTATCATGTTTCTACCCTGGCTTCTACAGCATTCTTGTATTTTCAAACCAATCAGATTATGGTACTGTTTCCAGTTTCAGCCAATCAAATTCAAAATAACATTTTATTACATGTTTTAGCCAATCAGAATACTGTTACACGATATAAATTACCCTGTGTTGATTACGATAACATACTCTTTGTTTTATGTAAAGCAAGCTGTAATTTTAATATATTTGCATCTAATGTGGCTATACCTTTCCTGAAGGTCTTATCATCTACTGTGGAGGTGGTAGATTTGGTTTGTTCTGATACACTAGAAATATTATCCTCATCAATAGCACTAATCGAATTATCTAACTGAGTTCCACGAAATAATTTCTCTTGTGGAGACGTAACTTGTGACTTGGAATTTGATACTGCACCGTATTTCACGGGCTGCTTATTGGGTGTGTACATGGGTTGCCTAGGTGAGTCAAACTGATGAGACTCTGGTTGGCTAAGAGAACGTCTGTGTGGCTTTGGTTTTCTATCAGTATTGAAACTCCTATCACTTAGTTGTAGCTGTTGATATCCATGAATTTTATCACTTAGTTTTGCTTGTTGATCATTCTGAAAGCTGTCACTTGGTTTATGTTGTGGATATTTTTTGAAGTAGTCCGTCACACTGTATCTTGAACCCGCAGTACTAAACTTTGAAAAATCAACATCAGATTTTCCATCCTGAATATATTCATTACCAATGTTATAGTCATCTTTTACCCTGATTCTGTTACCCGTAAAAACACAGTTTTCTGGAATTCTGTTATCAGCTGTTGCATGCAAGTCATTAAATATGTCATTCTTCTTTGATAAGATCTGTCCTCCATTATAAACTGGACGACTACTCACTTCATCCCTAAACTCAGAATACTTTCTTTGTTGTCCTAAGAGGAATCTATTCCCACTAGCATATTTTCTTATATCCTGTATATTCTGTCCATCTGTAGATATGCTACGTCGTCTTGGTTTCGGAGATTTTTTCCGCACCATGTCATCCCTGTCCATCATATTTAATTCCACCTCCGTATCAGATGTACTGCCCCGATATTCCTCACGATTTACACCTTGAGATTTTTGTATCTCGTTATGAGTGGCAAGTGCCTCCACTGTCAACCTTGGTTTGACAGGAGGATGTTTAGGAGGAGACTTCAAGCCAGGATCTGAACGTATTGTCCTCTCATTACTGAAATTGAAATAAGAAGGTCAGAAATACTGTACACCAGGGAATTTTTCTGCATCGTTGTCTGTCTGTCTGTCTCTCTCTCTCTCTCTCTCATGATACATGTTTGTATTATCTTCCAATGTAAGGGGATCACTCTGAAATCTGTGAACCAATGTGAGCAGAACCTTTGGCATTATAATCATATTTTATAAACATTGTAACAAAGCTATACGTCACCTGTTTCCCACATCATCACCAAGTATCTGCATCAACTTCTGTAAGCTGAAACTGTTGGTTGACATGTAAGATTTCTCTCCATCCATCCGACTGGTTTCCAACTCTTGAAGAAGTTCACTTACTGATTCTTTTATAGTGCTGTAATTATCAACAAATGTGTTTATGAAACTGCATGTTCACAAGAGCTATAAGGCATTCATAAAAATTAAACTCTTAAGTTAAACTCGGTTCTACAAATGTACGTTTAATTGATAAGCATAAAACAAAATTTCATTAAAATCTGAGAAAAGAAAAGAAAGAGAAAGAATTTTTGACTGAATGTTGAAATCAGACCGACAGACAGATCAAAGACTATTAGAATCCAAGGGTTTGCAGAGGACTGGATTTTCAGATTCTTTATCTACTCAACACACCCATGTTTGATAAACTTTTTTAAATACATGTTTATGTAGATCTACGAAAAAAAAAATCTGACAATACCTATGCACTGTATTCTAGAAGACACAGAAGCTCTACGTCACAAACTGTACCGTGACCTCATAGCGCATGTGAGCTGTCTTTCCCTAGGGAAAGGAGCTATCTTTCCCTAGAGATAGACAGATTTATCTATTCACAGGTAATCATTGTCTTTTATGAGCAAGTATGGAAGAATAATAGAATCTTACATGGGTGTGTGGAGGGGATAAGAAAATCTTCACCCGAGTGGTAAGAATATAGTTGTCCAATCCAAGAGTATCTCAAGTATTGAACCTTACCACAAGCACAAGGGTTGAAATTTCCCTTTCCACTCAGCACATCCATGTTTGATTATTTTTCTTCTATGCCTGAACTGTAACAGAGACAAATACTGTGTCTGAACCTTAGGACCCCTGGTTTACCAGTCTGATGCTCTACTGATTTAGCTCAAGGGGAAACACCACTAGCTCAAGCTAGTTGGAACACCATATAAATAACCCTTCCAAATTTTCCCCCTCCATTGAAAGAATTGTCCCGACACTTTCTAGAGGTAGCTATCATCTGTGGGGTGATTCAAGAATAATCACTTTCACATTACTAGGTTTCAACATGGGTGCCATGGTAACATAGACAAATACTGCCTCTGCTTGGATACGAACCTAGGACCCCTGGTTTACGAGTCAGGTGCTCCACTGATTGAGCTAAAGGGGAAACCCAACTAGCTCAAGCTAGTAGGTAGGAACACAATATAACAAACCTTGCCACACAACTACATGTTTTAAATACGCACATAAATAAAATCTAACGTAGCTTTTACAGCACTGTATTCTCTACACGTTCTATGTTATAATATTACACTGGGACATCATAGCACATGTAGCTTGTCTACACCTCAGTGTGTGGACAGGGAAATTCTGGTTTGGCAAAATGGGAGATAAGCCTGTGGGAGAATATATTCCCCTTGACCTTTGATCTCGGAACCATCCACAATTATGTAAAACGACAAGCTATCAATAGTATTAGGACAATAAATACAAAGATGCTCTGATTACATACAAAAAGAGGTGGAACAAGCATTACTAAATATCTCAACTCCAATCATATCTACTGGACCTCATCTGGGGAGTCATGAAATTTTCAGTTTTGTTTCCCATATCCTATAGAAGCTTATCACTTTTAATTGCCCATGGTCAGCATTGGTGAGGAGAAGAAAAGTTTAAACAGTTTAAACAAAGTGTATGACACACACAAACATGACTACAGATGGGTAACTTGTCTAGAAAAAGTGGGGCATTTTCTTATATATTTTTTTCTATTTGAAAATAAAAATGCAGAATGACAAAGAGTTATGGGAAAGACACCAATAAAAAGAATGTAGGTGTATAGAGAGTAAATGTTATATAACTGCTAAAATAAACATACTCAACAATTTCCTGTTGTCGTCTCATTTCTGCATCTCTCTGTTGTAGTGTTATTTGCAGTATATGGTTTTCCTGCTCTAAGCTATCGTGACGAACTTGAGAACCCTGGATCTGACGTCGCAATGTTTCCATATCCTGTCTCAGTTTTTGAGTATCTGCCAAACATTCCTGACGAATCTGAAGTTCGTCTGTTTCCTACAAGTCAACAAAATGTTTGAAATCACTATACATGTACAATATAATTCTCATCAATAATTGATTTTTCATTTTAAAATGGATTAAATTCTAAAGGAACAACATTCTAAGAGTACTGATGAAACAACACATGCCCTGTACTTCAACTTTAACCAAAACCTAAACCTAAAATATTAAGCAAAAATGTCCAAAACATCTCAAAAATTAAAAACAAAACTAAATTATTTGAAGTTTTTTTACTCAGCAGTATTTATGTCAGCCAAAAATCCTCTCTACAAAAATTAAACATTCCAGTAACCAAAGTTGAATGGCCAGTCAATTTTTTTTACACATCACAACACCCTTAAAGTAATGACAGCTCGCTAAGGAAACCATAGGTCACTTGAGTGACTCAGCATAGGTCTGATGAGCTAAAAACAAGAGAATAATCAAATACAAACCTTTTCACTAAGACTAGCTAAGAGTTTATTCTTTTCTGTTTTCATTTTCTGCATATGAGAGAGAAGTTCTGTAATTTCACCAGCCAACTTGACTTTACTTTCTTTTTCCTCAGCAATCTGTTTCTGCAGCATATTATTACTAGTTTGTAGTTGTACAACTGAAAGACAACACAGAAGAAATAAAATCTATCATCATTTAGAATGAAGGATGTAGAAATTCTCAACCAGGAAGGTTTAATTTTCGCTCAGGGAGTGGATTGCTGAAAATTTCATTCTGTGTGGTTTATACATTCCTACGGTAATATATATATATATATATATATATATATATATATATATATATATATATATATATATATATATATATATATATATATATATACACATTTATATATATATATATATATACATATATATATATATATATACACATATACACACACATATATGTGTGTGTGTACATGCATGTGTGTGTGTGTGTGGTGTGTGTGTGTAAGATATAAACATGTAGTAGAAAAATGGTTCAACATACCATTTCTGTATGTTTTTGTTAAAAGTGAAAAGAAAAAAAATTATATCTGCTGTTGGAAGAATCACTTTCTAAAACAACTGTACAATACATAATGAATAAGACAAAAAACCATAAAAAAATTAAAAACTTGACAATTGATTTCACCCTCACATTTGACTTTCATAATATTTATTATACTCCTGTTTTTGTTTTTGTTTTTTAATCACTGCTTAAAAATCTTCTGTCTCCATTAACAATGATTAATGATCATTTAAATATTTTGTCAAATGTTGTAGAGTTTTAAATAAGTTCTTTCAAAATAAGTTACCTTCAAAATCAACACTGCCGGTGGATTTAGCTTTTTCTTTTGTAAGTTCTGTCTCTTTTGCATGCTGAGTAAGCAATCTCACTTTTCTACAACAAAACAATTCAAATTGAATCAAAAGATCAAGTGCCCAATTTGCTGGAATGTTTGTTTATTATAGGTTGCTGAGATGGTTGTTTATTATGTGTACAATCTATTAAGGAGTTGCTTCAATTCAATGATACAAACAATTTACAAAGTTTGAATTTTCAATCCTTCAAAAAAGCAGATGACCTTTGATCAATGACCTACATACCATATTTGGAGAAAATCAGCTTAGTAATCATTCAGGAATTTAAAATCATTAAATGTTTAAAAGTTTATGTTGCATACCTGCATGATGTACATCTACAGAATGGAAATGTGTACAAGAGTCAAGAGCGATTGATCTCAAAAGTGACTATGTCCAGTTTGTCACGATTACATGACAATTTCTTACCTTCTGAGCTGAGCATTTTCACTACGTAGGGGTTGTAAAGCAAGATCTATTTCTGCTTGAAGACTAAATGTACTCTTCAACTGAGGGATGGTCTCCAAAGTTTTTTCAATTCCTTTTACAAGTCTTCCAATTTCACTTTTTTCTGTAAAAATATGTAGATAGATCAGTGGTAAGGTAAACAGGACAAATAATTGATTAATTATTTTATCAAAAACTCATTTGCTATTTCTGAATTTCATGGATTTATCAACGCCGTGAATATAGCGAATATTAGCGAATATTAACACCGCAACTCATATTCCCCCTGTCCTGTATATGATGTAAAAAGGTGTATTTAAGAAACGATGACCAGAGAAGTAAAGTAAAGTCCCATAACTCTAAAAAATATTGTTGAATCTTGGTCATAATCAAGTTCATTCTAGATTTTATTGATATAAAGCCTTTAACCAAACTATTTGGATAAATTTGAGGAACAAAAACAAAACATATTTGAGGGCAACCAAAAGACCACCAATTGCAAAAAAGTAACAAAAAATATCCCTTATTTTTAATTTCAATGCAAAGAAATAATTACTTAAATTATTTATCCCCTTTTCAACTACCTGGTATTGAAATCAAATTACTACTTAGTCTTGTCGTTAGTGCTACATGATGAATTTGCCTTTTTCCATTTGGCATTCATTCATAAGCCCATGAATGTCAACTGAAAGCAGTCCAACACTAATTGCTTACTGTATAGTTGCTTTTATTCACAGGTGATTTGAATTTTGTTATATTCGCTGTAAAAATAATACCACAAAATTAAGTACCCATAAATATAATAATTTATACTTATGGAGTATTAAAAAGACAATATGTAACTGATAAACATTATAAAAAATTTACCAATCAAAATGCATTCGCATATGACTGGACATCATCAAATACACAAATCACAAAATTTCATCAGCTTAACTTCAACTCCATTCACACTTCAGTATTGGAAATGGTCTTGTGTGAAATTAATAACCTGTAAATAAGTTTCTTTCAGAAAAATGCGAAATTTTCTCCCTGTGAAATTAAAAAACTATACAGTATGTTATCTGACTTTTCTTTTTCTTTCTAATTTTTTGTAACTGGAATTCAAATTTCTAGAAAGAATGTGCACCTGTTCTAGTACATACAACTCCCGGAGAAGCCATTGACAAATACGATATGATGAACTACAATGATTATAAAATGTAAGTGCCAACAGATGGTAAATATAATCATTTCATGAATATTCATAAATCTTGGACAAAAGCTACAATCTAGTTACTTTTAGCTTACTACTAAAACAAAGCCTTGCAATATTATACAAAACAACCCACCTATTACACATGTTACATCATGTACATGTAATAAGTCAAGTCATTATGACTGATATAAAAAATAAACTACTAACTTCTCATTTTACCACATTCATTGAGTTCCTTCAGATAGTAACGTAATTTTTTTAACCCTGAATCAGTTTTAACTTGACTCCATGGATTGGGTACGTCACTACACACAGACGAGGCAATCCCTGAGCTGTGATCCTTGCTACCTGGTTTTCGTAAAGAAATAAGATATATATATATGATTTAATCATAATATTGAAATTTCTAGGATATCACATTCTCCCATATTCACAGAGTTATCCGTTTAACTAGTGCAAAATGATCAGCCTGTCATCCACAGGGAGGTGGATAACAAGCCACACGCGTTATGACGTCACAATACAATTTATGACATAGAACTTCTGTGTCAGACATGACTCAGATATGCATAGATCTATATAGACAAAAGACAGGTACATCATGCATAAATCTACATACACATATATGTAAGAAATGGGAGAAAAATAATCAACCCCTACCTTGAGGGTATGACAAAGGAATCTCAATCCTCGGAATAAGATTCTTGAATGACAAACTCTCAGTAAGCCTTGGATTTGTCATTCAAGAATGTTACCCTCAGATTCAGATTCATTTGACATAATCCTCAAGGTAGGGGTAGATCATTTTATTATTCTCTCACACTGTAGAGGCATATCTACTGTTTTGCCAAGCAAGAATTTCTGTGTCCAACAGACTGATGCTAACCTCAATCACAATAACGGCTCTACTCACTACCGTAAATTGGGATATTTTGGATATTGTTTAAGTTTTGACAATTTGGCCACCCTATTAAAATGATCAAAATTCAAACCATCAAAAATGTGTTCGAAGGCCAGAAAATTTGGATCTGTTTCTAATAAACATGTCTACCATTAACCCAGAAACATATACGGTAAAACATGACTATAACAAACTTGGTTTGTATGAATTTGTGCACATAATGAATCAATAAATAATCCTTAACTGCACCTCTATATATTCCTTGTTGGAAATCTATTTTATAAAATAGAATTTAGAGTGGTTTTCTTCTTAAGGAATTGCATTGTAACCCTTCAGCCAACTTCACTATAATTACATGTATATAACAAACTGTCCTTAATGCCTAGAATGAACTGAAAAAGAAGGTCCCTTGAAATTTGTAATAAATGAGTTTTACTGTATATATATATAATGCTTTCATCATTTCTGTTTGAAGTAAATCTTGAACAGGCTGGTAATACTAAGGCTTGTTAAAAAGAATCTACTATTCTTACCTGAGTGTATTCCGGAGCTAACATTTGAAGCTGGTGATGGTGTTATGTTCATGTTTGTTGTCATAGCAACACTGGAGGGAGTTGACATGTGACTTTGACCAGAAATCTGTTCTTGACTAAGCCATGGATGATGCAATAGTTGTTGGATACCAGACACTTCTGAGTTAGCATTCTGATACACATTAGCCTGGCACAAGACTGGATTCCTGTCTATACTGGTTCCCTGAGCAGTATGTTCTAAAGTGGCACCAGGCAGATGCTCCATTTGCAGATTACATACCTCAGTCTGAGTCTGACTTGATTTACTTTTTGGACTCAAGTCATTTTTCTGTGATGTATTTGGGTCACTTAAATGTCCTTCCTGGTCAATATTTTCAAAATGAACACTTTTTGCCCCAGAAGAACTTGATGAATTCCTGGGAGTCGCTTCACTCTGAGGAGTCAGTGAAGAAACAGTTACAGTTCGCTGACTAGAAGGAGTTCCGCTGATGCTCGACATGGCATCCGGTAATTTCATGATCGGGATAGCCATTGAATCACCAATGCCAGCTTCATCCTTTTCAGGAATCTCAAAATTTTTACCACATAAATAGCTACCTTCAAAGTTTTGGGCAACAAAATTTGGGACAGGTGAGGGATACCTGGCTTGTCCAGTAACGTACTGTTCCATTATTGGGTTTTGTTGCTGAGCTAAGGGATGTAGTTGATAAAGTCCATTGTGCTGAGTCAACACTGGCACAGTGCCTTGTTCAATTTTACCCTGTTGAACTGTACCTTTTGGCTTTGGTAAGGTCACATAACCTGTACTGGTAGTATCCGGAGTTGAGAAAAACCCTGGTGTGGAGCTTGTCTTGTCTTTATCTCCGGAACTACTGGATGACTTTGATTTAGATCCTCCATCTCCCATAGGAAACATCTGGGGAACAAACCCAGCTGACTCCCTTGGGATGAAGGACTGCGGCATATTGATGTCACTGTCTCGTCTTATAATTTCCTCACTTATTTGTGCCTCTAAATATGGATTTTGTGACGGTAAAAAACCAAGACTCTGTGTTTGAATGACAGCCTGCTGTGTCCTATGACTATCAAACAGCTCTGAATGCAATGGAACACTATATGCTGAGGGAATCGTATTTGTTTCTGCTACAGATCCTGGAATAATTGTCTGGAATGCACCAGGTCCTGGAAAATTAACATTTCCGAAACTAGCTATGGGATTGGCAACAGGAAAATTTTGCTGGTTTACTGTGTATCCAGATTGTTGATTGTTTGTTAAACTTGATCTCATAACATGGTGCCACAAGGTTGAGGTATCTCTTTCTGGTATCAGCTGGAACTGGTTTGGAGTTTGTGTATCATATACAAGACATTCTGGATCAGGAGTTGAGGACAACAGACGATTGTTAAATGGTGTTGCACTGTCTTTTGTTTGGGGATCTGAAAAGAGTTAAAGTACAATTAATGATGTGTCTTCAATCCATCCAAGTATCTAATTCCCAGGGGCCAGATTCACTTAAGGTCGTAACTTTACGTGTAGACAAATCTAGACTTCCGTCTTCCTTATAAACGTATGTCTGAGTCTACGGCTGTACCAAACTACTATTAATTTCACACATAACTTAGTGTTGGTTAACAACTAAGCATATGTTAACGACCTTTTGTGAAACTGAAACTACATGTACATGTGAACTTAACCCTGTCATTCCCATAGACCAAAATAGACTGGACTAATATAAAAGAAAAGAGCATACCATTATGTTACTTGGTGGTAAAAAGGGTTAATCATTATTAAAACAAATCACATAATACATGTAGATGGAAAGTTATTTTTAAATACTGTGCATAAAATATGCAAAACACCACACAGTGAATATAGTGACTCGGGTATATTCAACAAAAACTTTATTTACTGTGCTCAGTACTCAACTATTAACAAATATTCACAAATACATGTACGTAATTCACAATTTCAAATATTTATAGGACTTTTTTGCAAATTGCCAGCGATATTATCATACATATGATGTCTTTGGTGCTAAATTCTTTAAATAGAGAATCGTGCTGGTGTGCATACTTTCATTTTTTTTTAAGAAACACTTTGATAGCCACACAGTATTGTTATGGATCATGCTGATGGGAACATAGGTTTATAAAGAACCACTATTATTCTGTGGAAACTGTCTTGAGAGACCACCCTTATAAAAGACCACAATCTGAAAATCTCTCTCTTAGTCAAATAATCATTTAAGTAAAAACTCTATTTATAACCACCTGTATTGAGCGACCACATTTCAATGGCAGATGGGGTGGTCTTTCAAGACAGGTTCCACTCAATCTAATTAAAATCAATCTCTAATCACTCCTGTTTTCCTATAAGTCACATATAACGCCATCCACTATGGGGTCATATGTGGATGACCTTGTAGGTGTGTCATTTTCGACCTATGAAAAATGACTTACACAAACTTGTAAGCAATCAAATGGCAAAGAGATGTAAACATTTTTAGCATTATAAATAACACTGAGCACAATATCTGAAAGTACAGAATTATTTTCATAATGCTGAATGGGTTTGAATAACTAAATATATTCCGATGGACTTTTGCACACTGACGGTTACCAAAAAACATCTATTTGCCATTCAATTTTGTAAGTCGCATTTTCATTGGTCAAATATTATACACCTACAAGAGGTCACCTGCACATGACCCCATAGAAGATTGCGTTAGATCCTCTATGTGACATATCAGAAAACAGGAGGTGTGAGAGATTGGTTTTTAATTAGATTAGGTTCCACTGTACAAACATTTGCTAGACATATGTAAATTTCCTGTCAGTAGTTGAAAATTTAGAACTAACGATGGTCGTTTTATGGTCTTCTGACTGTTCTACACACAAAACTATATACATGTAGTGCGTATATATACATATATATAAAAGGTAACAAAACGGAAATTAACTTTTATAACCAGTCGCAAAATTTTGCTACTATCTATATACATGATATACAAAATTTGGTAGAAAACATTTTCTTTTAAGTAACAACAAAGATCAAGATAGATAGAAATTTTCAGTTATGCAACACTGTAGAATACGTCCTTTCAGGCCACAAAGTAACAGAAATCGTCGTAACCCATTTACAGGTTCCGCTAAAAGAAATGACTATGACCTGCAGGTTACGATACAAAATAATGAAGTCTCAAAAATGATTTTCATCAAGAACAAAAAGGAGGATACGTGATTTGCATTTGTTGTAACCTACACGTTACCTGAATGATTGCTCCCGTGTTACGTTACCTGAATGATCGCTTACGTGTTACTTTGTGGCAAGAGTTCTCATTTCTACTTGTTACCATATCTAGGAGTGTCCAGAGAGGAATAAAGCATTTATCCCGTGAATCTTGTAAATTGAAAAGTGAGTATATCATTCATATGATAATCAAAGATTTCTCCGCCCAGCCAAATTACGATGTACATTGTATGATGAATAGATACAGGACAACTTTTTGCTACTGATTATAAAAGCTGGCAGAAAAACACAAATCTAGGCAGCAAATTCCCTTCTTACTACCTTTAATTTCAAACCCTTTAACACATGCAAAAAAGATGATCAGAAGTCTTTAAATTGTTATTTATCAAAATACAGTAAAACGTGCTTTAGGGACCACCTGTGTATAAAGACCACCTGGTCATAAAGACTGGTTTTGTTGTGTCTGAAAGAGGGTCTTTATATACAAGTTTCATATACATCCTTAACCCTTTCAACCCTACAGACTAAAATAGATTCATCTTTAACAATAGAAAAGAACATACCACTCTGACAGGCAGGGGTGAAAGGGTTAAGACAGTAATTCAACTAATGCATGCACAATGTTTCTACAGAGAGGAAATATCAAAGACAACGAAACTCAAAACTGCATAAAACATTTGCATTCTATTACAATTACTGTCTCAGATACATTGTATTTGTCAGGTTTTTTTTTGTAAATTAATTTATAGCTGAAACTGGCCTAAATTCCACATCACAATTTTACAATTATAATCTTCAAAGACATAGTGCAGTATATTGAAACTATGAAAAGAAAATATTCTGGACCAAAATTTGAATTCACATTCGAAATTCATGTATAATTGTATCTGGTGTCAATAATCAGAGGTGTATTGGGGGTTTATTGCAAAAGTAAATAAATGTAACATAAATGAAAATCATTTATGCAGTATCAATTCAAAAGGTGATTACAAAAGCATTAACTACACACCATTAGTAGCAGAGGGTATATTGATAGGTGATGGGTGACTATATGAACAAGAACCTGAAGAAGTGGTGCCGTGTTTATTATATGTGTGGTTCCTCATGGGTATATCTACATCTGACAATGTGGTATCACAACCAAGGTCCTGAACAGCTGTCCTGATATCATCACTTCCTATTTACATGTACAATAATCAGAAAAATTGTAAAGATATGTTAGTAATATGTGTTAAATAATCAAAGGGTGATGATTTAAGAGAAAAACTTATAAATGGTGTAAAATGAGATTGGTAAGTGTTTAAAGATCAAGACTCAAATTCAAGAATAATTGATTGTGAGGAAAAAATATTTCACAATCATATTACTTTATTAGTAGCTACATGTAACCAAAGGACCAGAAGTTTACACTGAATCCTTAAGTAAGGATGTTTTGGAATTTCTACTACACACAGCAAGTTTCTCAATTCTTTCTACATGTTCTAATTGGGACTGTCCAATTTCCCCATTTCCAATATAAAACATCTTCTTTTTCTGAATGAAAAATCTAACATTTCCCCCACAAAAATGGATATAAAAAGACAGATTGCAGTATAAACAACCCATTTTTATCATTCCAATATTTGGATGTTTAAATCAATACAAATTTCTGAGTTTTCCAATAACAAACAGAAAACTAAATTTTCTATTTCATGCTTCACATATATTTTTAAAACACATATATATGATTCAGCAGTGGGTATCCCAATTGAGAACAAAAGAACTCCAAGGAGCTATATGTCTTGTCTGCAGTGACATATGATCAAGGATCATTTGTGTGAAGTTAGGTGCCAATCCACCCAGTAGCTTAGGAGTTCTGCTCCAAAAATGATTTTCAGTGACCATGACCTACTTCCCAGAAAGTAGGTCAGACCAGCTCTGGTACCCAAAAAGGCATATCCTGGGTACATGGGGATCATTTATGTTAAGTACAGTTCCAATCCAACCAGTAGTTTAGAAGTTCTGCTCTAAAAATGGATTTTAATGACCGTGACCTAGTTTCCAGAAAGTAGATCAGACTGACCTTAGTACCCCAAAAGGCGCATCTAGGGTACATGAGGATCATTTGTGCAAAGTATGGCTCCAATCCACCCAATAGTTTAGGAGTTCTACTCCAGAAACAAAATGTTGGTGATGCCTGACGGAATCAATTATCCCTATGTCTTGCTTCTGCTTTGCAGGTGAGACAAAACAAGAAACTGGCTCCAGCCCCAATTGTCAAATTAACAGATAAAGGGGTAAAAGCCCTGCTGACTTAATTAGATTGTCTTGACTACCACAAGGCTGCGGAAGTACAGAAGGTCATGGGAGACTGCTGACTTAATTAGGTTGTCTTGACTACCACAAGGCTGGAAGTACAGAAGGTGATGAGAGACTGCTGACTTGATTAGATTGTCTTGACTACCACAAGGCTGGTAGTACAGAAGGTCATGAGAGATAGCTTTACATTTTCTTCAGGTAAAGACTACATTGATTAGTCCTCGGCTTTGTTTTAGCTTATGCTACTAAATGCGTCATATGCCCATGTAAAATCAAATTTGCGGGAAACTCTATGATTTAAAAAGAAGAATGCAAAGTTCAATCATGTCAGACATGATAGAGACAGTTTCAGTTTCAACAGATCGGAATCTGTCAATCATTCCATATAGTGTAACCTTTTAAAAACATAATCTGAAAATCTATATCACTATCAAGCAGTCAAACATCAAAACACTTCAAGCAAATTAAGTATTAAAAATTCAGTAAGCCTTTTTAATATCTATGACAAACATCTAAAACTAGGAGTTCAAAATTTCAAGCAGCATTAATTGCAAACATAACACTACAGGCATATCTGCAGTTTTCAATTAAACTTACTAATTTGTTTGACTTGTATATACTTGAAGAAAGGGTACCATACTTTTGTCACTGACTGGTTTCCTTACCTTTATACTTGTGTCGTTCTTTCAGCAGGGTTAAAACTCTAGAACATGTATCTTGTTCCTTGACAATGGAATCATCTGAGGTGCTGGAGTAAAGAGAGAAACCTACCTCAGAGATTGGTGCTGGGTTGGTTTTCTGTTTACCCACAGTTGCTTTTTTCACCCTAAATATCAGAGTAGCGTATTAATTTCAAATTAATGTTTAATATAAATCATGAATCTGTAATTAACAATATTTTGGGCTGTTTGGGTTAATGTGTTCAGAGATGATTATCATTTAACATTTTAAGAATTAAGTGCCATGATTTGAACCCTACATGTTGAATGTCCAGCTAACACAGCAGTGTTTCTCTAACATAGAACATATACCAAATGTATATATAATGTAAGACCCGCATTGCAATTTTCTTTGAAATAATTGACCCTGACTTTAAGCCTTGATATTTGTGGCAGGAACAGTTTCTACTTAAAATATGGAATTAAGTAGTTTGAAATACATACATATCCATTGGTGAAGCAATCATCTACCACAAGGCTTCTATACTATGATATATCATACTAATATCTATAATTGTGACTGCAGAAAAAGGCACAATATTGTATACAGACAAATGGACATGAAGACAAACAGATAAAGTGGGTAACAGTACAATGAACATACAGACAAACAGATAAAGTGACTAACAATACAATGAACATACAGACAAATAGATAAAGTGAGTAACAGACAAATGAACATACAGACAAACAGATAAAGTGACAGACAGACAACTAAACATACAGACAATCAAGAAAACAGACAGACAAATAAACAAAAAGACAAACAGATGACGTGACTGACAGACAAATAAAGTGAATGACAGACATTAAGAATACATGTATGTTACTTTTAAACTGCATTCATACAAATGCAAACACAGTCAAAATGATAATCAAATCTTATATTTACATCTTCTTTGTGTTAATGCAATCTCATCAAGCGTGATGTAAACAAGAAGGAGAGTGACGTCATGTCCTTTGCGGATCACTAAGACGAGCCTAACAGCATTATTATGTGTACCACATTTTATATGTAATGTTTGTTTGCTAGGATAAAGAGAGACAAGCTGTAAATACAAAACATATCTACCTCTTCACATTGCCTCCTTTGATTTTGGATCTAACCGCAATTGTTTTCGTCTTGTTTACCTGAAATAGAAACAAAATACATTAAATCATGAGAGAACTAACCATATTACCATGGTTACTTATAATAATTACCACAAAAAATGAAATGGGCTTATGAATTTCTTGTAACTCAAAGTAGAAAAGCAAATAGCTTGGGTGACGAAAAACACAATTATGGTATTTTAAAAACATGCATGTTCGAGTGTTTACCTTCCCCTTGGGTTGTGGTGGGACCTTTTTCGTCTGTCGACTTAATGTCTCCGTAGGATTTGACTTCTTTTCCATCTTTTTAAAACAGCTTTATTTACACCTGCATCAAATATAAAAGAAATTCATCATACATGTACATAATTACAATCTATGTACAATGTACATAGATAAAGGACTAAGTACAAAATAAGTAGCAATAAGCTGCAGTATTGATTTAAGAATACTACTGGAGCTATAGTGAAACATTCGGCCTTATTCCCATAGCAAAATACATGTACATGAATTATTCTTGCATTTTTTTTTCAGAAATACAAGATTTTGGTGTTATACTTGTACGCATTATAAAACACAAGTTGAGTAAACAGTTATGTTTATTCAAATTAATGTGCTAAACCAGAGGGTACCTGTATGACAAGTGTATTAAAATAACTTAAAAATTGTAACAATTTCTTTAAAAAACAATCATTTTATGTTAAACTTCCCTATAGGGATCCAAATATCAATGTCTAGAATATTAAAGTTGTTTGCTTGCAAAGCGAACTCAAAGATAACACATGTACATAACATAGAAAAGTGACAGGACTGTGACACAAGCTGTACACTCTACTGTAGAGCCTAAAAAAATTCACTAGCCAACATGTTCTAAATATCCGACATCACTTTAACAGGGATTTTCCTAGGCCTATTTTGGGTCCGGTTACAGGACCCTTCCCAATGCAAAAATGGCTTGTATTTTCCCCAAAATTCCCAATTTAGAATTTCAAAATAAAAAATGTAGTATTTTAAAACAAATGCCTCAAATTAAATTAATCTTTTTTAGTAACAATGTTGTATATTTTTCCAATTTCCGGACCCTGGACCTAGAATTTGGGAGACAGGAAAATCCCTGATTAAACTGTGACGTCATTTTGTCGATGTCGTATACTAATCAGTCCGGCCTCAAAATGTGTCAAACCGGACCAATAATGTAGACATTTTCCGTCCAGCTTTTGTCTATAATTTTTGGTCCTGGTAGCAGAGTATCTTTATCATGGATATTAAAAACTGAATTTAACAAAAAGAATTGCAACTTTGACAGATCTTAATTATCAACTCCCATTTATTTTTAATGTGTTACCTATATTTTAGTGGTATCTATTCAGTCGAGAGGGCAGGCTTTATATATCGATATTGTTCAATGCTTCATTTCTTTTTCTCTAGAATTTGTTTTCAAACCCTTACCCCAATTAAGTAGTGTTAAGTGTAAAATACATGAATGTTATTCCATTTCTACTGAAAACATATAGCACTTTGTAATGAGACAATATATTTATAAAGCTTTCGGGACATGGTGGGATTACCTTTGCGAGAGCAGGCAGGCCTATGGTTTCCATATCAACTGTTGACAGACTGATTTAAAACTAAAACCCAATGTTTTGTTTTGTCATACTGTAGTCCTACCATAGTTGCTATCACACATTTTAATATACAGTCAACTCTTGTTATAAGGGCCAGGTTGGGATCCAGTAAAACTGTCGTTATATCAAATATGCTGCTATATCAGATTTCCAGACTTGGTGCAAAAATAAGATTGCACAAGCATTTTTTGTTGTTAAACCCCTGTTTTATGTTAAACATCAATTCAGTATGACAGCATGAATGATATAAAATGAATACAACAAGTAAAACTGTTTTTATTGTTATTTCTATTCTATCAATTTAATAAATTATGGCAATAATTTTTCATTTTTGATGCTTTGCTGTTATAACAAGTCAGTTCTATAGGTAAAATGCATGTTTGTTGCCAAAAATCACTGCCAGTGCCGGAAGGCAAATATGCCGTTATATCAAACAAATTGACATGGATGTAAATTTGTTTCCATAAAATTCGTTAACCAAAATTGCTGTTATATCAAGTGCCGTTATAACAAGAGTTGACTGTATATATGAGTGGATGTTATTAATAGTTTCCCCACCTTTCTTAAAAGTCTGGAATATAAATCTAGGAGTCAAAGTTAGTTTTGTTTTATATTCAATCAACACCATACAAAATTATATCAAATGAATAAAGCTAAATAAATAATATTTATTTTGCTAACTAAATGTCTTATCTCTACCTTGACGATGCATATTCATAATTAAGATTGATTTTTGCTTTCACACGTCGTTTTTACTGAATTTTAATCAAATTAAATTTCAATAAAAAAGATAGCAAACGGCATACACCTACTGCAGAAATGAGAGTGACGGAAAATGCACACACACTAACACATATACAGGTATACACATTGAAAACAAAGCATTCGATACGATTACAGGTCTTTTGTCCTTATTGTGTCTCAGGTATACTACCTACCATAAATTATCAATTCTATTAAATAATAACAATATACAAAACAGACGTCATTACATACATTTTTAAAAAACATCCAATATATTTGGGGAAATTGATACTGCTTGGTATAGCTTATGATTTTTAAAAACCCTTAGTACTTTCAGCACTCAGTAGAATACAGCGGTTATAGTATAAGTCTATGATGAATAATATTTCACCCTATTTAACTTTCTTCTCTTTTTTCAAAATTTTGAAGCACATTATCTGGCAGGACTGATTCTTATACGGGGAGACAGAACATTATAAAGATCCGGACCATGAATGTTAACATTTTTGGTCTGATCGGACACATTTTGAGGCTGGACTGATAATTATACGACATTGGACAGGTGTTGCTCTTGTCAGAGCAAATATTCTAGACTCCCAATGAATGCTTTTTCATTTGTAAAACAAGGAGCTATGTTCGCTTTCAATTTGATGAAATTGCCTTAGTACTTAATGTTGGTGTTTTTTCTGGCGTTTTCGGTAATTTCTTGGTGTTTTCGGTACTTCCATGGATCCTGATCAAATTACCTTTTTTTAGTTTGTAGAAATATGTCAGAGCATATATACGTCACTATTTGATTTATCATAGATAATCATTACTGATACAACTTAATTCTAACCTGAGTGATGAAAACATCATATCTGTTAACTTACTAACTTTGTAAAGATTCTTACAGGAAACGTGCGAAATATTTCCAGATACATATTACAGGCTGCCATGCACTTCATCATTCATGCTTGGACTTGCATGAGAAACGTATCACGACTGAATGTAGATAATTAATTTCAACGTTTTAAAAATAAAATTCATCATGCATCTTTGAAAGGCAATTTAAATACCATATCGATTTTTGTTTAGTGACATTCAATCATGTCCGACAGCTCAAATACTTTGCATCTGCAATGCCAAAATAGACTTGTTTAAATTTTGTGCTATTTTGACCTGACAACAATCGTAAACAAAACTACATCCGACTTCCGGTAAAAATTATTCTTCATTTGTAGCCATATCTCTCAGAGCTGTAAATCGATTGTAAAAATTTCCAAACGCAAAATATATTTCTATTGTATTAGAAAAAATAGGTTCAATTTCATTTTATTTGTAATATTTAACAAATCAAAACAAAACGCGCAGTAATATGAATTATTAAATAAATGAAAAATCCCGTAGTTGAAATTTAACGCATATCCGGAAACATTTTCTGTAGTAAAAAATAAAATTGTTCAGATTCGGAAAATCAGTGACGTGTGTTATATACGCCCCGGGAAAATGTATGAGGAACAAAAACATTCTGTATTAGCGACGCTATGGATTACTTTGTTGTTATTATCTCATTCTTATCTATTTATTTATCTATCTATTAATTTATTCATTGATTTATTTATGTATTTTTCAGTTTTTTTTAAATTCCTTCATTCATCCATTTATTAACTAATTCAGTCGTCATTTATTTACCGATTAATTAATTAATTTATTCATTAATTCAGTTTAAAACGTTTTACAAAAAATATCCTCATGACCCACTTCGATTCAGAAAACATACTTTTCCTTGTTGTTTTTCTTATTTTTTCTTTTTCTTTTATTTTCTTTATTTGTATTATTTTTTATTATTTTAATTATTTATTTATTTATTTATTTATTTATCTATTTATTTATTTATTTATTTATCTATCTATCTATTTATTCATTTGTGGGGGAGGGATTCCCAAAAGTATAAAGACTAAAGTTAGAACGGAAGACAATAGCACTATATAAGGTAAATGGAAGGTGGTGAAGAAGGCTTGCATAACTTGACTGGAATAAAACAATGGAAGATTGAGGAAAATGTAAAAGTCATAGATCATAGCCAACACTAGATTCCCTGGATGAAAGAGATAGCTAGAAGGATAAGTTACTACGTGGAGTGAGGAGTACAGGCAAAAAGCACAAGGAGGTCAGAGAGCATGTCAAGGGGCAGTAGAAAGTATGTAAAAAAGCTAGCAATGGAGGCAGTCGCTGTAGCAGGACATCAAAATATGAGAAAAAACTATATCACAACAAGCATATTGTAAAAAAAAACCTGATCCAGATAACAATACAAGACATGAATTGTAATACAAAATGAATAGAAAGGCGGATTGAAGAACACCTCAAGGAACCACCGAACAGACCACCTCCAGAAACAAGCTCGTATACCACCAGCAGAAAGTGAGCTTGACAATTCCCTCTAATACAACTACGAAAAGAACAACCGAAGAGCTATCAAATCCCCGAACAACTGAGTGATTGGGGTACAGATTAAGTCAGCCCTTGCAACATCAATGGCGATCCTTCAACCTTCAGAGTGAGGAGGAGAATATATTTCGGAGCTACTGAAAGTGTGTGTGTGTGGGGGGGGGCTTCATTTCCAAACTTCTGTAGTTAGGACATCTCGATGCCACAACTACAGGTAGATGATGCTCTTGTCAACACCAGTGGAAGTATTCAATCGTTTACTGCCGGACAAACTGAAGATATCTGTGGACCAGCACCTGTATTACAAATAAGCTCTTTTCAGGAAAGACCGTTAGTGTCCTGATCAAATCGTCACACTTCGCATATCATTGAGCAATCCATGCAATGGAAGTGATCATTGTACATCAACTTCATTGACTTTGAGAAGACTTTTGATAGCGTAGACAGAGAATACCTGCGAAAAATCATGAAACATTATGAAATTCCAGTCAAATTCACTTCATTCACTAAAGCCATCTGTAATGGAATGACATACGGGAAGAAGTTCCGGGTGTATGTAGACGTCAGACAGGACTGTACATTGTCATCTGGATTCAGCATTTTCTTCATTTGTCCTTATTAGAATAAACAAAAAGAAGAGAATAAAAATAATAACCTGATTTCACTTTGAAGGTATTATGTTTTCCCGTCATCAAGTGTACCCCCCTTCTTCTATTGTTTTGGCGCTGTCCACTACAACCGCTAGAGGTACGCCAATTGGGTTGTTCAAGTCCCAGCCCGTGATCACATGGCTTTCCGCCTAAACTTCTGAAGGCACTAATATATGTCTCAGTTGAGTGTCTTTACACTATATGATGTTTCAGTACTGTTGTTCATTCCATTTCTTTTCTCTTCGCCTCCATAGCCACAAAGATGCTGTCTCGATCTCTCTACTACTGAGCGTTCAAACAAGTTTTCACATTTCACCGACGATTAACAGGTCCCTCCACCTCCCAGCCACGCCGCTGATAGTTTGTCATAAGATCTTTAAATCCGTTCCTCTTTCGTTCGTAGACCTCATCCATCTTTCCTCCAGTGGCACCATAGGCCCACCGGAAAAGCTTGTTTTGTTAAAGGAGACAAAATGACAGTATCTGGTATCCAGTTGGTAACAACTCTTTCTGGAAGGAACTGCATGCGATACTTCAGGTCTGTTCGAATATTTCCTTGTTTCCCTCTCTCCAGTGCTTCTGCGAGATCCGAATATACTCTGTCTTGGCGTCATGTGTATCGACCATCTGTCTGAAATGTATTGCAAGAAGAAAAAATGTGCCCCATGTTGGCAAGCCTTCCACAAAGAACACAGTTTGGGTCGTCTGTTAAACCCCATGCAGGTCACTAAAATCATTTGAATAAGCAGCATGTCGTACACATACCTCAGGTGAAACGTGAGTCTGTGTGCTCCATTAACCAGCTGTCATTTCCCATCCCAATCTTGCCAACTGCTTTTTTCATGCATACTGCTTTGACCATTCTAGCAACTTCCATTGTGCGGACTTTCCGTTGAACTAAGTGCCACCTTTTTCTCCTGCGTAGCCGTTCGCAATCCCCATCTTGTTGTAATGCCAAGTCATTGTCGTCCAACTGCCACTCTGTCATTAACCTCTCCATTCTTTATGAGAGAGTTGCCTCTCGAGCTCTTCTCTTAGATGACTATCCCCTTCATGATCTAATCCCTATACCACCATTCCGCATTTTTCATCTTTATTGAGAAGTTGTCTCACCTATGTTACTTTAAATTACTCGGTGATGGACGTCAGGTGTAGTTGTAGCTTTGAACTCGAGTTGTACAATCCAGTGATGCTGAATCACCGTGGTACCGCCAACCATCGTCCCAAAACACTGCATGCTAATCTGCCGTTCCATTGCTTCGACTTACGAAAAGAGAAAGTTATTGAGGTAGCACTCCATGGTAAATCCATGCTTACTAAAGTCGGGCAAATTAACACCAAGAACATTGCACTATCATGGTGAGCTGGAGTACATCAGCATGAGGATAGGGCAGCATTCAAATGCTTAACATCAGATAGGAATGAACTTGAGGGAGATATTCAAAATAACTTAGATAGGGATGTTCAGCTCCGAAGTGAAAGTATTCCTCTCTTACAGAGCTGAAACATGAAAAAACGTGGTCTCTGACAGGAAAATCCAGTTCACTATCAAAGGCTCTCTGACGACAATATTCAGAATTTGGTTATTTTATCACATAATCAAGTAGGAACTCTAGCAGATAACAAACCAGATTCTGGAGCGAAAGTGGGCCTGGATTTGACACAAGATAAAGAAAGAGCAGGCCGAAGAAGACATGGAAACTCTTTGTGCGGATATGCATCAGATGAGGTGTCACACAATACTGTCCGATCCACATAGATGGCGGGGGGAGTGACCTTTTGATTGTCATACGGGTAATTCTATGTGGTTATGATAAGTTGCCAAGTAAATACGTTTTATTCCTCACTGGTTACTCTTTTATGTATGGTGATAAGCCGGAACGATTATTCTAGTCAGTGTAATTTTAATGTTATGCTTTATTACCTAAAATCTAAACCCGACCAGCTCAAGAAAGGGTCCACAAAACTCTACTCCGATGGGGTTATATGGATTTTTCTATACCCTACTGTGCCCTGGTATACACGCCTAAAATAGAGGCAGAATGAGGATGGTTGTCAGTCAAGTTAAGTCAGGGTCATGATACCGCTTTAAGTTTAAAGTCGAAATTTTAATCTTTGACATTCAAAATTTAGTCTAGTTCCATTAAACGCTCATTTTCTACAGATTCCTATCTCAAATTTTGTTGGCAGTACTGTATGGATTAACACTGGTGAAAAATATTGTTCCATAAAAGATTAAATAAGAAAATTTAATGAAATCTTGAAATTTTTGTACAAAGTAAAAACTAAAATCTGTAATTATGACTTTGTGGATTAATTAACATTGGTGAAAATATTGCGCGGAGTAAATGGAGACGAGAAAATATATAACGAAGACTTGAAAATTTCACTTGATTCCAAGATTGTTTCATGATTTTGTGGTCAGGTGTTCGTAAAATTTCAATTCGTTTTTATCTCGAGAAAATGATTTTTTGTCAAGTGTTCGAACCTATTTTTTGTATTTTGAATAGTGTTTTACGCCACACGCAACAACTTCTCTTAGTTATATGGTAGCGGCTAGTTTTTATTGGTGGAGGAGAGAAACCGGTTATTTTAAATGAGGATCGAGATTCCCAAATGAGATTAAAATTCTCGTCTGGGGACCAATATAAATTAGGCTTAAAAATGGAATACCGGAAACTTGTAAACCGGGATTCATTTTGGATATTATAATACCAAGTAAACTTCCAATATTACCTGTTTCGATTTACCGTATTGCATGTATGACGCACCTGCTTGGAAATGGTAATCCTTGGTTAAACATTTCAGTTGATAATTCGATAAAAGTGTTATTTTGGTAATGTAAAACGATTTTTTTCTTCTGAATCAGGAGAGAATTCAAATTTTGAGTCATACACTCTATTTAACAGTGAGAAAATAAAATGTATTCGTCCACCCGGATTTCTAGTCGATCCTTCCCCAGTCAATTCGTCTCCGGTCAATCCGTCCCCAAGTCAATCCGGCCACAATTACCGTAGTCGATCCGGTTGATATATATATATATATATATATATATATATATATATATATATATATATATATATATATATATATATATATATATATATATATATATAATCGCTGGTTTCGTACATGATATATTTCTACTCGAGATAAAAATCGTAAGACAAGTATAAGGATTTAGAATTTTAGATTCTTATTTTAAAATTAAATTCTTTATTGACAAATGCAAGTACAAATGAATATGAATATATATTGTAGTAAATTAATGAGTAATAGCTTTGCGATATTAATACCGTGAATGTAAAAGTATACCGGTATTTTACAATATTTTAAAAGATGACCATATACATTTGTGTAGAATGCGGGACGTTTCGCCCCTATTGTCGTTTCGCACTGGGATATTTCGCCCCAATTACCAATTTGCCTGGGGATGTTTTGCCCCTATGGTATATTTAATTAATAAAACAGAAGTTTGAATCTTGTGTATTGTTAGACTTATATATCGTTGGGGTTTATGTATTTTATGTTGTTTTGTTTATTTTTATATTTACTGTATTTGTTTTTTTCTACGGAGGTAATGCTATTTTTAAAAATGTCCGGAACTTTTCTTCAAGTGCCATTTTTTGTTAGATTTAACAATTGTTGTGAAGGGCAATGAGCACTTTAACTTTAAGTGGCCCATACTAGTAATTTAACATTAAAAGTGAAATTAAACATAAATTAGCTTCCTTGATAAAAGTTTTAAAAATGGTTGACCAAACGGGAACATTCTTGTAATTTTGGTATGATAATAACAGAATAACTCTTAATATATGGATATATTAAAAATACAGGTAGATCAGATGGTTTAATCAGAGATATATAAAGCCTTTATACATGTATAGCCTTGATGTAATGTAAAAACTATACATATAAATATTTTGAATGTAAATGTTTTCCATAAAAGTGACATTCCGGTGATTTATTCCAGGCTTATGCAAGATGCACCAGTGAAAATTTGGTAGCCTATACATAAAAAATAAATCAGTGCAATAAATATTGCAAAATATTGCTATTCATTTTTAAAATCGGTGTAAAATTTCGGATTAATGCATGCATAGTTTATTCTACATATCAATCCTTTGTTTGGGGAATATCTGGATAAGATTACATTTTCAATACATATCCAAGCATGTACAATGTAACTTTCAAAGTAATATGACATCTACGTGATTATTATTACCCATGACCATCCGAAATTCATCACTAAGTATCCTATTTTTCTAATGCAGCTTCACAGTCTAGTTGTTTCATTTTTTTAAACCACTTCAAAAGATTCTTTTTTTCCAACACTGTCACGCCACCATGTTTTATTTTATATCCATCCGTAGTTATTCATTTTAAACCGTTTTGTCCTGACAGTCTTAGAACAGAAAGTTGATGTCTTTCCTTCATGTATGATATTTTAGATTTCTTCCAGAGTCCCCTTTCTATTACTTTACATCAGCCTCGAAAGTTGCAAGTGATAGTGCACAGAAAACATTCGTTTATGTTCAGATCAGTGTCTATTTTCTACACTTTAACGTGTCTGAAAATTTCTTTATAACACTTGAATTTGTTGTTCGAGGTATTGCCAATATTCTCCCTGTTTTAGCCTTAATTTACTTTGTTTGGTAAGTTTCTATGATATGCTTTCTAACATTAACAGAAATTTCTGACAATTAATGAGACTGTATATTTATCAGATTGATACATAACATATGTAGTGAGGAGACGATAAATATAAACACTGACGTCATCAGAATGTTTTATGTATGAATCTGTAAAATATCAGAATCAAACCTGTTTTCTATAAATAACGCAAATCAAAATAAACTGCGATGAGTTTATAACTAATTGTATGTTTATCTTCAGTGGCGAATACTTATGTCCCATGACTGTATAACATTTTACTTTGTAGACTCTAAAACTTTAACTTAACATTGATGCTTTCAAAATCTTAACATCAAATTTGAAGCTTTTCACTGGCATTTGGGGACGTATCCATATGAGTGAAAGATTCTTGAGTGGGATGTTAAACAATACAAGAACAACATCATCATATTTAATCTCTGTTTCTGTATATATATATGTTGAAAAACCACTTCTGGCATATAATCAACAGAAGGAGAGAGCACAGGTATCCGTAGTCTTATGGCGGCTTGATCTAAAGCCTTCCACAGTCTTTGATTGCACTTGGTGGTCTTCCAGCTCGTTTAAGAAATTTAACCCTTTACTGTGCCCCAATGCATGGTCAGAACTTTCATTTAAAGGGTTAAACAATGTTGAATACCAGTAGTTGAACTTGAATAGAATTTAAAGTTACCTGGCATAGAGGTAGCTCATATGGACTACATACTGTTATCAATGATGTACTATGTACATTTGTAGATATGAAGGAAAGTGATCGAAAATATGTGATTAAAGGATCTTTAAAAAAAAACCAAAATTGGTGAAAATGTATCTGAATCTGTGCCTCAATCTCACATGTATTTATCAAAATCTGGAAGGGGAAATTAAGTATTAACATTCCCTTATATAGAATTTTTGTTGGAAATATTACAGAAAAAAATTATATTTGCTTTCTTATCTTTTTTAACATGACAGCTGAGTGGTTAAATAGCTAAAAACTACACATCTATATAACTGTTTCATTTAATCATTGTAGCTGTGAAAGAGCATGTCTTGGAGCTTTCATAACCTATAATATTGTTTCGTTTTTCTTTTGAATGAGGAGTATATATTTTATCTTCGGTTGAGACTCATCAAATAAAAAACCTAAATGTTATTATTGTAGTCCTGATAGTGTTCAGTTCTGTCTGATTTATAACATCTCGGGGTATAAATTTGAATTCATCTTGGTTTCTGCTTCTCTTTTTCAGATACTGAGAACTGGACGATATGCTTCCTGGGTAGCTAGAATATTTCGGAGAAGTTTTTTTCTTGTTGTGTCCGTGGTGTATATTTTGATGGTCATATTTGCACTGTTCAACTACAGAAGTCATTGTATATTTACATATCCAGAATCTCTGATCAGACTTCATCTCTTGACAGAAAATGAAGCATCACATATTTGCCGAGTGGACTGGGATAATTTAGGTAACAGGTTCTTTGGAGGATTTTATGCTCTCAAGATTGAAAGTTCGGATGCACTTTGCTTATTTTGGTCTTCCTGTCAAAGGGGCCTCCGTGGCTGAGTGGTTAGAGCATCACACTTTGAACCATGAAGTCTCTCACTTCTGGTCAGCGCAGGTTCAAACCCCGCTGGAACCTAATTTGATCTTTGTGAGAAAATTTTCCAGTTTGCTTGTGGAAGGACTTTGGTCTCTTCACTTGTGGAAGGACGTTGGTCTCTTCACTTGTGGAAGGACGTTGGTCACTTCACTTGTGGAAGGACGTTGGTCTCTTCACTTGCGGAAGGTTGTTGGTCTCTTCCTGGGTACATTGTAACTGGGTCCGCTCCTCCACCATTAAAAACTAGCCACCACCATATGACTGAAAAATTGTTGAGTGTGACTGGCGTAAAACGCTACGGTATTAATAATAAAAAAAATCAAATCTAATTTTCTTGTCCATCCAAATTTCAAATGTAATATTCCTGAGAACTTTTGGACCAAACAAAACAGAATCTTTATGTTTGGCTAAAATAAAGAGTTAAAGGTGATTCATATCTGTATATACCATATGCATTCCAAAAAAACAAAAATGAAACATATTAACATCAAAGTCACAGAGATTTTGAAATTACCAGAAAAGCGGCCAATTTTACAAAAGTACGGTGAAATCTATCTGATAACTGGTCCAAATCACCAGTGATTTTCCATTTCATTTCAATTGTGTATATATACATGTACAGACCAGTAAAAAATTTTCTTTGACCAGTAAAATTCCTTTAGTCACTGGTCCAGCTAACCAGTATGGCAGTAATTTTTTTTTATTTCAAAATGTCTGAAGTCAGACTTGGTTAAAGTGGCCTCCGTGGCGAGTTGTTAGAGATTTATTCTTTCCTTTTCTTTTCCTTTCTCTCACCTCGGGTGGGCATGGCTGCTAGTCCCACTGAAACATACATCATGTAAACTGACTTTGTGAGAAAGTTTGCATGTTTATGTACGGAAAGCTGGGGGTCTCTTCCTGGGTACATTGTAACCAGATTATCTCCATCATTATAAACTGGCCACCAACATGTTGTTGAGTGGGGCTAAACCCAACATTTAAACAAAACAAACAAAAGGATCTGTATGGATGTTTAGGGTCAAATATTAATATACAAGTACATGTACTAATGCAATTGCCTGAGATAGAGAGTACCAACAAATACAATATACCCCATATATTGATCTACAGGTGTGTGTAGGAACTCTTGTTTAGTTATTCAGTTTCTGTCATTTTTAATGAAATTTTCTATCATCTGATTAGTATGGTACACCTTTG
This sequence comes from Atrina japonica, assembly GCA_030159075.1. Lineage (NCBI taxonomy): Eukaryota > Metazoa > Mollusca > Bivalvia > Pterioida > Pinnidae > Atrina > Atrina japonica. Next base: position 185,345 of record BROG01000563.1, read on the forward strand.
TAGCTTTCCAAACTTTTGCAACTTTTGTACATACATGTATTTAACCCTGTCACCCCTGAAAATCTAGATGGTATGCTCTTTTCCATTGTTAAGATCAGTCTATTATGGCCTGTTGGGTTGAAAGGGTTCACATAATAAAAAATAATATTTCCTCTCTTCAAGGGGTATTTTTTCTCACCTCTAAGTTCATGCAGTGTGTGTCTTAAATCAGTTATCATCACCATAGAAACATTTTGATATCTATCAAGTTAAATCAGTTACTCTACTTATAATATGAAAACATCAAATCTTGTAGATTTATCAACATCTTGATTTTCTTACCTTTCTCAACAGGTGTTCAGAAGATAGACATATTCAAAGCTCACGACTTGCAACAAATTTCATTGAACAATCCATTGGTAAAGCAAGGAGGGTTATATAAACCAACAAAATGTCAGTCGTATCAGAAAGTAGCCATAATCATTCCATATCGTGATCGAATGCATCATTTTAAGATGCTTCTTAATAGATTACATCCGATGTTACAGAAACAGAATGTTGAGTATAGGATTTATGTCATAGAACAGGTAAGTATTTTTACTGGTAAATATTGTCACTTTCAAGAGTTGCAAAATTTAATCTGATGTCATGGAAACAAATGTAATTGAAGATTTTTTGTTGTAGAACAGGAATGTTTTACTGCATTCCTGGTTATTTTCGCCTTTTTATGACAGAAAACATACCAGTATTCAAATTTTTTTTAAATCACCCTTCATCATAAAACTACCGTCTGGAATCGCTATGCTCTTTTCTACCTGTGGTCTCGTGCAACCGAAATCTTTCTTACATATTCTTATTATTCATGAAGCCTCAGGTAATGTGAGTAATTGATGCTCACATTTGACCACTGATCTGATGGAGGCTTTTAAACTTTAACAATTTCAGAATTGTATTGAATAAACAGACTGTGCTATAACTTCCGTTGCTAATCACAACTACTGTGATTGAGACCACGAGTAGGAAAGTGCAGAATGATTCCGGACTGTGGTTTTACGATGTTGAAACTCACCCTAAATCACTATAGTCTTATGGATGGGTAGTGTGGCAATGCTTAAATCATTTAGCTTGAAAATTTTACTTTCATTTTACATTCACCTTCTCATCTAAGGATTAAAAATGACGAAAATTAAAAAGGAAGCAAACATTTCCAGTTATACAGTGTGAATACAGGAGGGTAGGAGGAAGCCCCAAGCTACTCTCGACCTTCTAAAGGGTGCATTATTGCATGTATTGGGAGAATAGAGTACAGTAATATTCCCATTAGAAGAATAAATGTACTGATGAACTCCTTGCACAGGAGAATCAGGGCTGTGACAAATGTGCGAGGGGGTGAGGAAGTGGGGCTTACCAGATACTGAGAAGTCAGTCCATTTCATTTTGTGTTATTTGGGGATGTATCACTGGCAGGTGGTGATAAAACATACATGTACTTACTATTACAGGCAGGTGATGATAAAACATACATGTACTTACTGTTACAGGCAGATGATGATAAAACATACATGTACTTACTGTTACAGGCAGATGATGATAAAACATACATGTACTTACTGTTACAGGCAGGTGATGATAAAACATACATGTACTTACTGTTACAGGCAGGTGATGATAAAACATACATGTACTTAATATTACAGGCAGGGGGTGATAAAACATGCATGTACTTACTGTTACAGGCAGATGGTGATAAATCATACATGTACTTACTATTACAGGCAGGTGGTGATAAAACATACATGTACTTACTGTTACAGGCAGATGGTGATAAGTCATACATGTACTTACTATTACAGGCAGGTGGTCATAAAACATACATGTACTTACTGTTTGGGGATGATAAAACATACATGTACTTACTATTACAGGCAGGTGGTGATAAAACATACATGTACTTAATAATACAGGCAGGGGGTGATAAAACATACATGTACTTACTGTTACAGGCAGATGATGATAAAACATACATGTACTTAATATTACAGGCAGGGGGTGATGAAACATACATGTACTTACTGTTACAGGCAGATGGTGATAAAACATACATGTACTTACTGTTACAGGCAGGTGGTGATAAAACATACATGTACTTACTATTACAGGCAGGTGGTGATAAAACATACATGTACTTACTATTACAGGCAGGTGATGATAAAACATACATGTACTTACTATTACAGGCAGGTGATGATAAAACATACATGTACTTAATATTACAGGCAGGTGGTGATAAAACATACATGTACTTACTGTTACAGGCAGATGGTGATAAACCATACATGTACTTACTGTTACAGGCAGGTGATGATAAAACATACATGTACTTAATATTACAGGCAGGGGGTGATAAAACATACATGTACTTACTGTTACAGGCAGATGGTGATAAAACATACATGTACTTACTATTACAGGCAGGTGATGATAAAACATACATGTACTTAATATTACAGGCAGGGGGTGATAAAACATACATGTACTTACTGTTACAGGCAGATGGTGATAAATCATACATGTTCTTACTATTACAGGCAGGTGGTGATAAAACATACATGTACTTACTGTTACAGGCAGATGGTGATAAATCATACATGTACTTACTATTACAGGCAGGGGGTGATAAAACATACATGTACTTACTGTTACAGGCAGGAGGTGATAAAACATACATGTACTTACTATTACAGGCAGGTGGTGATAAAACATACATGTACTTAATATTACAGGCAGGGGGTGATAAAACATACATGTACTTACTGTTACAGGCAGGTGATGATAAAACATACATGTACTTACTGTTACAGGCAGATGGTGATAAAACATACATGTTCTTACTATTACAGGCAGATGATGATAAAACATACATGTACTTACTGTTACAGGCAGGTGATGATAAAACATACATGTACTTACTGTTACAGGCAGGTGATGATAAAACATACATGTACTTAATATTACCGGCAGGGGGTGATAAAACATACATGTACTTACTGTTACAGGCAGATGGTGATAAATCATACATGTACTAACTATTACAGGCAGGTGGTGATAAAACATACATGTACTTACTGTTACAGGCAGATGGTGATAAATCATACATGTACTTACTATTACAGGCAGGTGGTGATAAAACATACATGTACTTACTGTTACAGGCAGGGGGTGATAAAACATACATGTACTTACTATTACAGGCAGGTGGTGATAAAACATACATGTACTTAATAATACAGGCAGGGGGTGATAAAACATACATGTACTTACTGTTACAGGTAGATGATGATAAAACATACATGTACTTAATATTACAGGCAGGGGGTGATAAAACATACATGTACTTACTGTTACAGGCAGATGGTGATAAAACATACATGTACTTACTGTTACAGGCAGGTGGTGATTTACATGTACTTACTATTACAGGCAGGTGATGATGTCAAACATCTTACTATTACAGGCAGGTGATGATGAAAACATACATGTACTTACTATTACAGGCAGGTGATGATAAAACATACATGTACTTAATATTACAGTCAGGTGGTGATAAAACATACATGTACTTACTGTTACAGGCAGATGGTGATAAACCATACATGTACTTACTGTTACAGGCAGGTGATGATAAAACATACATGTACTTACTGTTACAGGCAGGTGATGATAAAACATACATGTACTTAATATTACAGGCAGGGGGTGATAAAACATACATGTACTTACTGTTACAGGCAAACAGGTGATAAAACATACATGTACTTACTATTACAGGCAGGTGATGATAAAACATACATGTACTTACTATTACAGGCAGGTGATGATAAAACATACATGTACTTAATATTACTGGCAGGGGGTGATAAAACATACATGTACTTACTGTTACAGGCAGGGGGTGATAAAACATACATGTACTTACTATTACAGGCAGGTGGTGATAAAACAACATGTACTTAATAATACAGGCAGGGGTGTCATGTACTTACTGTTACAGGTAGATGATGATAAAACATACATGTACTTAATATTACAGGCAGGGGGTGATAAAACATACATGTACTTACTGTTACAGGCAGATGGTGATAAAACATACATGTACTTACTGTTACAGGCAGGTGGTGATAAAACATACATGTACTTACTATTACAGGCAGGTGATGATAAAACAAACATGTACTTACTATTACAGGCAGGTGATGATAAAACATACATGTACTTACTATTACAGGCAGGTGATGATAAAACATACATGTACTTAATATTACAGGCAGGTGGTGATAAAACATACATGTACTTACTGTTACAGGCAGATGGTGATAAACCATACATGTACTTACTGTTACAGGCAGGTGATGATAAAACATACATGTACTTACTGTTACAGGCAGGTGATGATAAAACATTGTACTTAATATTACAGGCAGGGGGTGATAAAACATACATGTACTTACTGTTACAGGCAGATGGTGATAAAAATACATGTACTTACTATTTTGATGATAAAACATACATGTACTTACTATTACAGGCAGGTGATGATAAAACATACATGTACTTAATATTACTGGCAGGGGGTGATAAAACATACATGTACTTACTGTTACAGGCAGATGGTGATAAATCATACATGTACTTACTATTACAGGCAGGTGGAGATAAAACATACATGTACTTACTGTTACAGGCAGATGGTGATAAATCATACATGTACTTACTATTACAGGCAGGTGGTGATAAAACATACATGTACTTACTGTTACAGGCAGGAGGTGATAAAACATACATGTACTTACTATTACAGGCAGGTGGTGATAAAACATACATGTACTTACTGTTACAGGCAGGTGGTGATAAAACATACATGTACTTACTGTTACAGGCAGGTGATGATAAAACATACATTTACTTAATATTACAGCCAGGGGGTGATGAAAACATACATTGTACTTACTGTTACAGGCAGATGGTGAAAAAACATACATTACTTACTATTACAGGCAGGTGGTGATAAAACATACATGTACTTACTATTACAGGCAGGGGGTGATAAAACATACATGTACTTACTATTACAGGCAGGTGGTGATAAAACATACATGTACTTACTATTACAGGCAGGCCTTGACCACTTTAACAGGGGCAAGTTGATGAATGCTGGATTTAAAGAAGCACTGAAGATAGATGATTATGACTGTTTTGTTTTCCATGATGTCGATCTCATACCAGAAAATGATAAAAATCTGTACATGTGTGACGATCATGTCAGGCAGCTTTCCTCTGCCATTGACGAAATGCGCTATCAGTAAGTTTAAATGAGGGTTATTGTAAGAATAAACAGATGATGTATTCATTTATATCAGTTATGATATAAACAAGCAATTTAAAAAAATTAGAATAACCAAATTTTATAGGTTTATTTATTTATTTAATTTAAAAATGAATATGTCAACATTAATATCCAGTACAAACGTGGTGTTTATTCTGTCAAACGCTCTACCATGTTTTCTTAATTACTTACCCAGGAAAGTACTAGTAGGCATAGGCCTACTTAATTTTCCAGTACGGCAATTATTTACTATTTAATTCACATGTAGACTGAACTAATATGTTCTGTGATTGTTATAAAATACACATGTAGCGATAAATTTTTCTTTTTAGTCAAGTTTTACAGAATCTTATAATTATAAATCTATACTTTATATACATGTAGAACAAATGTTGATATACTATTGCCCACAACTTGATCCTGGATGAACCGGCAATAATTTGCACTTGATATATCGCAAATAAATTTCAATTTAAGTCTCATTTTGTCTGATCAAATTGCTCAATAAATAAATTATCATTTTTATCTTTAAAATATAACTTCTGTGTGCGACTTAAACGTAAATACCAGCACTGCCCTTTAAAAACAGGATGTTCAAAAAAGTCAACACTTACGAGATTAACCAGGTAAGCTTGTTACGCACGGACGATTTTTATTGCATATTGAAGTGTCAAGTCATTCATTTTGAGAATTAATCCTTTACACTATTTTTTACGGAGTGATAGTGTTTTTCTAGTGTTGCACACCAAAAATCACCGTACCGTACCGTGTTTCACTGTACACCAAGTAGAGTGTTTGACAGAATAAACACCATATTTGAACTGTAGGTTAATGTTGAGTCTTAAAACTTACATGGTTTGATAGAGGTGTTTTAAAAAGAAGTAACATTTTAACAAATTTTAATCTTAGTGCTTCCATGTAAAGTGTTTAATGAACTGCAAGGTTTTATCAGGTTCAAGTTGATATTTTTTGTTTTTCTATAGCGTCATGTACTACAACTATGCTGGTGGAGTGATTGCTATTAAGAGAGAGACGTTTAGAAAGCTGAACGGATATGCTAACTCTTACTGGGGATGGGGTAACGAAGATGATGACCTTTCGGCTAGGTGAGTGTTAACTTAATGAACACAGTGATTGGAAAGACTTTCAATCCTCATCATTGTAAGAGCAATGTCAAGAACCTGATCAAAAGTGTGGCAGAGGTTTTATTATTTTTTTAGAGACGTTTAGCAACCATACATTTAAGGATATGTCTGTATTAAAAAGGGAAATCCCCTAAAGACCATCTAATGTCACAATGTTTTGTTTTTCTTGGAAACTTACACAGTCCAAAATTTTGTAGATTGTGGAACAATTGTTGTTTTTTTTTCATTTGTAAACAAATTATTTCACAAAAAATGAATAATCAAGATGAATATATGGCTATTTTTTATTTATAAGCTTGCTTATTTAAGAATTTTTCAAAAACATTTGTGGTATTTCTTTGTTGTCATGGTATTACTTTGTCATCATGGTATTACTTTGTCACCATGGTATTACTTTGTCACCCTGGTATTACTTTGTTGTCATGGTATTACTTTGTTGTCATGGTATTTGTTGTCATGGTATTACTTACTTTGTTGTCATGGTATTACCTTGTCATCATGGTATTACTTTGTTGTCATGGGATTACTTTGTCATCATGGTATTACTTTGTCATCATGGTACTACTTTGTCCTCATGGTTTTACTTTGTTGTCATGGTATTACCTTGTCACCCTGGTATTACTTTGTTGTCGTGGTATAACTTTGTCATCATAGTATTACTTTGTCACCCTGGTATTACTTACTTTGTTGTCATGGTATTACTTTCTCACCATGGTATTACTTTGTTGTCATGGTATTACTTTGTCATCATGGTATTACTTTGTTGTCATGGTATTACTTTGTCATCATGGTATTACTTTGTTGTCATGGTATTACTTTGTTGTCATGGTATTAATTTGTCATCATGGTATTACTTTGTCATCATGGTATTACTTTGTCATCATGGTATTACTTTGTCATCATGGTATTACTTTGTTGTCATGGTATTACATGTTCTTTGTCATCATGGTATTACTTTGTCATCATGATATTACTTTCTTGTCATGGTATTACTTTCTTGTCATGGTATTACTTTGTCACCATGGTATTACTTTGTTGTCAAGGGATTACCTTGTCATCATGGTATTACTTTGTTGTCATGGTATTACTTTGTCATCATAGTATTACTTTATTGTCATGGTATTACTTTGTTGTCATGGTATTAATTTGTCATCATGGTATTACTTTGTTGTCATGATATTACTTACTCTGTTGTCCTGGTATCACTTTGTCACCATGGTATTACTTTGTCACTATGCTATTACTTTTTTGTCATGGTATTACTTTGTTGTCATGGTATTACTTTGTCATCATGGTATTACTTTGTTGTCATGGTATTACTTTGTTTTCATGGTATTACTTTGTCATCATGGTATTACTTTGTTGCCATGGTATTACTTTGTCATCATGGTATTACTTTGTCATCATGGTATTACTTTGTCATCATGGTATTACTTTGTTGTCATGGTATTACTTTGTAATCATGGTATTACTTTGTTGTCATGGTATTACTTTGTTGTCATGGTATTAATTTGTCATCATGGTATTACTTTGTCATCATGGTATTACTTTGTTGTCATGGTATTACTTTGTCATCATGGTATTACTTTGTCATCATGGTATTACATGTTCTTTGTCATCATGGTATTACTTTGTCATCATGATATTACTTTTTTGTCATGGTATTACTTTCTTGTCATGGTATTACTTTGTCACCATGGTATTACTTTGTTGTCAAGGTATTACTTTGTCATCATGGTATTACTTTGTTGTCATGGTATTACTTTGTCATCATAGTATTACTTTATTGTCATGGTATTACTTTGTCATCATGGTATTAATTTGTCATCATGGTATTACTTTGTTGTCATGATATTACTTACTCTGTTGTCATGGTATCACTTTGTCACCATGGTATTACTTTGTCACAATGCTATAACTTTTTTGTCATGGTATTACTTTGTTGTCATGGTATTACTTTGTCATCATGGTACTATTTTGTCATCGTGGTATTACTTTGTTGTCATGGTATTACTTTGTCATCATGGTATTACTTTGTTGCCATGGTATTACTTTGTCATCATGGTATTACTTTGTTGTCATGGTACTACTTTGTCATCATGGTACTTCTTTGTCATCATGGTATTACTTTGTTGTCATGGTGTTACTTTGTTGTCAAGGTATTAATTTGGCAGCATGGTATTACTTTGTTGTCATGATATTATTTACTTTGTCATCATGGTATTACTTTGTCATCATGGTATTACTTTGTCATCATGGTATTACTTTGTCATCATGGTATTACTTTGTTGTCATGGTATTACTTTGTCATCATGGTATTACTTTGTTGTCATGGTGTTACTTTGTTGTCATGGTATTAATTTGTCATAATGGTATTACTTTGTTGTCATGATATTACTTACTTTGTTGTCATCGTAATATTTTGTCACCATGGTATTATTTTGTCACTATGCTATTACTTTGTTGTCATGGTGTTACTTTGTTGTCATGGTATGACTTTTTCATCATGGTACTACTTTGTCATCATGGTATTACTTTGTTGTCATGGTATTACTTTGTCATCATGGTATTACTTTGTTGTCATGGTATTTCTTTGTCATCATGGTATTACTTTGTCATCATGGTATTACTTTGTCATCATGGTACTACTTTGTCATCATGGTATTACTTTGTTGTCATGGTAATACTTTGTCATCATGGTATTACTTTGTCATCATGGTATTACTTTGTCATCATGGTATTACTTTGTTGTCATGGTATTAATTACTTTGTTGTCATGGTATTAATTACTTTGTTGTCATGGTATTACTTTGTCGCCATGGTATTATTTCATCATCATATCATCAATAGTTTTGCATGATGATCAGAATCAGGAGGGAAACCTTTTCACAATTTATATGCATTTGATGAGGAAATTTCATTTGTACATTATCTAAACACAGCTTCTTTTTTGGTATGTACATTTTCATGTGTAGGTAAGCTGTCTATGCTCCCCTCACTACAAGGCTCCGTGTGTATGTTTTGTCTCTCTCAGACAACATATGATTTTATAGCAACCTAGACCACACAATTTTCTATCATTCATTATGCTGATAAAGATGGCAGAAACTTCTAAAGTGGCCTCTTGATATAAAGGAGAGGCTGTGAGTATTTTTTTATTGTTTTCATTTATATGTATATTTTTCCTAGTATATTTCAAAAACAATTCTCATATTTAAAGTTATGTCATTTCAGAGTTCAGGAAGGCGGATTTCTCTTAACACGTCCACCAGAGTACATTGGTCGGTTCAAAATGATAAGGCACAAAAAGGAGGATCGTGCTGAACATGGGTAAGTTCTCTGTGGTACCTACTAAACATGAACGAGAGAGAGAAGGAGAGAGAGAGTGTGAGTGAGTGAGTTCTTGTTTCATAATTATAAATATATTCATCTGGCAATTTGGCTTGTAAATACAAGTACATGTATCATACTGTAATATAACAACATATCTGTGTTTGAATCAAAATCATACAGCTGTTGCGAGCGAGGCTCATTGTTGTGTGATTATTTTAAGACATCGTCAGGGAATAGTTGTTTGGTTTTTATTATCCGTTTTAATCCCACTAATAATGTTTCACATACGTGAAGACACCACCAGTTATTTACAAAGAGCCTCAACCTTTGACCTATGTTATGAAATTAAGGCTCAAGCATATAGAGATCCTCTCTAATGGTACAATGATCTTTGACCTTTATTTTTTTTTTTTTGTAACAGATATGGAAATTTTCTTGGATGGAGAGGTAGATGGATGAAGGATGGACTGAACACGGGTGCCACTATGAACTACACAGTTGTTCACATCTCTGCTGAGAATCTGTATACAAACATAACAGTCGATCTAGGACCTTCCGAAGGTCATATGATTGACCCCGCTCTGGATACCACTAAAGAGTCCATGTGGTGGTAAGTACAGATAGTTCATCTGGTAAAGTGACAAGTTGGGCACAGTGATCAATGGGCACCATATTCAGAACATATCTAGCTTAAAGAGGCATTAGCTGTGTTTTCCACAAAAATTATTTTGGTTTCTATTACTTAGATTGATGTACAAAAACAATATACAGTAAAACCTGTATATAGGGGCCACCCAAGGGACCAGAGAATATTGACCTTTATGTGCAGGTGACCCTTATACACAGGTTCAATTTAGTTGAAGTATGCAGTCAAGGGACTTTTCAAAACTGGCCTTTATAGACAGGTGATCCTTATATAGAGGTGGCCACTATAGCAGGTTTTACTGTATATGTAACAGGTCTAGCTTTTGTAAATAAATTCAAGATGACCAAGTCTCATACTAAGTTCCATAATTTATTGATAGCTTCCAATCACATGTTATAAATATATATTTCGAAACCCTGAAATAATATAAATAAAGATACTATAAACATGATGAAAATATCAGAAGCTTACAAATATATCAAATATCAAAACGTTTCAAATCTCAATTATCAAAATACAATTAAATCTGAAAGTTCTGAATCGCAATTAAACTAATATTACAATTTTTTACAGATGTCTGGAATTCGATTATATGTATTTACAAAAATATAACATCATTATAAAATTGACCAAAAATACAGAAATACAAAATGAAAATCATGATGTGTTAAAAACAAAAGTATAAGATAGATATATACCAATATGTGGAATTAGGTTCTGTCTTGACTTTGAATTATCAACTACTGTCTAGTACTTTTCGACCTGATAAACGAAACAAATGAATTCCATCACACACACTGCTAGTACTCAAATAATTGCATAATCACAATAAATACATATCATTAATAACTTGTAATAACAAGCAAGAATTTATTGTGTAATAGACATTATAACAATAAGTACTTATATTTCATAAATATCAGTATTATATACTCAAAAGTATGTATTAATGAATAAACCTGATTAAAGTTCATTTCATAAACATTTACAAAGAACCAAATATGAAAATACTAATTAAAATAACTTAAATCAAACTAATATATAAATATTGGTACTTACAATTATGCGACTGGCCAGCTTGTATGCAAAATGTGATGTCCGCTAATACACATTTCGGACAACGTACTTATAGGGCCAGTTGAGGTAAAAACCATGTAATTCACGAATAAAGCAAAATATCAGTGTAGATAATGCAATACAAACAAAACCAGTTTCTACACTTGAGCAAGCTATAAATAAATATTGACCACAACAAATTAGGGTTGGTGTAAAAGTAGTACAATACGTGTTTATAGATTTTGACGGTTAGGGTAAGTGAAAAAGTATTCTGGAAACAAAATTGTATATGTACAGTTAAAAATATGCGTTTCTTATTATCAATCATTAAGTATAATATTCTTTTGATGACAATATACTACATATACACAGGCATAAAGATTCTTATATTCCTGTAGATTTTGTGAAAATAAAGTCAGGTCCAGTGTGGTATGCATGTACAAATAGTAAGGTCAAATTAATTATTTGCAAACATGTAACTGCCAAACTGGGTTTCTCGAGCAATTTTCACAAAATATAGAGGAATTCGATAATTTTTATGCTTGTGTATATTAATTAAGTAGTTAAAATAGGAAGACAATTTTGGGGAACAAACACAAGCAATGCCCCTTTAAAACATTCATCTGGGATACTGGTAAAGTGGAAAACATGGGGCGTATATCAAGCTAAAGTCTTGTTTGAATGACTTTGAGCTGAAAGCATGCAAAATTTTATGTTGCAATTAAATATTTTTTGTATACCGTATTTTACGGCCTATAGGTCGATATTTTTTTCTCCAAAGTTGTGACCTCGACCTATTACCGCATTGACTTATCTTAGTGAAATATTTAACTTGTATCTGCAATTCCTCATTTTAAAATTGTAATTCAACATTTTTCACAGGATAATCTAGAGGCCTACTCCTAACACCCATTTGTATTTACACTTAATAGAACTATTAAATGTGAACTTGTGTGTGCGTAATGCACCATGTTCATAATCGAGTGACAAAATGATGATCTTTCAAGTTACAATATCATTGGAATTCAAGACTGTGTCAGAAACTGTGTTATAAAAATACATCGTTTACATTATATTTATATGGTACAGTTTATACTTTTGAATGATTCCCTTATCTCGGCACCCTGCTGTGAAGTTGAAGTCTTCATTCAGACTTTCAGGACACTACAAGCTGTTTTCACTGGAACGTGACCTTCAACTTGATAAGGATCGTGCGGCAGTCTTTGAAGTTGGGAAAGTTTTGGAAAACGTGTTACATAAATTAATTGACACTCAACCTTGAGTATTTAATTGTTTGACAAATCCAGCTACATAATAATTTAGGTCAATGTTAGGATAAGAGAAGGATTGAGGTCACTTGTGTTAACAGCATAAAGAATTTATTGATGATTTGACAGGTAACATAATAGCGATGTATGTATACATAATCAGTACACACGAGTAATAAAAGTAATGTTAAGTATGATAAAATGCAACTTGTAAGCTTTTTAATCACAGTCCTATCTAATAATGTACAGTAAAATATTTTTTTGATTATTTTGGTTGGCTACCATCGTTTTAGCACCAGTTATTAAATGCAAACGATGTATTTTTGTATTCTCCCATTCTTGTTTTCATCTCTGCCGACACTGTCTTCCACTTCGACCTATCTAATACTTAAACTTGAATTTTTACCAAAAATTGACCGTTCGACCTATCCCCCACATCGACCTATAGGTCATAAAATACCCAATGATGATAATTTATGCCTTTGTTAATGAAACATCAGAATTCCACGTAAGTATATGTAGCTGGAGTACATACTCAAATTTGACATGTTTGAGTATCAGACTGAACTTTTGAAGTTTCTTTTTTGGAAAATAAGATTCTGTGTTTTGATGTGAATAAAAACAAATCATTGTGGTTTCTTCTGAATTCCACTTAAAAGTTTGCAATCAACTTATACATGTTATACATGTATTGTATCAAAATGATGAAATATAAGCTGAGCTAGAGTATTTACTCAAGTAACACTGGGCCCAGTAGTGTGTCTTGATAGCAGACATAGGAGTCAGCTGCTCCGAGATATTTTCACTATGAATGTATCAATGAATCATGTGCTCATCTGCTCACACTGGCTTTACTGGGCAGTAATTTTCGACTCAGTAGTGAAAAATGCCAGGTTTGGCTTTCAGTCAGTCATATTAGAGACACTAAACAGGATGTGATGGTGTACTTATTAAAGGAAATGTAAGTTGTGGTCTATCAGATAATACCCAAAATAGCAGGAGTGGCTTAATTGAAAGACCCCTTTATGCATTTGCATCAGTCCATAGCAATGGTCAAAATTTGTTGCACTTCAGCATCAGAGATTGATTGATTGATTGAATCTGGGGATCTGGTCATACCGGAAATATTTAGACACTTTTTGTAATGATTGTTCCTTTGCCAATTGACCTATCGCCAAATGCTCAACATGGCACCTTTTGGCGAACTTTTCAATTATGACGTCACAAGTAAATGACGTCAAAAAAGCACGCGGACAGCCATGTGTGTCAGACACTTGGCGATAGGTTAATGGTTTTGACATCAACAATAACAATCATCATGCATTTCATCATGTTTATTTTAATTCATTAATATTTTATTTTTTGGCAGGTTCCTGAAATTCTACTTTCCATAGAAAATCAAAAATATGAGAAGAACATTCCAGGATTTTCATAATATTGAGACCTAAGTGATTCTTTTATACCACCTTGTATTCCTACAAACATTGATCTATTGAGCTTTATACCAGAAGTATAATGTATGGGTTGAGTATGAAATGAGTACCTACTTATGAGTGTATGTTTCACATGAAGATATGAATGTGTGGTAATGAATGTTCCATTTTATCTTTTAAGTATACTGTAAACCTACATGTATTATTTATTTTGTGTGATTCTTGCTTATAACTAGGTCACAATGACCACAGTAGTAATATGTCATAACTTTTAACAATCTACTGTGATGTATCCACCTGAATGGTATACCTGGTGGCTTGTCATGGGGGCATCTTACCCTATTTTCAAACTTTTGTTTATAAATTCAAATTAATAGATGTTGATACATTTATATAAAGTTACAATTTTTCTTCCATTTTAAATTCACCCTCTCATCTAAAGGGCAAAAATGGCAAAACTTTAATGACAGCATAATCACCAGGTAGACAGTGTTTGCCATGCAATATTATGACAGATAAAGAGACACAAAATCTAAATCTAGTCCTGCCCAAACCCAGTGTTAGGAAGTTAGTCCAAGGTAAGGTCAACAGTATTACATAAGTAGGGAAAATTTATAGTGTAGGAGCATTTTAATATATTAAACATTGATAACTTGACTTAGTCGCAGAATGTTTAGTAATCTTAGCACGATATAGCCCAGAAATAGCATATTATTCTAATATTGAACATTGATAATAAGAGTTAGTCCCAGACTGCTTTGTAATCTTGGCACGGTATAGCTCAGAAATAGCATATTAATTTATACTTGTTATTCGGCTTTGATTATTTTTGCTGTGAATATTTTTCATGTTTTTATTGTAAATGTAATGGTAGGATATTTGCGAAGTCAAGTGTAGAGTGAATTGTGATGTAGGAATTGTGATGTGTGAAAGAGTCCTGTGGGTGCACCTGTTATGTTCCACTACACATGTGTTTTTGTGTATTATATGTATCCTGTATTGATAGGATACACATGTGACACAGCTCCATGTAATGTGCCACTACACACATGTATATTGTGTGTAACTAGGCTACACATGTGAGTTTCATGTCATGTGCCACTACACACATGTATATTGTGTGTAACTAGGATACACATGTGACACAGCTCCATGGAATGTACCACTACACACATGTATATTGTGTGTAACTAGGCTTGACATGTGACACAGCTCCATGTAATGTGCCACTACACACATGTATATTGTGTGTAACTAGGTTACACATGTGACACAGCTCCATGTAATGTGCCACTACACACATGTATATTGTGTGTAACTAGGATACACATGTGACACAGCTCCATGTAATGTGCCACTACACACATGTATATTGTGTGTAACTAGGTTACACATGTGACAGCTCCATGTAATGTGCCACTACACACATGTATATTGTGTGTAACTAGGTTGCACATGTGACACAGCTCCATGTAATGTGCCACTACAGGTGTGTATTGTGTAACTAGGCTTGACATATGACACAGCTCCATGGAATGTGCCACTACACACATGTATATTGTGTGTAACTAGGTTACACATGTGACAGCTCCATGTAATTTGCCACTACACACATGTATATTGTGTGTAACTAGGCTACACATGTGACACAGCTCCATGTAATGTGCCACTACAGGTGTGCATTGTGTAACTAGGCTTGACATATGACACAGCTCCATGTAATGTGCCACTACACACATGTATATTGTGTGTAACTAGGCTACACATGTGACACACCTCCATGTAATGTGCCACTACAGGTGTGTATTGTGTAACTAGGCTTGACATATGACACAGCTCCATGTAATGTGCCACTACACACATGTATATTGTGTGTAACTAGGTTACACATGTGACAGCTCCATGTAATTTGCCACTACACACATGTATATTGTGTGTAACTAGGCTACACATGTGACACAGCTCCATGTAATGTGCCACTACAGGTGTGTATTGTGTAACTAGGCTACACATGTGACACAGCTCCATGGAATGTGCCACTAGACATGTGTGTATTATGTATCACTAGGCTACACATGTGACACTTTCATGTCATGTGCCACTACACATTTGTGTATTGTGTAACTAGGCTACACATGTGACACTTTCATGTTGATTCTGTGTAACCATGTGTGACATAGCTTCATAGATATTCACAAATCTATCCACTGTACTATGATTGATAAAATCTCAACATTACAACTGTATTTACACATATAGTCTGGCATTTATTTTACATAAATTTATGTAGGACATAAATGAGACAAGTGCCACCAAATCTTATTGTAATTGTAGATGATACAGTAGGGTCATGATAAAAGTTTTATCAAAGACAACTAGTAATAGATTATGTATGATGAGTGGCAAATACAAATTCATAGGTAAAATATTTGGCAGAATGAGGCTTCATTACAAACATTGATGCTTTTTAATTTATGAAGAATCATATCAATTACACACTTGTAGTAGTTCAAGTTTACCTTAAGTATTATTGACCTGTCTTTGCTGTGATACTTTATAAATGTCGACCTACAGGTGCTTGTTCACAGAAGTAACTAAAATTCTATTGTACCACAAAATATTTTTATTTACAGAAAAAAATATATCATTCATTACATTGTGTTTTAAAAACCGAATTCCGATTTACATGATTTAAGATCCATAGGTGTGAAAAATGACTTAATCTTCGAGGACATTCCAAGGTCATTGAATAAAAACATGCTGAAATTGCTGAGATTTAAATGTTCTTACAATTAAAAATTAAAATTTTGGCCCAGAGTCTGTGAAAGAGCACCTTCAGGTGATGTACTGTGTCACCATTAATAGAATTATAATGATTTTATAACCTGTATATGTATCTATAGTGTTTGTTAGTACGTAAGTTTTACCAGGATTTTTTGGATTCAAAGTTATATAACAAAAGATGGATAAAGATAGTGTAGAGTTATCATGTGTTCGAGAACCTAAACGTCTCAAGTTTTTTAAGTCTTTCTTTTTGTATATGAAATTTACTCTTCCATTGAAATGGACCAAATTTTTATTTGGTATATATCATGTACATAGTATATACAATATAGATTGAGATGTTGTGACCTTTTTAAGTCATTTAGGTGTACTGTGACCAGTGTTTGTGCTGTGTGTGTAATTTTGTGTACACTTTTCAACTTGTAAAATGATCACTGTTCATATTTTCATCAAACTTGGTGTTATAGGGTATGGCTGTAAAAAAAAAATCCATGACTCTTGGACCTGGCACCATAAAACTTCATTTAATTAAGATAATTTGTATTTAATTCTAAATAAGAATTTATTCAAGTCTAAGAATATTCTCAAATTGGGTTGCTTAGCCAATCAGATTTCAGGGTTAGACAGATTCGAATTAAAATTTTATGCTCCCAGCCTCAAAGGTGTGCCGGGGGGCATATAGTGTTTGGATCATCCGTCTGTCTTTCTGTCTGTCTGTAATTCCGTCATTTGTAATTTGGTGACTCACTGGTCATTTCGATGTAAATAATTCTTGGAATTTGAATGGAATCAAATTTTAAAGATTAAACTTTATTTATTCTACAATGATTAACAAACAAATTAAAGCATCATTGGCTCCGATGTTGGCATGCGGGGGTAATTGCTGTGGGAGGAAATAGGAGCACTTGGAGAAAACCCACGTGTCCCAGTTGGCTATCACCATATCACCTCACATACTCCCCAAATCCAGGGATCAAACTCGGGTCACACTGGTGAGAAGCAAGTGTGTTAACCACTTTGTTATTGTATATAGTCTACAGATATAGAAGTTTGTAAAAGATTTGAAGTACTGGTATGCTACATGTCGTTATTTCTCTCTTAACATTCAGAACTTTCCTTACTTTCTGTTGCCATTAACAGGGAAAATTCATATGGAGGAATTGATCAGGGGGGGTTACGAAATTATGATTGAACTCTTCTTTTACATTCTATGTTATTTGTTTGATTAAGATTTTATAGACCAGTGGGATGCCTCAATGTTTTTGCTTCATATAAATGTTCTTTTTTAATTCAATTTACTAAGTATCCCTTTATTGTTGATCAAAGTCTGAACATTCCTGTTTTATTTAATTTAATAGATGTCCCACATATGTTAGTTGTGATTTGAATAATATTGTCTTGGTGTAGTAAAGTAAATATTGTTGTTTTTGTCATGTGAACTTTTAAAATACTTTACTGTACTAACTGGAACTCTTAGAAATGGATTAGCCATGATTGTTGGTCTCTAATGAACAAAAAATCTAATGGCTTAGTGTTTTGTAGATGACAAATTATGTCTCATATACCTTTTCTTTTAGGGGAATTCCAAAACATTTTCTTTCTTGTATACTTAGATTGATGTACATTAATGAAACAAAAAGTTGATATAGCCTACACAGGCCTAGAAATTCTTAAATGTCTGTATATTTTGTAAAACTTGCTTGAGAAAAACCCAGGTTTAGCAATTATTCATTTGCAAATTATTAATTTGTTCTTACTATTTATATATGCATATAACACTGGACCTGACCTTATTTTCTATTTTAAATTCAAGCTCAACTGATATTTTTATGCTTATAATACTTACATGCATGGCTAGTCTCGAGCATGGGCAAGGCCTGTGTTAGAATACACAAAGGATGTTATTAACTTTTTAGAAACAGGTGAAACTGTCAAAGTAGCAGGATTATTTCTGTCTTTTTGTATAGAAGTCTATGTACATGTAATTTTGTCAAAAGTGGATGGCTATTTATTGAGAGCCCCTGAATACTGTAGCTGTATTTGTGGTGTGATACAAATACATGAAATTAGATTGAGGATTATTCCACGACAGTTGGTGAGAGAGTATACAGCTGACGATGATATATTTGCTAATTACTTGCCGTCCAGTATAATTGATGGTTATTATTGAGCCCTGTATCTATATCACCTACTGTATATAGTTTTAATTTCATTGGTTGTAATTTCACAATTTTTCTGTCCTGACACAATTGTTTTTTTTTTTAAGTTTCGGATAGTTAGCACCATAAAAATAACATGAGGTAAGGATGCACTCGCGATCAAATACTGTAGAATCAGAAAATTTTGTGGGGCCAAAATTTTGTTACCGTATTTGACCCATTAAGTGACAATCTCCCTATAAGAGCCCCTCCCCCTTTTTACATACAATTGAGAATTTTTTCTAGCTGGTTGGCATGGAGATGTTGGCCTGTAAAAACATAAGTAACAGTTTATCTGTAGCCTCCAAGCAACAAAATTATGTTGATAAGTGTTATTGGTAATAATTACACCAACTTTACCACTGTGCATTACAAAAAATTAACTGCTTTATGCCAATTTGACTATTAATTGGTCCCATTAAGCGCCCACCCTTTTCCTGATTTTTGAAGTGCCCTGGGCACTTAATGGGTCGAATACAGTATTTTGAAAATAAAACAAATTGGTTGACATTAAATTCGTTATAATAAAAAATCTGTTTGTACAGAAACATATTAGGCTGCTATTATTAGGTGTGATATATGTAAAAAAAATCATCATGGTTTAAATTTCGTCGATAAATGAAAACAACGAAATTAAAACCACAACAGAAATTTCTTATTCTACAGTGTATATATATATATGTGTATGTGTGTGTACATGTGCGTGATTTTATTAAGAATTAATTCACCGAGTCTTAAGTTTGCGGATTTATCAACAACGTGAATTTAACAAGTATAAACACCGCGATTTATTGTCCCTCTGTACAGTTTAACACTAATTTACTCCATAACATTCCAATATCCCCTTTGTTGCCTTCTGATTAGTATTCCTCTGTACAAGCTGTGTTACCTGTTATCAGTAGAAATGTATTTACATGTCTTCTTGTATGTTTGTAATAGTGTTGTTACAATAGCACCATTAAATGCATTTTTTTATATCTATGACATGACACATCACATTTTTTTCTGGTAGCAATTAGATCAATTGCAAAATTGCAATTTCCATAAGTATAGTCTTGGCTGGGTACTTTTGACCTAATGCCTCTTCGACCTAGGATTATTTGACCTACCTGAATTTGTAAATGTCTATATGTTCATAGTGTTTCTCTGTATGTCCTGATATCATAAAGGTTAAAAATTAAAACATTCGATTTTACAATGTTTTAATATAACCTTTAATATATTTTTTTTTGGTTGGTAGTTGGTACCCAGCATTAAGTAGTTCTTGAGTTTTTAAGTTTATCAATTTGTTTCTTCAGTGTAATCATCGTTCCGAGACTCATCATTTATTGATTGCTCAACAAAATTTGAAGATAAAGAGGAAAACAAAATGCTTGATCAATTATTGACACTCAAATATAAAATACATGTTCTTGCACACTAAAAAGGAATTATAAATGTAGGTCGAATGGGAATTAGGTTGAGAATATCACCAACATGACCAAGTTAAATATCTATGGTCCCCTGACACAAGTTACCCATTGTGATTGGTTGATGTTTGTTGTCAGACAGTTCAGTCATGTTTTTATTTTCAAACACTGTCTACTTTTCACATACATGTATCATTGAACAGATTCTCTTTAAACATGGTATATAGCATCTCTATAAATATGTTAACAATTGAATATCATGGCCTAATGGTCCCGGAGTTTTTTAGAAGGATAGCGACTCTGGTAATAGTCATGGCTTTTTTATGTCTATAGTGAAGACCAGTGTGTTTATATTAATGATTAATGATGATTATCATTTGTTATTTTTCTTCTTGTCTGATTTACTTTGTTTATAAACCTTACAGTGTATGTGTGTGGTTTATCATGTTGACAAATTGTCAAACTCTCGGATCTCAATTTTGTGTTATGCACTTTCCCCATAGATAACACTGCCAGCGCACTTGAATTTCAATACCCCACACAAACTAATGCTGTCAAACCTATTCTGAATGAACTTTAGTGGGAATAGGTTAAAAGGTCACAAGGCAGGTGGTTGGTTAACTAGGGTGACTTAATATTCATCTTCCTAGGATATTGTATACATAAACTTAAAATGATCAAGAAACACACAAAATTTCATTTTTTCACATATTACGTGTTTTTTGTAATTAATATTCACTCTAGAATCAGCATTTTTAAATTGGAACTATTTTCCTGATGAAAGTTAAGAAGATTTTGTTTGAAGAATCACGGTGTATGAAAGTGTTTAAAAGTATTTTATAAGGAAAACTTGTAGTTGCTAGTCTCTTAGAAGTGGATTATATTAGGTCATTTCTGTTGAAAAATACTTCAAGAGGATTTTTGGGGGGCTTCATTAGACAGACAGTAGCTAAATACAGAGTCTTAGGCAGATTAAACTTTCCCTGTCAGTTGTAACACATTCCATGTGAGAAGAGTCATGCATCTTAGATCACTCATTTTACTGTGTAGATTTGTAATAGGTAACATACATGTATACAAGTTCTGCATGAAGATTTAGACTAACCAAATTGATCTGACAGAGCTGTAAAAATTTTCCCTATAAAATATTTAAGCTGAGAACTGAGTTACGATTTGTGAGCGCTTATTAGGGAAGTGCATATTTATTGCTTTCTCATTCTTTTAGTATAAATACAAAATGCAATGGAACCTCGCTGTTAAGACCACCTAACTGTGTGACTCAAGTGGTCCTGATTTATGAGGTGGTCTCTTAAGTTAGTTTCAGTACTTATTATATATTTGTCAAGAAACTGAAAATTTGTGGTCTGAACTGTGAGGTAGTCTTAAGGTGAGGTTCCACTATATATATATATACATGTATATATAAACATGTATTGCGGAAATTGCACCAACGAGATATGGTGCTATATGTTCAATTGTTTTTTCTTACTTTCATCATTTTTATTCATATCATATACAAATAAAATATATTTATGACATGTTTATGCTTTGTTTTCTTGCAACAGAAAATAAAGAAATGTCATTTTTTTCATATGATGAAGGAGTACAATGTACAGTGGTGATATATCAGTCAGTGCAATGTTAAAAATTTTAAGGTCTCCCATAGATTCAAACTGGAGACCTATTGTTTGTAAGCAGAAGCTCTACCACTACAGCACCGCAAGTGATAGTATTGTACGCTGGCAAATAGGCCTAATACGAACAAATACAAAAACAGCTTTCCTAAAATCATACGGAACAAAAAAGAGGGGTTGGGGGTTTGTTTGATTGTTTTATGTATCACCAAGAATTTTTCACTTTTATAGCAAATTCACCAGCTTTATATGAATTGTCACAAATTTTGACCTGTGCGGTGGACTGATGACAATGCAGTGGCTGATCTTTGTTAACTACGTTAACATTCCACATCCGCTTTGACACAAGTCTGTCCATGAGAAAAGCACGCAAAACAATCCAGAAGCAAGATTCACTAATCTTCATAAAGTCTTGTTTGTAGGTTAACCTTGCCATATCTTTTATTACAGTGTAAATACATAAAATTTTGGTCTGATTTATATAACTTGGTGGCACCACCTTAAATTCGAAATCTAATAGAAAATACACAAAATAAGCATAGATTGAAATGATATTTATCATACATGTACAAATATGACGAGAAACATTATCAACAAAAATGGAATCACAGGAAACAAACAATACATGGACCTTTTCACAGTCATATCTGCCAATAAAAATAATTGGGGTTATCTAAGGGCAGATAACTCTGAAAACAGGGCAATTTTCCAAAATTCCAATTTGCTAAAACATAGTCATACCCATGTTCATAGGCCTATATCTAATATAACACTTTCTCATTTTTATTTAATTCACAATCATTTAAAGGGCCATTTGCTGTGTTTACCCCCCAAAAATTAATTCAAATTGTTCTACTTTTACTACTTGTACATGATGTACAACAACAAATAAGAGCTGTACACAGGCATAAGAAATCTAATATTCCTGTACATTTTGTGAAAATAAAGGTCAAGGCCAGTTTGGTAATCATAAACAAATTATAGGGTTGAGTTAATCAATTGCAAGTGAAAAAGTGCCAAACCTGGGTGTCACAAGCAATTTTCACAAAATATATAGGGA
Organism: Atrina japonica; assembly: GCA_030159075.1. Lineage (NCBI taxonomy): Eukaryota > Metazoa > Mollusca > Bivalvia > Pterioida > Pinnidae > Atrina > Atrina japonica. The sequence goes on from BROG01000563.1 coordinate 208,673, forward strand.
TTTAAGAATTTTTATGTCTATGTATATCTCTTTTTTTGTTATTTTATATCTAAGTTGTAAAAAGGAAAAGCAAAATTTAAAAATAAAAAATACAGATAATGCCCCTTTAAGTCTACATTATTACCTATTAGAATATGCTGCTTTGCATTTGAATAGCGACAAAATTATTGGCAATCAAGTGCCCTCCCCTTTCTAAAAAAAAAATGAAAACTTTAGAAAATAATGCAACTACATGTATTGACATTTTGGGGGAAATGGTTAAACCAACTCAATCATTTTCTTACAATGAAATTATCTCTAAACACAAAATTACCTAAATTTATAAGTGTTAAAACCTGCAAACACAATTTTTAGGCAAGAAATAGGTATTGTATAGCAATAAAGTATCTCTCCGACATGATGACCGCTAGGTCAAACACTCGGAGAACCTTGATCATACATTTGCTGAACCAATGTCTGAAATATAGTTCAAAATTATATTGTCTTTTGACATATTACATTAACTTTCCCATGAATCTGAAATAAATACAACCACTTACGTTCCATTCTGTCTTCGATACAAGGTTGTTTACTAAAAATCGCAGATGTTTGTAGAAATTACTGAAAGTTAATGCAGTCTGTCAAGCACTTTTTGGCTTAAAAAAATCAGGAAAGAATAAAGCTGATAATCAGGAATATTTTAAATAAAAAATCTTATAATAGTACCAAAAAACCCACAAATGGCCACCTTCCTCCACTCTAAGTAACTAAATAAGAATTTTAGGCCAATAATATGACTTTTAGCAACAATTTGAATGTTGGCTAGATTCCATACCAAAATGTAAGTAAATTAAAAATTCTTACTAACATCTAATACATAATGTTTACAAATATATATGATATCTATAATATACAGTTATAATAAGCAAGTACAGTGGATTCCTCTTAAATGCATAGCCAAAATGTCAGAGAAAATTATGCAAATAACAAGAATATGCAATTAACAGGAAAAGTGTTTTTCAGTAAACAATGATGATTCATAACCATCTAGCCCTTTTATTTGCATGTATAAAACTATAATAAACATCCTAGGTACACTAGTAATGGATTCTCATTAAGCATTGGGGTAAAATAATGTTGTAAAGCAAAATTTTCATAAAACACAGTTTGGTATGTTCACATTTCTCATTAAAATAGTATATCCACATACAAGTTTTTTCTGTAATCTATACATTTTGCTCCATTTCGTGGAATATTTTATATATAATTTACAGGAATTCATAGTTTAACCTATGCAATTTAAAAGGAATATTTACCATATAAGAGATAGGAAATGGTTTTGTGTTTTGAGTTCTTATGCAATGAACAGGAATATGCAATTTACATGATTAAGTGGAATCGACTGTATCTTGTTTTACATATTTGCATGTATAAAACTATAATAAACATCCTAGGTACACTAGTAATGGATTCTCATTAAGCATTGGGGTAAAATAATGTTGTAAAGCAAAATTTTCATAAAACACAGTTTGGTATGTTCACATTTCTCATTAAAATAGTATATCCACATACAAGTTTTTTCTGTAATCTATACATTTTGCTCCATTTCGTGGAATATTTTATATAATTTACAGGAATTCATAGTTTAACCTATGCAATTAAAAGGAATATTTACCATATAAGAGATAGGAAATGGTTTTGTGTTTTGAGTTTTTATGCAATGAACAGGAATATGCAATTTACATGATTAAGTGGAATCGACTGTATCTTGTTTTACACCATGTCTTTTTTGTGAGGGAGGCCCAAAATCAAGAGTTTTTAGGAGCTTGTCATGAAAATTCAGGAAAAAATTCAGGAATTGTCAAAAATCAGGAGTTGCTTGACAAACTTTGAATGTGTTATGGTCAGAGTGGTGGCAGGTTCAAGGGTTTACGGTTGCAACCTGTTATGTTTGGTGATTTTATTCCAATAATATAATGGTACATGCATTTAGTCTTTTAACCATCAGGTGGATCTCTTTCTGATATGCAGATAAAAAAAACACAAAAATTCTTCAAGTAAAAAATTTGCACCGGAAACAGTTACCGTTGCTTTAAAATGTTTATTACTGAATGAGTACAGTCAAACCTGTATAAAGGCCATGCAAGGGAACAGGCAAAAGTAGGCATTATAGACAGGTGCCCTTTATAAAGAGGTTTATTCATTATAAGAAAGTTTAAAAAAGGTTATGTTTGAATGACCTTTCCTGGCAGGTGCCGATCATATAGAGGTGGCCTTTAATGCAAGTTTGACTGTATAGCTTACGACTAGGACAAAATGATGAACTTAAATGTCTACATGTATAATATGATATTAAACACAATATACTTGTACAGATGATATAACAACTGGATCACAGGCCATAAATGAAATACTGAACAATTCTGTCAGGAATGTTTCTTGTGGTCCTAATTGTATATGTTAATTCCGTTTGACAATGTATTCCATCTGTCACCAGCTTTTAAATCACCACAACTCCTCTCTATTAACATTTTTATCATTTAGTACATTTCTCACTGAGCTTGGTTTCTCCATTTTGTTTATCCGTTCCTTTATCTTCATCTAACTTCAGATCTGGTAAAGATGTTGACATTTTTGCACTCATATTTTTAAGTTCCATGTCAATGCATTTGTCTTGTCTTGTTTTCACAATCTTGCCTCCCATAAATCCTAGAAAGAAAAAAGTAAACAATGTAACCATCAATCACACATCCTGATCGATGTCACAAATATCGTATTTTACTTATTAAGCAACCAGGGAGCTTCAAAAAGCAGGAAAAAAGAGTGGGCACTTAATGGGACCAATTGATGGTCAAATTGATGTAAAACAGTTGGTTTTTTATAAGTCACAGTATTAAAGTTGTCAACCAGCTAGAAAAGATTCTCGATCATATGTAAAAAAGGGGAGGGGCACATATAGGGACATGGGTGATTAATGGGTCGAATATGATATGCTCCAAAGGCATTTTAAAATGTTCTAGTGTTACAACGTTGAACTTGTATGTGGGAGGTCCAAGGGTTTCTGAAATTGGTAGTAACTGTTCCTTTGCCAAATCCTTGGCATAGAAAATGAAAGTCACAGGTCTTTTGGATAAGACTTAAAAATAAGGCCCTGTACGGAAATCCCTATGTATCATACACATACCCACAATACAAAATAATCCAGTGTGCAACATGTGGATATCTCAATGTATAATAGACATACCCACAATACAAAATAATCCAGTGTGCAACATGTGGATATCTCAATGTATAATAGACATACCTACAATACAAAATAATCCAGTGTGCAACATGTGGATATCCCAATGTATCATACACATACCCACAAATACAAACTATTCAAGTGTGCAACATGTGGATATCCCCATGTATCGTAACCCACAAATGCAAACTATTCCAGTGTGCAACATGTGGATATCCCCATGTATCATACACATACCCACAAATACAAACTATTCAAGTGTGCAACATGTGGATATCTCAATGTATAATACACATACCCACAATACAAACTATTCCAGTGTGCAACATGTGGATATCCCTATGTATAATAGACATACCCACAAATACAAACTATTCCAGTGTGCAACATGTGGATATCCCTATGTATTGTACACATACCCACAAATACAAACTATTCCAGTGTGCAACATGAGGATATCCCAATGTATTGTACACATACCTACAATACAAACTATTCCAGTGTACAAGATGTGGATATCTTCATTTATCATACATATATCAATACAAATAGTATGCCAAACTTATCCACATTTTTCTATATGTGGATATACTCTGATAAGCTCATGTTTTAGTAATGCACCGACAACATGCAAATCTGAATAATCTAATATGAAGTTTATACACTGAAAGAATTACTGAGGAAATTAAAATGCGTACAACATATTCATTATTGGAATTTATAGAAGAACATGAAATAGTGGACTGATATAACAAAATCTCAAATTTGCAACCTTTTATTATGCATGTTATGATACACTTTGTAACAATTAATTGGTTTAGAGAATTTAAAAACTTTATTTATACTCTATTTGACACAATAGGTGCCCAGGGCACTAACAAAATAGAAAAGAGAAAACAATAATTATTGAGGGAAAAAATTTATTCTGTGCAAACAGAATAAAATTATTTTGTGAGAACTGAATAAATATTGAGAGAAAAAATTTATTCTGTGCGAAAAGAACAAAATCATTCCAAAATAAATGGAATAATTATTCTGTTCGCACAGACTAATTTTTTTCTTTCAATAATTATTCTCTTCACACAGAATAATTTTTTAACAATATGTCCCGCCCTCAGTCTCAGTACATAGCATTATATTTTATGAGTGATTCTTAAAAATTATTGATAACTTTTCACTTTTCTTAAAAATTTGTTTAATTTCTATATATAATGTTTTCATTTACACCCATTGGACAGCAAAATAATACAGATTCTCACAAAATGAGGTCAAGGGATAAACAGTTACTGTGACAACATTGTCAGTTTTACAGGGAAATGAATTTTGCTGTCCACAGTTAAATATCTAACAGGACTCATTATATGAAGATGGTCTATTCACAGAAATACAACAAACTATTACAGATACACATTTAAATTACAGTCTATTAAATATTTTTATGATAATTAGTAATACATGCAGTAATTTTCCCACTTTTATTTTTTTTTTAAATTTTAATAATTTCTATAGATTTTTCTGTTCGCCATTGTCAAAGTACAATAATCATAAAATGACATAAACAACTATTGACCAATCACAGCGTTAGTAAAATGGCATAGACAACTTTTGACCAATAACAGCGTTATGAAATGACATAGACAACTATTGACCAATCACAGCATTAGTAAAATGACAGACTCCTATTGACCAATCACAACATTAGTAAAATGACATACATGTAGACAACTATTGACCAATCACAGTGTTAGTAAAATGACACAGACAACTATTGACCAATCACAGAATTAGTAGAATGACATAAACAACTTTTGACCAATCACAGTGTTAGTATAATGACACAGACAACTATCGACCAATCACAGCATTAATAGAATGACATAAACAACTATTGACCAATCACAGCATTAGTAAAATGACATAGACAACTACTGACCAATCATAGCGTTAGTAAAATGACATAGACAACTATTGACCAATCACAGCATTAGTAAAATGACATAGACAACTACTGACCAATCATAGCGTTAGTAAAATGACATAGACAACTACTGACCAATCACAGCGTTACGTGTAACAAATTCCATCATGGTTGGACGTTAAACACAAGGAGCCTCTCTGGAGCTACAGGGGTAGCACCAGCGTGTGGCAAGGGCTTTGAGTAGTCAGGCTGCACGTTAAATCAACTCCGATTGATTGATCACAGCATTAGTAAAATGACATAGACAACTCTTGACCAATCGCAGTGTTAGTAAAATGACATAGACAACTCTTGACCAATCGCAGTGTTAGTAAAATGACATAGACAACTCTTGACCAATCGCAGTGTTAGTAAAATGACATAGACAACTCTTGACCAATCGCAGTGTTAGTAAAATGACAAAGACAACTACTGACCAATTGCAGTGTTAGTAAAATGACATAGACAACTCTTGACCAATCGCAGTGTTAGTAAAATGACATAGACAACTACTGACCAATTGCAGTGTTAGTAAAATGACATAGACAACTTTTGACCAATCGCAGTGTTAGTACATGTCTCAGTAGTACAGTAGTTCAATTTTGCTTAATTATAGTAAATAGGTCAATCAATTTGATACCTAAAGCAGATCCGCCAAGAACACCTGCCAAGCCTCCAAGTTTAGCTCCAGCAAATAAACCCACAGGACCAGCCACAGCGGTACCAATAACCGCTCCTACCACAGGAAACATCATTGCCTTGAATTTTGATGCCTGTAAAAATAACACAACATGAAGGAAAACATTTAGGTATATTACTTATAGACATGATACTGATGTATCATTGATACAAACTGATTTAATGTAATATTGATACATTTGATTCTACAACGTAGGATTGCTACATTTCAGAATCATTTAACATGTTTAAATATTCAGTTTAACAGTCATGCATAGTAAAATCCATATAACCTGGAAGTGTGGAGTCTTGTGAACCCTTTTTTGACCCGGGTGAGTTTAAATTTTAGGTGATAAAACATAACATTAAAATTACACTGACTAGAGTAATCATTCCTACTTGTCACAATACATAAGAGATTATCCAGTGAGGAATAAAACATTTTCCCGTGCAGCTTGTCAGAACCGGAAAGTGTGCAGAATCATCCATATGATAATCAAAAGGTTACTCCACCCTGCCATCTTATGTGAATCGGACAATAATTATATAAATGAGGTCACTCTAATATAAGCAATTTGTTTCGGTGAATTTGTTAATTCAAATATTTTTTAACATGTTTAATTCGACAATCAACAATTTTTTAATTATCTAGCCGCAGTCAGTTGTAAATGGTTGAGCTGAGAACCTAGATACAATGTGCCAGTCGGGAAGAGACCAGCCTTAAACGAGTAAACTGGCAACCTTTCCCACAAAATCAGCTTAGGTTCCAGTGGAGCTATAAACTTCTCTGACAAGAGGTGATGGACTTCATGATTAAAATTGAAATGCTCTAATCAATTGCCAATACACTAGTCATTTTTAAATAAACAATGTTTTCTATGCAATTATTGCTTAATTTATGTTCTGATACGGAAGTCAAATTCACTACAAAACCATTAAATATAATACATCTCTTTATTTTGAAAGCATTTTATAGAAGTACACGTACCAAATTATTCAATATATATCATTGTATATGTATCAATATATTTTACTTATTGATATGCTATTTCTTATCAATGTCAACCCTAAATACAGGTAATACTGGCATTGAAACAATGAAATAGGAAACTCCAAGAGATTCTAATCTTAAAAGTCTTTAAAATGTTTATGATACAGACCTCCAAGCGCTTTTTCATTCTACAACGGGGCATTCCATAGGGCTCTAATGGCTAAAAATAGGGCAATACTTGCAAGTACAAAATCGCAATGTGATAAGAACAACTGAAGAATGAAATAGAGCTACAAAATTTAAAAAAAATCAAAATAATCATTTAAAAAATCAATCGAGCAAGACAGGTTATTACATTTAATATTAAGGTCACTCTAATAAGCAATTGATTTTGGTGTATTTGTGTGTTTGAACATAGTTTAACAGTACACTCAACAATTTTTCAGTTATATGGTAGCAGCCAGTTTTCCATTTTGGAGGAGAGAACCCTGAGTTACAATGTACCCAGGAACCTCGTAGCGAATTCCTTAGGGTCACAAGATAACCAGACTTTATACAATGTTATGGGGAGGTTGTCTTTATATAGAGGTTGATTTGCACACAAAAGGTACTATCGGGTGCAGTCTTTGTGACCAGGTGGTCTTTATACAAAGGTGGTCACTAAAGCAGATTTTACTGTATTTAGATTTATCATATTACAAACCTTGCCCAGATCAAAAACTCCTTTTTGAACACTATCATGTGCTTTCTCTATATTATCCTCAATCCTATCAACTTTTTCTTGTTGATTCTGAAAAACAAAATTGTTGGTTAATGCTAGTTTTAAGATATTTATTGACATTGTAGTTTGCTTAATGGCCAAGCTATTAACCTGATTATACATGTGTAATTCAAAACAAGCCAAAGAAAACTGCAAATATATGAAACTTCAAAGAAGATTTTAAATTTACCAAATGTCCAAAAGACCATGCAACAAGAGTAAGGTGCTTCTTCTCAAATCTTAGTTTGTGTGATCAAATTTTTACTTTTGTGTAAATCTCTGTTTTCAGTAATTACATTATGAGTTAAACACAACCATGACAACCACAACAACTTTAAACAATACAGTGAAACTTGTATATAACGACCTCCTTAAGGACACAAGAAAACTGGTCTTTATACATGTTATAGGGAGGTGGTCTTTATATAGAGGTTGATTTGTACACAGACGGTATCATTAGGGACAGCAAAAAATGGTCTTTGTGACCAGGTGGTCTTTATACACAGGTGGTCGCTAAAGCAGGTTTTACTGTATACTGTACATCTGGGAATTTTCACTCATTTTTAATTTTTGCCATATTCATCCTTAGATGAAAGGGCAAATTTGAAATGAATGTAAAATTTTCCAGCTAGATAATCAAAGCATGAACATACATGTCCTCCATGAGACAGTGTTGATATACTGTGAATTTAAGACCGGTGAATATGTTTTCTGTCATAAAAGGGCGAAAATAACCGAGGGGTGGGGTGAAAATAATAAGGGGCAAAAATAACCAGGGGTAAAAGTAATTAGGGACAGAAATAACAAGGGGCGAAAATAACCGAGGGGTGGGGTGAAAATAATAAGGGGCAAAAATAACCAGGGGTAAAAATAATAAGGGACAGAAATAATAAGGGGCAAAAATAAACGGGAGGGGGGGGGGGGTTAGAAAATAACCAGGGGTGAAAAATTTCCAGTTATACAGTATTTTAGTTATCCGATATTTATACAAGATTTTTGACTTCGTATACATTAATAAGAACACAGTTGGAAATATAGGCTACATGTTATATTGTGCAAGCAAGTGCTCCATACAATATATGTTCATTTCCATCTGCATTAATACTAACAAATACAAAGACAAACTGATAATCAAATTTTATATTTTCATCTTGCTGATAATCCATACGGTAGTCATTTTAAAAAAAGTTGGGGAAGTGAGTTGCTAAGATAGAAACCATGGTTGGCATGATTGCCAGATAAACAGAGCTCCTTTTTATCAATACATTGCAAAAATAAGAAAAACATTTATGTTTTATAATAATTTTTTTTTGAATTGCGTTAAAGTGACCTTTAATGTTTTTATTTGCTAAAGTATTTATTTAACATGATTTTAAAAGTATATCTTGTATTGATACAATCTCATCGAGTGTGATGTAAACAAGAACTAGAGTGACGTCATGTTCTTTGTGTATCACTCAGATGCATATAGCATTGCGGCATCTATATGTAATGTTTGTTTACTTGGCTAAAGAAGGATAAGACGTAAATATGTTGTTTAAAATTGATGAAATTATTTCCAAATTATTAAAAGCCCATGACTTAATGGTCAAGAACTGGACACCAAACCCCTAAACCAAACAACTGTCTATCAACAGACAAAACTGCTGATCTATTGGTCAACAATTTATACAGAATACATTTTGCACTTACTTGAACAACTGTTGAAAATTCATGAATCATTGCATTTAGCTCCAATAAGCTCTGTATGAAATAAAAATTGTACAGTTACCATATAGTACATGTAACATTATGATATAAATCATAGATATACCTTGGATACAGTTTTATGTACAAAGTATAGTCAGAAAAAATCACATCCCCAAATAAAGCAGCTTTTATTTATTGATTTTTATTCAAATAACTCATAAAATTCTGACTTATATACAGAAATTGACATAAATAAGTGAAAGGTCATAAAAGGATTATAAGCACAGAGTGTATGAAATACTCTAACAAAGTCTACACAATGATCAGCTGAACAAAGACATTCTGGCTCAGTCCTACATCATCCAAGTAAAGTACTGTGGCACCATACATGACATAGTAACATGATATACAAAGCAACAGGATGAACATAGCAACATGGTGTATATAGCAACATGATGTACATAGCAACATGATGTACAAAACAACATGATGTACATAGCAACATGGTGTACAAAACAACATGATGTACATACATGTAGCAACATGGTGTACAAAACAATATGATGTACATACATGTAGCAACATGGTGTATATAGCAAGATGATGTAAATACATAATGACAACAGCAGCATGATGATTAGAGCAACATGAAGTACATTGCTACATGATGTATATAAAAACATGATGTACATAGCAACATGGTGTATATAGCAAGATGATGTAAATACATAATGACAACAGCAGCATGATGATTACAGCAACATGACGTACATTGCTACATGATGTATAGAGAAACATGATGTACATAGCAACATGGTGTACACAACAACATGATGTACATAGCAACATGATGTACATAGCAACATGATAGCACTGCTACATGATGTACATACATAATGGGAACATGATGGTTACAGCAACATGATGGACATAGCTACATGATGTATATAGAAACATGATGTACACAACAACATGATGAGCACAGTCACATGATGTACATAGCAACTTAATGTACCAAAACGATGTACATAGCAACAATATGTACATAGCAACATGACACACATAGCAGCATGATGGGCACAGTCACATGATTTATATAACAATGTGATGTACCAAAATGATGTACATAGCAACATGATGTACATCACAACATAATGTACATAGCAACATGATGTACATAGCAACATGATGTACACAGCAATATGATGTACATAGCAACATGATGGACAGAATCACATGGTGTACATAGCAACATGATGTACATAGCAACGTGATGTACCAAAATGATGTACATAGCAACATGATGTGCATAGCAGCAAGATGGGCATGGCCACATTATGTACATACATTGTTACAGCAACATGATGGACATAGCTACATGATGTTTACAGAAAAAAGATGTACATAGCAATTTCAAAAAGGGACTTAAAGATATCCTTTATACCTCTTCAAGATTTTCCCATGATTCCAATGCCTCAGAATTTTCTGGAATGGGTTGAACTTGCAATGTCATGTGACCAGACAGAGACATATTATCAGAAGATGACCTCAGCATATTTGAGTCTATAAGAGGACTTGATTCATTGCTGTCTTTGTTTTCTATTGTAAAAAAAAAGAAATGTTTCATTTCATGTATTACGCTGAAAGGACAAACTTTTTGAATCATGTTTCTGTTAATAGACAGATTACTAACAAAAATATCCAGAAATATTATACATGCTGAGAAACATTTGAATATACTTCTGTTATCACCTGCTATAAACTTTCAAAACATGTGATATTTATTTCCTAAGTTAAAGGGAACCTCCATGATCAAGTTAGAGCATTGCAAATTGAACCAAGAAGTCTCTCACTTTTGGCAAATGCAGGTTCCAGTCTCACTGGAACCTAAGCTGATTTTTAAAGAAGTTTGCTAGTTTACGTGCAGAAGGTCAGTGGTCTCCTCCTAGGTAATGGAGTACTCTTCCTCCACCTTTAAAAATTGGCCTCTACCATATGACTGAAAAATTGTTGTGTGTGGTATCTCATTAGAGATGCACTCTCCCCTTAATTGTCATTATTGCCCAAGTGGCATACATTTATTCCACCTCCAAAGACAGAGGAGCTCAAAATTTTAATGTTAATACAAAGGTGCACCTTTACAGAAAATGTTCATTTATTATACAGTGGAACTTGTATATAAAGACCCTCTTATGGACACAACAAAAGCAGTCTTTATAGGGAGGTGGTCTTTATACAGAGGTTGATTTGTACACAAGTGGTGCTATTGGGAATGGCAAAAAATAGTCTTTATGACCAGGTGGTCATAAAACACACATGGTCGATAAAGCAAGTTTTTATTTTATTATCTTTTTCTGTCATTACAGGTCTTAGTCTATATGACAAGAGATAAAATCTGAAATGATATCTACTTAATATTTAGAAAAAAATAGACCACCATGACCTCTAAACACAAAATACCTGTTGATGGAGTTTCATTAATACTAGCTCCAATATATTCCTGTATTGCATTTATGGCATGATGCATCATGGGTCGAGTTTTTGAGTCAAACTTTTCTAAATCCTCGTCTATTACTTGTAAGCGAGTTCGCTCAATCTCTTTAAGATTGGCTTTGATTTGTTGCACTGTTCTAGTAGCATTGACATTTTCTTTGTGTTGACCTTCCCAGTCACTGAGACGATTAAACTGAAAAACAAAAATCAAACTGTTGTAACAGGAGTTACATTTGGACTTGTCCATTTCAAAGAAAGGTTAAGTCCACTGTTAGAATCCAGGGTGTGTGATTTAGAATCCAAATCAATTTGCCCCCATCTCCAATTTTTATCTCAGAAGCATGATAAAATCATTACATGTGATTTGGTAAAAGTGAATGGCCATGTACCCAAGTCAACATCCCCTCCCTCCCCAATATTAAAAGATTCAGAAAACAGCTTGCTTAAAATATTTTTTTATAATCATCTGATCTCCCTTGGAGAGACCATCTGTTCTGAGAGACATTTTGTTTTTTGCAGATACAATGACCTCTAAATGTGATTATTACCAAAGATATTTGTAGTTTTGAAAGCATGCACAAAGGACACACTTGTCTTCATAGACCATTTTCGAGTTGTCTTGTTATGTCATGATTCGTCATACTAGAGTGTGGTTTCAAAGAACAAAGTAGGGCATCATTATATTCCGAATAAGCAGTTTATTGCCTCTATGACCAGGTATAATAACATCATGAAGTAATAGGTGACAGATTTGAAAATTAGATTACAGGAAAGTGATGACACTTTGCATATTTACAAGAGGAATAATTTAACTAAAATTAATTCCTCACAGATGAAGTGGAATAACATATTGCCGAATATTGTCAATGAAAATATTACATAACATGAATCAACCTTGTCCAACTTTCAGATGACATCAGGTAGTCTAAGTACAAACTATTGTGACGAAACTGAATGGAATCGGACAAATCGAAAAGGGTCTATTGGTACAATTTACGAAAATATTCACTTAACAAAAAAGTATATTGTAACCTTTTCTAAGTTCAGTCGATGTTGATGAAGTCTATCCAGATCTATCTCAATAACCTTGAGGAACTTATGTATAGAGATTTCAAGTCGTCGTATTGAAAACTTCTGTCGTTCATATTCTGGGGGATCAGTTTTTATGCAAGCAGCAGCCTCAAAAGAAGACATGATGATGAATTATCTGAAAGTATAACAACAATATACAGACACATGTGTGAAAAAAAATTTATTAATCACAAGTTTGTGATTTATCTCAGTACAGTGGAAACTGTCTTGAAAGACCACCCCTTCTTCCACTGCAATATGGTCTAACTAGACAGGTGGTCCCTCAACAAAGGTTTATTTAAAGGAAAAAATAAGTGAATTTCTGAATTTAGTTTCAAATACAAGTGATCTTCAAGACTATGACAGTCGTCTCACAAGACAGGTAGTATTCTATGACAGTGTTCTCACAAGACAGGTAGTATTCTATGACAGTGTTCTCACAAGACAGGTAGTATTCTATGACAGTGTTCTCACAAGACAGGTAGTATTCTATGACAGTGTTCTCACAAGACAGGTAGTATTCTATGACAGTGATCTTATGAAACAGGTGATTTCCCATGACTGTGGTCTTATAAGACTTCTTTGAAAGTGATTTCACAAGACAGGTGGTCTTCTATGATAGACTGTGTTTTCACAAGACAGGTGGTCTTCTAAGACAGTATTCTCACAAGACAGCTGGCTTTCTATGACAGTGGTCTCACAAAACAGGTTGTCTTTTATGACCGTAGTCAGGGGTGGATCCAAGATTTTTCAAAGAGGGGATGTGGTTTTTTTTTTTTTGGGGGGGGGGGGAGGAGAACAAGACGCCATACTCACAGAAATTGTTTTTTTTTTGTTCTGTGTAAAGAATTTTATACCATGCATGATTAAATTCTGCAATCTTTAGCTGATAATCACACAAGTAAAAATTGTTTACATTTTTATCCAAAGCCTATTTACAAATAAATTATCATTTTTCATACATGCTGAGAAAATGCAAATTTCTTTACATATACAAACACGAAACACTTCAGAGAGAAACTGAAATAAAATAAAGCATAGTCAAAACTCATAAAATTAAAATGATACAAAGCTAGGATGGATCCAGGATTTCAAGTTAAAGGAAAGGTAGAGTGAATAATTGGTTTCATCTAGAGTAGGGAGGTGCAAAAATTTGGTAGTTTATTTCTACATTAAAACTTGTATATACATGTAATAACCTCCTTAGGGACACAAGAAAACCGGTCTTTATAGGGAGGTGGTCTTTATATAGAGGTTGATTTGTATACAATTGGGGACAGCAATAAATGGTCTTTGTGACCAGGTGGTCTTTATACACAGGTGGTCACTAAAGCAGGTTTTACTGTATTTATTTTCCAACATTTTATTAAAAAATATATAGGTTTTAAACATATTTTGTCAGCTTATGGGCTTATGAGCTGGTTTTTACTAACCATACATCTATACTTTGGCATTGAAAGAGGGCGTACTCCCTTTATGCTCCTCCCCTTGAATGTGCCATTGGCAATCTCACAAGACAGTTTGTCTTCTATGATAGTGGTCCCAGAAAACAGCTGGTCTTCTATGACAATGGTCTTATAAGACAAGTAATTTTCTAAGACAGTGGTCTTATAAGACAAGTGGACTTCTTTGACAGTGGTCTCAGAAAACAGCTGGTCTTCTATGACAATGGTCTTATAAGACAAGTAATTTTCTAAGACAGTGGTCTTATAAGACAGGTGGTCTTCTATGACAATGGTCTTATAAGACAGGTAATATCTAAAACAGTGGTCTTATAAGGCAGGTGGACTTCTTTGACAGTGGTCTCAGAAAACAGCTGGTCTTCTATGACAATGGTCTTATAAGACAGGTAATTTTCTAAAACAGTAGTCTTATAAGACAGGTGGACTTCTTTGACAGTGGTCTCACAAGATAGGTGGTCTTCTATGATAGCAGTCTTACGAGACAGGTGGTCTTCTATGACAGTGTTCTCACAATTAAACAGATGGTTTACTACAGGTTTGCACAGACCTTGAAAAGTGCTTGAATATAGAGTTAGTCTTTGAAAAGTTCTTGAAAACAAAAATACCCTTGAAAAGTGCTTGAATTTAATGCAAAATGCTTGATTTATTTCATCATAATGCTTGAATTCTACTTCTTGCATGTTATACATCAATAAAGACTTTTAAAAAAGAAAAAAAATAACTTGATCGTACAGACCCTTCAACTAGCATAATACAATTTGAGTTAAGCATTTTTGTGATGCTGTACTGCTGGATCAAAGATCTTTAGTATGTAGTGAAACTCTAAACAGTGTTTTGAGGACCGCCATTGAAATATGAGAGAACTTTTCTGTCAGTGTTTCTATTTTTCTTTATTTTGGCTTACAAAGTCGTGATAGCTTAAACATACACATTGAAAGTGCTTGAAAAGTGCTTGAAAAATACTGTGAAAAGTCCGAGAAAAGTGCTTGAAATATATTTTCCATTGGCTGTATGAACCTTGTTCTATGACAGTGGTCTTACAAGATAGGTGATCTTCTGAGATAGCAGTCGGGAAACAATATGCTAGGTGACAACAAAATTATTTATTGAATCTTACAAAGGTCAAGCAGACTTTTAATTTACTGGACTTAAATATGCTCCAAATGGCCTCCGCGATGTAGGAGGCACACCTGCATATATGTCGTTTCAAAATAGTATTTAGCATTCTGACATTCAAAAAAAAATATTTAAGAATGAAGTCAAAGTTATTTGTTTTCATGTTTTTGTTTTGTTTTTTATGTACAAGCATGGCAAAATTCTCAGCACTCGATTTAAGATGCCATTTGATAAAATTTTAAGGGACAAAGGGGTGTTTATATATTTTGACAGATTAAACAATAACACTTTCTTGAAACAATCTATACACTTTCCACTTGGGATCTCTGATGATGACCTACATTTACGATGTCTTCGAAATCATGTTTGCTCATGGTAACAAATATAATAATGTATAATTGATGGAGCACGTAGAATTGAAACAAAACTTTAATAAGGTTGAGGAAACATGTGGGTATCAGGGTTTAAACCATAATTTTTTCGTTGATTCAGCACACACAGCTATAGAATGTGCATGAACTGATTGCTAAAAGATGTCTTCACATGTGTAAACAATAACAATTTGATTTTCAAATGTCGTAATTTATTATATTTTTTATTACATTTATCAATTAAATAAAAGCTTTATTTTTCACTGTTATTTTCATCGATTTTACTGTATTTTGATTGGCTTCATGAAAAATATCAATATTTTTCATGAAGCCAATTAAAATACAGTGCCAGGCCATATCACATTTGCTAGTAAATGCCAATAAACGGTGATGCCCTGGTAAAAACTTTTAAACACGCACTGTAGATATGACGTATCAATGAGGGATATTCATGAGCTATTTATAACGCTGTATCGAAGTTAAACGAAATGGCTCCGCATAGACTTGTTCGGTCTCAACTAAAAAGCAGACGGTATAATGTTTAATGGAGTGCGTTTAAGTGGTAAAAAGGCAGTGGAAATGTTTAATGTATCCACAATCTACGTCAACAGTTCCAAAGTTTTTGAAAACATTCAGTGACACTGGATATACAGTACAGATAATGAACATCGAATTGGGCCAACTTCGAAACGAGTTTGCTGTCCATGTCTAACTTTGGCATGATCTTTGAGGCATATTTCTCATAAAGGGACCAATGTAACTGTGCATGTTGAAGGTATTAATCATATTTAGGATCTTGATGATTTTTATGGCCAGTTGTGGATAAGGATTTCAGATATTGCCGCTAGATCTTAATAGCGGATCGGGATCTGCCCCGTATATTATGTCGCTCAAAGTGTGAGCTCTCAATGGAAAAAAGAAAGCCAACTTCAGATTCTGTCGTAACCTACCAACTCACCAGGCCTCAGTATTATAGAAAGTATGTGAATGATACTTAAAATTAATCTAAACAATAAATTACACCTTTTCAGAAACTTCAAATGCATAGTCGCAGTCAAGTAATGTATTTCAATAAAAACCTGGTTTGTTTACATTTCACAAGCCGTACAGTAGACTTGTTCAGAACACCAGGTAGCCTAAATCTAGGGCCTGACGAAACTTAACTGGAAAATGTAACAAATAGAATATTTGACAATTACTTTTGAATAACATGTTTATTAGGCCAAAAAAAAAAATATGTCTGTTTAGGGTTTCAGCCTAAAAAAAAATAGGGTAGGTAGGTAGGCATTTTCATTTTATTTTTTTTTTTTTTTTTTTTTTTTTTCGTACATGTTGCTCTTATTATTTTACCAAATTCCAACCCCAATGTTGTGTTGTTACATGCACATGTTTACAGTATCTTCAAACCAAATATCAATTACTCTTTCTGTTGAATGGATTTAGGTATTGAGAAACCTAATGAGCATATGACCCAAGAGATGCCGAGAAATGGTTTTCAGACATTTGTTTACAATGATCATGTTGATACAAGTATAGATATTTAATCTTGGTTGTAATCATAAATACATGTACCTTTAAATCAGATAGGTTTAAAAATGATATTAATTTTGGAGCATGTCTTTCACAGGTAGTTTTGTACATCAAAATTTATAACAACAATAAATACAAAGAAATGATTTTCATGATTAATATTCTTTTTGTCAATGTTTTTATGTTGAAATTGAAATTGCTTGCAATTTACTGCTATTTATGTAGAACAGATGATGCTGTGTATAGCATTTGATTTATAATAAAAGTGTTTCAAAACATTTGCTCTGTAGAAACTATTAAGGTAGAAACATATATACATGCCAGACCAACGACTGACACTAATTTTCCAGTTGATGGAGAGTTAAAAAATCAACTAGGCAGTGTGTGTATGAGCCATACAAAGCCCACCTGCTGCACATCTCTAATTTTGGAAATATTTGTTTTACTATTTTTGACACAAAATAAAACCTTAACAAAATCATGCATAAAATATAGGTCATAATGAACTTATTCATTGTAACTGGTGACCTTCTAATTAAACCAAATCTCCTTTCATTGGTGTCTTACGTGTAATATCTGAGATAAAGACTTAAACTAAGAACTGAACTAATGATGATCATGCACAAAATATAGGTCACAATTAATTCATAGTCGGTGGTGACCTACTGCCCAAGACAAATCTACTTTCCATTTATCATTGGTGTGTTTCATGAAGTACCTGAGATATGGATTTAAATAAAGACCTTAACAAAGGTGTGACATAAGACAGTCAAGGGTAACACTATGCCATCATAAGAAGGTGAGTACAAAAAAATTAAAATAAATGAAGCATATACTTATAGGATGTATAATATGCACATCTGGTTTCAGCAATATATATCATACCAAAATAAAGAAATAGGTCAAGCAGTTTCAGAGGTGTTGCGTTCATAAGGTAGTGATCACAGATGGACTGACGACGACCTATCAAAAACTATCTTTAGCTGCTAATTCAGTTTTACATTTTACTGTTGTAGTGAAAATTTTGCTATCTACTTCACCGTGATATTGTTTGAATAATTCTGTAGCTATTATTATTCTCTCTGGAAGCGCTGAGACAAACGATCTAGTCTCCTGGTGTGTGCATTTGTTAAATGTAACAGCGACAACACTCGTTGCCTCCATGCTGCTTGTTTATAACCAAGGTCTCGGATACGCTTAAAATAACGCAATACCATCCGTTTAATTCAAACGCTTTACTGATTCTAGAAATGTACGTTCTATTACCGAAACGAAATTCCGATTTTTTTCCCGGAAATTACAGGTATCAAATTTACCGAATTTACTTTTTATTTTACAGATAAAATGGTGTAGGATCGGCGAAAAAAATAGGGTCGGTCGGGAAACCCTAAACAGACATATATTTTTTTTTGGCCTTACATCGAGTGAGGCTATGCCCTAGTGTTAAATATGTATTCTCCTGCCTCACTTGATGTAGTAAACATGTTATTAAAAAACAATTGTCATATATCCTCTATTTATTGATACAACAATTAGATGGGGGCCTCCGTGGCCGAGTGGTTAGAGCATTGCGCTTTAAATCACAAGGCCTCTCACCTATGGTTCGAATTCCGCTAGGGTCATTTCGAATTATGTGGGAAAGTTTGCCAGTTTTCTTGCGGAAGGTCGGTGGTCTTTACCCGGGTAACCGGGGTTTCTCCTACACCAATAAAAACTGGACGCCATCATATGACTGAAAGATTGTTGAGTATGGCGTAAAACAAAATAATCAAATCAAATCAAAACAATTAGAGCTTAGGGGCGCAGAATAGGTCGACAGCATTGTCATAATGACGAATCAGAGCTTGTTAATGTATTGTCTGTATCCCAATCAACTCTAAATGCATCTAAATAACTTTAAATTTGCATTTTACCTGTTAAACCACGCAAGTTCTTCTCTCTGTTGCTCAAAGTGAAAGTACAATAATAATAAGTTTAAGAACCAAACCGGTTTGATCAACAATAACAATCTATCGACGTAAACGGAATTCAACACAATGTCGACTACATAAGAAAAAATAAAGCTGGCGGAATTGTAAGAAATTAAAGGATTCCACATGAAATAAATAATTTTGGTCAGCATTAAAATACTTTGCCAAATAATTTTTTTTTGTTCTGATTCCGGAATTGAGTTTAACCGTCTTCAATTCTGGTTATTACTTTGGTCCACTAATAACAAAGTTATTTAGGCTACCAATTCACATCCGTTGTGCATTTCCGCATCAAAATTTCAATTAAGTAGCCCACTTGTGTGATACACGTTACATTCCATATCGACAGATGAAGGAGAATGTTGATAAGCGATTTTTACATTGCATTTTTTGCAATTTCATTCAATTTTTGTACAGGTAAGGAATTCTTTCTGTTGAATCAATGAATGTTTTGATAAGCACGAGTCATTCATTCTCCAGTGTTTAGTCATACATGTACTGTATATATATACACGAGACAATATAAACACAGCTTCAGGTTTTTCAGGTTTCATGGATCATATGACCCATAAACACAGAAAATGATGGGTCATTTTCAAACTTGTGGAGCTCATGAAAAAAATGATAATTTGAGATAGCACCTGCATTAAATAAAAAAAAATTATATTGTTAATTTTTTCACTATTTTTAGTAATACTGTTTACTAGTTTTAGTACTCATTTCATTATAAAATTATGTCATTTAAAAATAATTCTTAAAAAAATTGTGTTTTTTTTTCAAATGCAGAGTTTTTGAAATTCACCAGTCTTACCAGAAAAACTGGTAAATTTTACAACAGTCTGGTAAAATCTATCTGACCAGTAATTTTCCATTTTATTTCAATTGTGTATATATACAGACTAGCAAAAATTTCTTTGACCAGTGATATTCCTTTATTCACTGGTCCGGTTGACCAGGAATTTTTTTTTTATTTCAAAATGTCTGCAAATGTTATTAATAGATGGAATTTATCTTTTTAGTGTATATATTGATTCAGCACTGAACAATTTGTTCTTGAATGAACGTTGATTTGTTTTCAAAATGTTCAAAGAAAGCACATCTGATATATGCAGATGAAATATAGATGAAATATAGAAATAATAAATTCCATGTGTTGTTTATTTCTTTATGCTGTTTTCTTTACACTGTAAATCAAAGACAAAATTTTGTAAAAATCAAAATGACTTTTTATTTTGTTTTACTATATACATGTACATGTATGCTCAGTGTAACACTTTTAAACAATTTAATAATCAAAAACGTTTTGGAATTTAGATTTTTAACCAAAAACCTAAAATATAAAATATTTACAACCGTTTTGGAATTTTAGATTTTTGACCAAAATCCTAAAATATGAAATATCTAAAACCGTTTTGAAATTTTAGATTTTTGGATTTTTAGAGTTTTAAATCCCGATCGGCAGATTAAGGAAAATCCACTGATATGTTAAACCAGTGTCTAGATGTGTATTAGAATCTAGGCCTATAAATTAAATAACAAATAATAAAATAATATTTTGAAAAAAACTCCCTTACATGTGTGGCACTCTATAATCTTTTAATACTGTCAACAAGAATTACTATGTACACAAATTTGGTTATTATTTTTTTTTTGATATTCCCTTATAAAAGCATCTTGCTGTGAAGATAAGTTCAAAATCAGAGAATGTGCCGTAAACAAAAGTTGATGTGACTGAAATTAGTGATCTTGATCAGTTATTTTGAAAGGCAATGTGATAATTTTACACTTGATTTTCAAGCAAGTCATTTTTGCATTCAGACAATTGGATTTTAAAACTACTTGTACTGCAGAACAAAATGAGATATATTCATTATTATTGACCCCTGATTTATATCTGAATTTACTACTAACACATACCTCATTACCTGTCCATTTCTAGACTTATCTTTGCTTTTGTAATTGTATCTCTCTCTTCTCTCTTTGACATGCCTCTCTAATTTAGCTATTATCTGAGGTCTATACATTGGTATATTTTTTATAAATGTATGTTATTATTTCAATCATAAAACCAAATAATTTTACGAAAACTTTGTAGATTAATTGATAATATTAATAAGATTGTTAGTCCTCTCCGCAGTAAATTTAAAAAAAAAATTAAATTTATTTAGCATCATAGCGACAATTTTTCATCTTTTTTCTTTTTGGAAAAAACTGAACACTCTGTATTTGCATTTGATTCTTGAATTTATATACATGTATATCCTATATTATGTAGATGTATTGCATTTATATTTGTATATTGTATATGTGATATATTTATCTCTATACCTTTATAATTCATTGGTTCATGAGGATAAAATCATTGTATTGTATTGTATTGTCATTTAACATGGTTGATTATAGATGTAGTTGTAAATATTTTAACTGTACATACATGTAATTTGTATCTTATTTACTAAAAATAATATCATAATAGTAATTTGTGTTATCCATATATAGCCAGTAAATAGCTCTTTAGAGTTAATGTTAAATGTTATATTTTAATATTGTATGTCCGACTTTATATAAATATTATTTGATTTGATTTAATATCTGGATTTTTAATCTGGATCACTCCTTACATTACTCTCCTCATTATAAAATAATTTAAATTACAAATCATATATTTACAACTCAGTTTTAATATTAATTTAAAATTTACATATGGTATATATACTCTATTTCTGTAAAATTTATGCAATTTCTCTATTATTCATTCAATCTATTGTCACATTGATAAATAATCTAATGTATCCATAATTGATTCTCTTATGTTTGCCTTAGTTTTTTCATTAATATCCTCAGAATTTTTCACTTTATCCAGATCTTTGCACTGTGAACTTGCTTTTCCCATTTTACCTTTTTACCTAAGCTTACCATATCTATTTCTCTTCTTTCCTCTTGTGCTGTGCTGTTGGGTAATTTGTCTCTTCTCTACTGATAAGTTCCAAGTTGTTTCTGTCCATTGCCAGGTTCATTTACAACTTCTCTTTCTGTTATGTACTAATTATTTGTATTCTTTCTTGGTATTACCTTCCTAGTTCTTGTATTTTTGTTTCCTTGTTTTCATCTTTGTAATTGCTTCTATAATTTTCACCTAAACCCTTATTTGAACCACTGATTTATCTTGTGTTGACTCGTCACTCTTCTCCTCTTTCTTTTGAACTAAATATGGTCCTTCCCATGGTCTCAATAATTTCTTACTCTGACCCTTTTTTTCTCTATATTTAAAGTATAACACTTAGTCTCCAGCATTATAAGAATTTCCAAAACAACTTTTGTCATACAGTGTACAACCGTACAAGTACATTGTAAGACTCTTTCATTGTATCCTGTTGTTTATATATATATTTTTCCGAACATGTCTGAAAGGGTTCAAAGTCACGTGTAACATATCCTGTAAGTTTTTGCATAGCGTATGATGTTTTCTTTTTCTGAGATTGGCATGTCACATGATTTATTACATGCATTTGTAATCATATACATGTAGTTGCAATACAGGGCCTCCGTGGCCGAGTGGTTAGAGCATTGCGCTTTAAATCACAAGGCCTCTCACCTCTGGTTTGAATCCTGCGAGGGTCATTCGAATTAAGTTGGAAAGTTTGCCAGTTTTCTTGCGGAAGTTCGGTGGTCTTTACCCGGGTAACCGGGGTTTCTCCTCCACCAATAAAAACTGGACGCCATCATATGACTAAAAGATTGTTGAGTATGGCGTAAAACAAAAAATCAAATCAACAATTCAATGCAACCGTGCAATACATAACGTTGTATTGTACTGTAGATGGATAAGGAAATTTCGCCATAGCTACTATTCTAAATGGGACTCATGTCATCTAAAATATTTGATGCGGAATGAATTTTAAATTTGTATACACATATAGATAAATAAGGGACATGTAATAAATACAAAACCACACAAATGTTTCTATCAGTATCAATAGACTGCACTTGATTGTTGAAGCAGATGGATTTAACTCGAGCTACTCTTTCGTACTGAGTATACATAGCTACATGTTGCTAGTGTATGAACTACTTTAAAGTATGTTTTTGTAGTAAGTTTTTTAAATAGCATGTTATAGGAAGAGCAAGTTTTTAGGCTTCCAGACACGCAACTGGGCTCCAAAAATTCCTGACATATGAGCCCATATGGCTCCTGGATTGCAGAGTTTAATTTTTATCCCTGGAAACATGTGTAGTTTTGTCTATATATCTGTTGATAGTCTTAGCTCTCTACCAAACATGAGAAAAGATGGAGTGTACAATTTGTTTCATTTATACTAGTCCTGTAAGTCAACATTTATTTGGGCAATCTTTCATCACCGTTCATGTGGTTCTCCTTTACGAATTTACTTAGCATGTTGACAATGGTAGGGTTCATTCTCTCAATCATGCCATCTGAATGTGGGTGATATGGTGACATTTTACTTTTCTTAACTTTCAGAATTTTACATATTTCTTGCATAACAATTGGTTTGTTTGGAAATCTTCCCCCTTGGTCAATTTACAAGTACAAGAATTATGACAAAATTTAAAACAGCAAATTAACTTTTAAACTATCGGTATTGGTAAAATTAGATACATGTACAACAATGTACTACCATACTGATACCATACAATCATGAGTAGAACTGCATCAACTGAAAATGAAAGCCTATACCGATACATGTATGTAAAATATTTTTTATTTATTAGAAATCAAGTGCTCTGTTTTCTGAAGGTGATATTGATAAATAGAATTTTATGAATTTATGTGAAATGTGAAAAAGTACATATACATACATGTACATTGAAAATTTTTGCAATGTGAAACTATTATTTATACCGTTACCGTCTGTGTTTTTGAAAAAATATTGAAAGAAACACATTAAAAACACATTTTAGCAAATGCATACAACATATATATATATATATATACATACATATATATATATATAATATATATATATATATATATATATATATATATATATATATATATATATATATATATACATACATACAGTTCTTCCCCATTATACCGCCACCTTTTGTTTTCCTTAATTTTAGTAATATAACAGGTTTGGCGATATATCAATGTTTACCATTTTTAAGATGTCGCCATTTTCAAGTCTATAATTGTCACATCTGCTGTATATGATATGCTTTGTCGATGTTTACAACTCACTTGTCACTGTTCATTTTTGTATATTCTATACATTTGCGTACCAAACACAGAACATAAAAATCTGACTACATGGGCTTGGAGACAATGATTATTCATTCTGATTCAAACATGTAAAACAATTTTCTCACTGTTCCCACTTCTGATGTCACGTAGAGATCTTATGCAATCCACAATGGGGTCACATGTGGATGACATCTCGTAGGTGTGTAAACGATAATGTTCGACCAATGAAAATTTGACTTGCCAGATTTTGAAAGTTTATCAAATGGCAATGAGATGCAATTTATTTTAAAATAACAAAACCGACAGTCCACAGAATTGATTCTGAATATCTTTGATTGTGAATTAATCCTATCCAAGGATATGAAAAGAATTCTCTACCTCTGGATTTTGTGTGATCAATGTTGTACATAATATTAAGACTAGTTTACAGTTCTTTGCCATTTGATAAACTTACAAGATACATTGTACGTGTAGTATTAGTCACATTTTATTTAGTTGAAAATGACACACCTATGAAGTTAAGAACATGTACACATATACATGTGACCCTGATTGTGTTAGATCATACATGTGCACATGACATATCAGAAAATGGCAGCAATTAGAGATTGGTTTTTAACTTTTTAATTAGATTAATGATTTAATCCATCATTAATTACCTACAGACTACCTGTGCGGAGTGGTATTTAGATCAACTGTATATTTTTCTGGTCTGGCAATACAGTTGAGGGATTTAACATGCATAATTGATCTTTTGGACTGGAGAATCAGTGATGGATAAGCGTATGCGGGTTTAGTATTATAACGGGGGAAAAGGGGGTTCAAAATTCCCCAAGTCCGAAGCTCGGGACTTGGTTAATTCTGGTTCAGGTCCGAGGGACTTGCCTCATCTACATTCATTTAATTTTACTGTATAACTTATTAACAGAATTCAGCACAGACTTTGAAATTTCCTAATTGGACTTTCCAGAAATTTACTCTCCAAGTCCTGGACTTGAGTGTCTAAAAAAGAATTTTGAACCCTTGGGGAATTGTACAATGGAAAGGGGAACGTTTATTCCTCGAGATATGCTGGCGATATGTAAATTTGGCATTATAACATAGGACAGATTGAGCGAGAACTGTTTAAGTACTGGTTTGAAATTATTTTTTATTTTTATTTTTTTTTTTTTTGCAGGAGATGTCAAACATCAATTACACCATTATGAGATGCTCCATTTTTCTGACATTGGTCGACGAGTGAAACGTACGGCAGACCCTAATCCAGCCGCTCACCTGTACCAAATCTGGTTCACATCATTTAACAGGTCAGTCAGTTGATTAGTTCTGATGTCAATTTGATTATCTCCCTTGTGAGAAAGTACAACGATGTAACTCATTTAATGATAAAAATTTATTAGTCTTCAGAATTTACTCAGAGCATCTTTGATAATTCAATCCTATCCAAGGTTATAAAAAGGATTTTCTACCACCCAGTTTGTGTGTTCGGTGTTGTTATAATATTTACATCTCTTTACTATTCGGTAAACTTTCACAATTGCATCAGTCACATTTTCATTGGTCAAATGTGACACACCTACATAGTACAAAAATGCAAAATCAATCAAATGTGACACCATAGTGGTTTTCGTTAGATCTCGGGAATAAGTGAAATTGGCTACAGAGAAAATTTTTCCAGGTTTAGCCTCAATAATCAGTCAAGAACTTTTCATCTGGGGTACATTTTCTGTCCGTATCTTGTCTATGTATTGTAGGTACAATTTATATGTACATGTAGTGTGTTAGGCCCATAGTCACTTGTCTGGATCCATCTGAAAAATAAGGAAATTTGAAAATAAAAATAAAAACTACCAAATATTTTCCTGAAAACTGACTTTAATTTAAAAGCATTTTACACATGTTACAGTACATTGTACATGTATATTTTCATTATTTCATTCCTGGAGAAGGTGCCAGATGATTAAGATTTTTTTTACATTGGAAAATTTAACTTGTTGGGCTACATGTACAAGACATTTATGACTAAATCTTGTACAAGATGTAACCCATGAAAGCATCATGGCAGTCAGAATTTAATTATATGGAGTCATTCACATGATTACATACATTGAACAAATGTATGTACATGTATGTACAATAATTTATCTTAAGTGTTTTCCCCTACTGCAAACTTGCTGGAATCAGCTACCCCATCTTATTCCATATACATTTTATATTATAATTTCTCAACTTCACGAGAAAGGGTTTTCAGAAGATATTTTTCTATGCACATTAGGCAAATACTGACATGTCATACAAAACTATCATAAAGTTACATTCTATCTATTTTATGGTCTCACTTTTAAAATTTAAGTAGCATGAATTTTAAAGTGGGAATTCCAATAGATGGAATAATTATCCTAGAGATTGTATTTTAACATTTTGAACAAAAAATGTGAATTATTACATCTGAACTAGAGCAGATCATTCATATCAGTTGCAAATTTATGAAATATGCATGTTCAAATGTACAAATGTACATTTTATATATTCAAATGAAAACATTCAGATGCCTTAAATGATCTCATATTTTTAGATTATTATAGATACTGGTACATGTACGTGTACCTGGTATTCTACAGGTATATAAAAGGTTTCCAAGATACAGAGGGACCTCGCTATTATGACCACCTATTACTGACTGACTCAAAGTGGTCAGATTAGAGAGGTGGTCTCTTAACTCATTCACCCCTAAAGACACATTTGGACTGGTCTAAGTCATAGATTTACAGATGAGTCCATTGGTTTTTAGGGGATTGGTGAGTTAAATGAAGATCTGTACATGTGCTTATTGAATATTCATTAGGAAATTTTCAAGAGACTTATTTATTGTCCTAAATGTGAGGTTGTCTCCTAAGGGAGGTGGTCTTTAGGCAGGGTTTCACTGTACTCTATAAAAAGGAGGTGAGCATTAGCAAACAGCTAAACTGTTATACTGTTATATACAGACTATTTTAATCCTAAACGTTATTTATCTTTTCAGAAAATTTCATTTAATACTTAAACAATCCAACATACTACCTCAACATTTTACTGTGAAAACAGAAAACAGCAAAGGTGACATTTCAGAATTCCATATTCCTCATAATGACTTTCTACAGGGCAAATTAGCAGGTATGTATTATTTTCAGCAAATCAAAGTTACAGGTAATTGTTCAGTCTTGTAGATGCAATTTGAGTCCTTGCTGCCCAATACATGTACATTATATGTGTATCAAAGAGTTTTAGACAGAATAGAGAAATTGTTTCCCAATAAAATAAGTCTGATTACCCCAAAAGATTGAATACTTAAAACGTGGATATTTCCACTTGTTGTACACAATTTTCTTATGCAAACCATATGCTTGGGTGTCATTACACAATGTCACTTCTTACTGTACATGCTGTATTGAACAATAATTCTTAGTGCAACTGTGAGACTGGTATAGGGTGTGTAACATGAGTAATTTACACAAAAAACTCTTCATTGCATATTTACATGTAGTGTAAATTACCTCCACTCTTAAATTGCCATGTTTACAGCACATTTTTACCAATTCTTCTGTAAATGTATATATACATTTTTATGAACTGCAATTTTCCCATTTTATCAGGGAATATTGGCAAAAACATTTTGGTGCATTTGAACTGGGGAACTTGCAATTAAAATTATGTCAGGTGGCAAAAATATTGTAAGAACAATTTACTGCTACAGATATTTGCAGCCATATAATGAAAGCTCTCTTTCAGTGATGTAGTGATTTCGTTATCCCCCCCAACAAGAACAAAGAAATCAAATCAAGACATCCAAACATGACAACAAGAGACAAAAAGAAAGATGAG
The DNA here is from genome assembly GCA_030159075.1 of Atrina japonica. Lineage (NCBI taxonomy): Eukaryota > Metazoa > Mollusca > Bivalvia > Pterioida > Pinnidae > Atrina > Atrina japonica. The sequence goes on from BROG01000563.1 coordinate 237,052, forward strand.
GAAAAAAACCCACAAAAAGCAGGCTAATCTTAATGTCTAAATGTATGTTTTAACTACCAAGTTGGATAAATTCTTATATCAGAAATTCCCTGGAATCCTTTCATCAGAAATTCCCAGGAATCCTCATATCAGAAATTCCCAGGAATCCTCACATCAGAAATCCTGTGGAACCCCCACATCAGAAATTCCCAGGAATCCTTACATCTGATATCCCCAGGAATCTTCACATCAGAAATTCTGAGGAGTCCTCACATCAGAAATTCCCAGGAATCCTCACATCAGAAATTCCCAGGAAACCTTACATCAGAAATTCTGAGGAATCCTCACATCAGAAATTCTGAGGAATTCTTACATCAGAAATTCTGAGGAATCCTCACATCAGAAATTCTGAGGAATCCTCACATCAGAAATCCTGTGGAACCCTCACATCAGAAATTCCCAGGAATCCTTACATCTGATATCCCCAGGAATCTTCACATCAGAAATTTTGAGGAGTCCTCACATCAGAAATTCCCAGGAATCCTCACATCAGAAATTCCCAGGAAACCTTACATCAGAAATTCTGAGGAATCCTCACATCAGAAATTCTGAGGAATTCTTACATCAGAAATTCTGAGGAATCTTCACATCAGAAATTCTTAGGAATCCTCACATCAGAAATCCTGTGGAACCCTCACATCAGAAATTCCCAGGAATCCTTACATCTGATATCCCCAGGAATCTTCACATCAGAAATTCTGAGGAGTCCTCACATCAGAAATTCCCAGGAATCCTCACATCAGAAATTCCCAGGAAACCTTACATCAGAAATTCTGAGGAATCCTCACATCAGAAATTCTGAGGAATTCTTACATCAGAAATTCTGAGGAATCCTCACATCAGAAATTCTTAGGAATCCTCACATCAGAAATCCTGTGGAACCCTCACATCAGAAATTCCCAGGAATCCTTACATCTGATATCCCCAGGAATCTTCACATCAGAAATTCTGAGGAGTCCTCACATCAGAAATTCCCAGGAATCCTCACATCAGAAATTCCCAGGAAACCTTACATCAGAAATTCTGAGGAATCCTCACATCAGAAATTCTGAGATAAGAAATTCTGAGGAATCCTCACATCAGAAATTCTTAGGAATCCTCACATCAGAAATTCCCAGGAATCCTAACCTCAGAAATTCCCAGGAATCCTCACATCAGAAAACCCAGGAATCCTTACATCAGAAATTCCATGGAATCCTCACATCAGAAATTCCCTGGAATCTAGATGCTACAAGTACCAGTACATGTAGTAATCTAAGATAAAAATCGAAGATAAATATGGACAATTTGCTACCATCATAACTTGAGATGATGGAATAGTTTCTTATTGCAAATAAAATAAAACTGCTGCATTGAGTCTGGGAAATGATAATAAATCATGTTGTTTTACCTGGATAAACAATGCGCATTGTTCTGGGATTGATTTGGTTTGATAGTTAGTATAAATCTGCCCACTGGTATGTTTGTTTTTTGATAATATTATGACAGAGAGAGAGAGAGTTGAGTCTGCTGTCAGCTGATGACAAAATTCAATATTGCTTATCATTGATTTTCTTTAATGGATTTAAAACCAGCATAGGATTTACAGAATGGTTTTAAAAGCAATTAAGTAGGTTTACATGCTTTGTTAAATGTATTTTTTGACTGAAGTTCATAACATTATATTTATAAATTTTCTCTAATAAATTTCATTTTGTTGTTGTTGTAAACTATCATTCAGCAATTAAAATAGCATCCCTGTTTAACACAATCACCCCTAAAGACACTTTTGGACTGGTCTCAGTGATGGATTTACTGAATAGTCCATTGTCTTTTAGGGGTTGATGAGTTAAGATGCACAGGTTAAAAAAAACCGCTATGATGCCTAATTGTAATACGCTTTTGAGTTCCTTATACAATCAAACTTGTCTATAAATACTACTCAAGGGAACAGTCAATTTAAATAGCCATTATAGGCAGGTGACCTTTACAAAAATGTTTATTCATTTTTAAAAAGGTAAAGGTTATGTTTGAATGACTTTAATAGGCAGGTGCCCTTTATACAGAGGTGGCCCATAATGCAAGTTTGATTGTATAAATTATAAACTACATTATATAAATAAACCATGCACAATGTTGATATATAGGATTCTAAGCAGGAATGTGAAGCAAAATCTGGTCTATGAACTGGTTATGTCTGTCTGTCAACATTTTGGTTAAGCTCCATTACAGAAGGATCATTTCTATACGTCTTTGAAACCTATAAGGCCTAAAATGAAGTATAGTTTGTTGGCCTTTCCCTGATCGACCCCAAAAAATTGTCTTGATCCCAAAATTATATTAGAAAATAAAAAGCAAAGTTTTTTGTATTTTTCCTGTGGGGTGTAGCATTCTGTATTTTGCATACAGCAGCATCAGAAGGATATGAATCCTAGGTAAAATAAATGTCGACTGAAAGAAAAAATTGTTTGACATTTGTAAAGCCTCAATAGGTGACAATATGTTATATTTCATAATTAAAATGATATATTTTACCTAACTACCCAGTCAAAATGGTGGGTCAGAGAATGGCAAACAAGTATATTTTTAAGCTTGGCCTAATTTTCAACTTAAAAATTGAACACTAAGGACTAAACAGTGGACCACTCATTTGTTTTGGATACTCAAGTTATATCTTCTGTTAAACACTAAGAGACTGTACAATGAGGGATTATACTTTGATAAACTGTACACTAAGGGACTGTATGCTGAGGTTCTATACACTGAAGGACTATACACTAAGAAAATGTACACTGAGGGACAATGCACTGAGGGACCTAACACTGTTGGACTATACACTGAGAAACTACACTTAGGGACTTTACATTGAGAGACTATACATTGAGAGACTGTACACTGAGGAAACTGTACACTGAGGGACTATACTAATACACTGAGAAACTATACAGTGAGAAACTGTACACTGAGAAACTGTACACTGAGGGACTATACAATGAGAAACTGTATAATGAGAGACTGCACTGAGGTATTATACACTGAAACTATACACTGAAGTTCTTTACACTGAGAAAATGTACACCGAGGGACTATACATTGACAAACTGTACACTGAGGGACTATACACTGAGAAACTATACACTGAGAGACTATGCACTAAGGGAATATACACTGATGAGGGACTATGCACTGAGTTACTTTTCACTGAGGAACTATACACTGAGGTACTTTACACTGAGGAACAGTACTCTAAGGGACTGTACACTGAGGGACTGTACACTGAGGGACTAGACTGAGAGACTGTACACTGGGGACTGTACACTGACAGACTATACACTAAGGGACTCTACACTTAGAAACTACACTATGAGACTGTACACTTAAGGACTTTGCACTCAGGGGCTATACACAGAGGGACTATTACATTCATCATGAGGGACTATACACATAGACACTGAAGGGGCTATATAGCAATACACTGAGGGACTATACACTGAGAGAATTGACACTGAAGGGGCTATAGCAATACATTGAGGGACTATACACTGAGAGATTTGACACTGAAGGGGATATAGCAATACATTGAGGGACTATACACTAATCATTGGGGACAGTTTATTTACCTGATGGATGCTTTTAAGGATTTAAGTAGACATTTCGCATACCAACTAATCCTATTCATGTCAATTAGTGCAAAATGATTCTGCACTGTATGATATACATTTTTGTACTGGTTAGTAATGTGACGATGTTAAATATTTGAATGGTGATTTTGTAATTGCCATTTTAAATTTTGATACTATTCATTTGCAAATATTCGAATATTGGTTTCAGCTCTGAAATATTCAGTTCCTGTGTTTTGATCAAATTGATCTTTTGTAAGCACATTCTCAAGAAATTTTTTCAGGTTTCTTCTATAAACATGTTACTATTGTTACAGGGGATGAATCATCACATGTTGATGCCCACTGGGAGGACAATACATTAACGGCAAGCATAACTACGGCAAATGAAATCTTCATCGTAGAGGTAAACAAAATTTATTCCTTATTATTAGTCCCCTACAGGTGAAACCATGGGGTGGAGGGGGGACTATAGGGTTTTTTTTATGCGTCCGTCCATCAGTCCATCTGTGCGAAACCTTTGGTTAAGGTTTTGTTCAAGTTTTTCAATGGTTCACCGTTCATTTAAAAATAGTATTAGTATGCTGATACTGTGCATAAAGGTTCTTTAGGGGTTGAACCTTAATGTTGGATAGTGAAACTGAAAAAATATTTTGATTATTTTCTTCTCTTTTGACATGTTTTGGACTTCATTTTTTTGCCCAAAATCTGCAGGTTAAGGTTTTGGTTAAAAGTTTTTGAATGGTTCACCATTCATTTAATAATACATGTAGTATTAGGATGCTGATACTTTGCATACAAATTCTTTAGGGGTCGAACATTATTTTCTTCTTTTTTGACATGTTTTGGACATGATATTGACTTGAAATTTCAGACACAGTTTCACATTATGATGGACTTTCATATATGTAAGGGGATTTTTGGTGTTTGAATTTGGGCATTATTGACCATTCAACTCATTAGTGTTAACAAAACCTACAAAGTTCCTTTGCCATCACCAATCAAGCCAAGGCTGGTGTTAATATATGGGGACGGTATTGATTCATCAATACTCTCAGAATGTTTGTTACTATATGCAGTGAAATTTCATTTAGTCAAAATTGGGTGTGTCGAAATTCCGGTCCTGTCTAAGTTAAACTCTTCATCCCAGGGTTTTCCCTTACACATGATTTCTGCGTCTCTGATGCATAAAATATTCTCAGGACGCAAAATATGAATATTAGTTAGTCCCTAAGTACACACATAAACTCAATAATATTTTTCAACCTGAGACTGAAAATGTGTGCCTTTGTTTTCGTGTATTTTCGTGAATTTCATAGACTTAAGGACTCACAAATTTAACTAAGGACTCTAGAATTTTGTTCTTGTGGTTCCCTGGGACTCACTAAAATAACATCCTAGGGAAAACCCTGTTTATCCTGATTTTTATAAATAGATGTCTATATCAATATTTTAATTAATCTTTTGGTTATCTTGAATTTCAGATATCTCAAAGTAATAGGGGTTTGTCCTGTTAATTTGGAGATGAGGTCATGAGATTCAACTATACCTGGAAATGTTTGTCCCTGATTATTTTCACCCTTTTATATATTCCCGCTGTCTTAAATTTGCCCTAAATTACCATGGTCTCCTGTTGATCATGATTAACAGTAGATAGGAAGTCGTCTCAAAATTCTCTGAAAATCTTATAAAACATACAATCCTAATTTCAGCCTGCCTGGCGGCACATTACAATATCACAGAATCACAGTATGATTGTATACAGACAGTCCGATGTAAAGTGGGATCTTAGCCACCAGGTGGCAGGAGAGAGGTAAGTGCCGAATTTCATGAATTAGGAATATATCTTGGATGGACCATGAATCAGCATTGACAGAGGTCTGTTGACCGTTACATATAAAAGAGCTCATTTATGTTGAGCAGAAAACAAAAGATAAAGTTAACAAATGAAAAGTTATGAAAACTAGAATAATGTTGTATATACTTCTACTCTATACTAAGAAAGTTTCGCCTCTCGTTGTTTTCGCCCTTGTTCAGCAGTAAATGTATTTGTCTGATCTTGAATTTGCCCTAAATTGCCTTTGTCATGGATGACATATACATATGTATATCCATTCTTCAATTATTTAGTTTGAAACCTTGGCTTCCATTTTGAATTCGCCCTGTCATGTAAGATAGAAAATTAAATGGGAGTGAAAATTTCTATGTACAGTAAAACCTGATTTAGCAACCACCTGTGTATGAAAACCACCTGGTCACAAAGAATGTTTTTTTGCTGTCCCCAATAGTACCATTTGTGTACAAATTTGTGTACTGCTATATAAAGACCACCTCCCTATTAAGACTGGTTATGTTGTGCCCCAAAGGGGGTCTTTATATACAAGTTTCACTGTATACAGTATGATTTTATATCTGAGGATATTTATCACCAGTTTTAGGCTAAATGTCATAAATTTGGACCTATGTTAAAGACTTCAACCACTGCAGTACAGTTTCTTTAATGTGCCACACATCTGATGCCACATAACCCCAAGGTTAAATGTCATCTGAAGGATTCAGCTGCACACATGTTTAATATATTCATCTTTTTTTATGCAGACATAGATTTTGTGGGCAAGAAGATGGATATGTTGCAGAAAAAAATATTTTATCACAGAAAGAAACAATAGCAGGTTTGTATTTGATATTTCTGTTACTTACTTTAAATCTGGAAATGTTTGCAGGGCTTTATTTTCGCAAAACACTGGTTCTAATGCAATTTCAAATGTCCATTTTGTCATGCTATTATCATACTAAATCATAATAAAATCTGTATAACCTAGTGAGTCTTATGAACCCTTTCTGGACCTGGGAGAGTTTAAATCTTAGGTAATAAAACATAACATTAAAATTACACTGACTAGAGTAATTGTTCCTATTTATCATCATACATAAGAAAGTAACCAGTGAAGAATAAAGCTTTTTTCCTGAACACCTCGTCATAATGGAAAAGTCAGTAGAATCAAAAGGTAACTCCGCTCAGGCACTTGAGTGAATTGGACAATACAAAAAGTTGTCCACGGTACATCCATGTTCTGATGTGAACTCACAATAAATATCAACCGTTTCCTAAAACTTGTCATTTTATTTTATGTACATCTGCTAAAATCAAGCCAAATTTGTTGTTGTATTGTTGTTTAACGTCCCACTCAAGAATCTATCACTCATATGGAGACGTCACCAAATGCCAGTGAAGGGCTTCATATTTTGGCCTATACTTCCCACTTACGGCCATTGAGCAGTGAGAGGTCTTTAACGTGCCAACGCCTAATGTGACAAGGGACCTCGGTTTTTACTGTCTCTTCGGAAGGACAGGAAAAGCCAGTCGCCTCTGCCGAGGCTTGAACCCACATCCCTCAGGTTGCGAATTGAGCACTCTACTGCAGAGCAACAATGGCTCTCTCCTTAGTTGTTGCAAAAAAGACACTCTTTTGGATTTACCTGGTCAATACTGTGGTAGGTTCCGGTCAAGTTAATTTAGGGGATGTAAGATATTTTGGTGTGAGGTGTGCTTATTTATCTTTGATTTTGATCTGTTTTTGTTTTAGATGATATCTGATTATCTGAGAATATTTTTCTGTTTATTTTAGATTATAAGCACGTGAGGTTAAAACGCCAGCTGGACACTGACGCTTTGTCAGGAAAAGTTTGTCGTATGTTCATTGTAGCTGATTATAGTTTTCATAAATATATCGGTGGCGAAAATAAAAGAACCACTGCAAGATATATGGTAAGATAGTTTTGTCATGAACTTCATAGGCTGTTTTAAAAAATCAAATAATATATTTTTCTCATGTGATTGTTTGGATTGCAAAGCAAAAACTAGTCTATGACTTGAATATGTATGTCTGTCTGTCTGTCTATCTGTCTGTCAGTATGTCTGCCTGCCTGCCTGTAATATGTATGTCTGTCTGTCTGTCTATCTGTCTGTCAGTATGTCTACCTGCCTGCCTGTATGTCTGTCTATCTGTCTGTCAGTATGTCGGCCTGCCTGCCTGTATGTCTGTCTATCTGTCCATCTGTATGTCTGCCTGCCTGTTTGTATGTCTCTCTATTTTTCTGTCAATTTATCTGCCTGTCTGTATGTATGTCTGTCTGTCTGTCTAACTGTCTGTCAGTATGTCTGCTTGTCTGTCTGTATGTCTGTCTATCTGTCCATATTACTGTCAGCATCAACAATTTTGTTTATAGCTGTTGTGTTTAGCTCTATTGTATGAAAACAATTTATAGTATCATGTTTTATAAAGTTGACTCTGACTTTCATTTTTACCTTAACCTTTAACCTATGATGGTCACTGCTTTACAATTTGGTCATGCCACCTTCAGCAATTTCTTGATAGGATCATACATGTACATGTATATGTTAGAATCTGTTCCTTTGTAGCTCACATTGCCTGAAGGGTCAAAAAGGGTCAAAACTTGGTACCATTTTAAAAATCTTTTCATAAACCAGTGGTCAGTTTTCTTTCAATTGTTGTATTCTTTATTGTTTAGTCAATATTGGCAAAGTGTGCGAACAAAATTGATAACTTTACATAAACGAGCCTTTAGTGAGTGCTTCAAATAACATATGTAGACACGCTAAGTCATGTAAGTCACTTAAATATTGTGTATTCTAGTATAAATCCTTATTAACTTTATAATTTGTAATATTTTTTGTTATTTTTATTTTCTTATATAGATTGGTATATTAAGTCGTGTAAATTCAATATACAAAAAAACAAAATGGCCAGATGATAATTCAGATGTACAGAATTTGAGCTTTGAGATTGCGGAGGTAAGCAAATCTGTTCTTGAATAAACTTTAACATATAACTTGTGTAAGACAAGTATTGAAGATTCAAGGAACTTTCACATGTTTATTTGTGGCAAAAATGTAAGTGAGATGGCTTTTATATCGGGTGTGTGTGAATGATGTTGTGTTGTGTGTGTTGGTGAATACTTGTTATGTATGTGGGTGTGTGTGTGTCTCATATACTGTATGGATAAACCATACCTGTCGGCTGACCTGTTTTTGTGGATGACACTGGTAAACATGGTAAATTTTACCTTTCACCCAATATTTTTAGGTCACCTTTTAGAGGTATGATAAAAAAAATCATGAAAGTTTTGTGTATGTATGTGTGTGTGTGTATGTGTGTAGCTGTCATATTCTCTACGTATAAACCTAGTCAATAAATAATAACTCATTAACCCCTAAAGACACATTTGGAATGGTCTAAGTCATTGATTTACAGAAGAGTCCATTGTTTTACAGGGCTTGATGAGTTAAACATTTAGCTTTTTCTAATGTTTTGTAATTTTCTGGAAGTGTCTCAGCATATATTCATTATACAACATTAATGACACTCTTTCAGTTATACTGTCAAAATCTATTTTTGTGTAAACTTATGTTTTTGGTGTTTATCATGACTACACAGGGATTAATATCATCAACATGATGGTCCTGTAAAAGGACCCATTCCCAATGCAGAATCCCAATTTTGTTCACCACGTCATTCACATTCAATATTAAACAATAAATAAGAAAATTTTGTACAATTTGTACAATTTTGTAAGAACTGCCCTGTGAAGTTTTCAGATGAAATCCATGTTGTCAGGTAAATAAGAGAAGCAAAATGAAACACAAGTTTTATGTCTTTATTCTTATGACTTAAATGACCTTACATGTAGTTACTTCTTCCCCAGGAGCCGGCCTGTCTCAGTTGGTAGCGTGCTCGACTCTTGATCGTGAGGTTGTGAGTTTGAGTCTAGCCGGCGGCAGGTTGGTTTCCTGTCTGTTGGATGAGACAGTAAAAACTGTGGTCCCGTGTCACAGTAGGTGTTGGCACGTTAAAGAACCCTCACTGCTCAATGGCTGTAAGTGCCGAGCATAGGCCAAAACTTGAAGCCCTTCACCAGCATTTGGTGATGTCTCCATATGAGTGAAATATGCTTGAGTTGGACGTTAAACAACAATAAACAAACAAACAAACTTCTTCCCCAGTTTGGCCCATTGCAGAGTAAAAATTCCCAATTGGAAAGGTACAGGACCCTGTCGCAAAAAGGGTCCATTATTCCCTGCTACATCCACCAAAAACAATATGAATAACCAATAAACCAATATCAGTAATTTGACATATTTCTGTACGAGTTTAATATCTATCATAATCATATCATGTATATGGAACTTACAAAGTGTCATGGTCTGTATCGTGTGTATAGCTCTTTTTAGCCCTTGTGTTTCTTAGTTAGGGGTGTATTTTGTTTTAAAGAAATTGCAAAAGGTGATATTTTTTAAGTGGAAGGAGACATTTTATGATAAAATGAATACAGTGTAACCTGTCTTGAAAGACCACTCTCATGAAAGAGCACCTGTCTTTTAAGGCCACATTCTGAAAACCACTTGGTTAAATAATCCTTTAAATAAAACCTCTATTGAGAGACCACATGTCTTGAGAGACCACATTTCAGTGGCAGATGAGGGGGTTCCTCAAGACAGGTTCTACTGTAATAAAAATTTCATGAACTTTTATGAAAGAACACCTTAAAATCAAAAGAATCAAATCCATGTGATCTACTTGACTATTTTCAGATGAAAATCCATGACGACTATACATATAGAGGAATCCATTATAACAATCCAAACCAAGTTTGGAACACAACATATCTACTACAGGTGTTCAGTAGAGGCTCAGCCTTCAAAAACTACTGTTTAGCACATTTATTTACATATCATAGATTTGAGCGTGCAGTGCTTGGATTAGCCTATATTGCAGGACCGGAACCAAAGCATCTGGGTGGCATCTGTTCCACTGGACCGACTCCAGACAAAGGTATGTATACTTTAATATTACTTTCATCATTGCTCCTGAATTTTCAGAGCCGACCTGGTTCAGTCAGTAGTGCGCTCAACTGATGATCGTGAGGTCATGAGTTCAAAACCAGACAGCAGCGGGTTGGTTTACTGTATTTCGAGTGAGACAGTAAAAACCAAGATCCCGTGTCACAGTAGGTGTCGGCACGTTAAAGAACCGCTCAATGGCCGTAAGTGCAGAGCATTGGCCAAAATTTGAAGCACTTCACCGGCATTTGGTGACATCTCCATATGAGAGAAAGATTCTTGAGTGGGACGTTGAACAATAATAACCAAGCAAACAAACTGAATTTTCATTACAAATGTAGCAGTTAGAGCATTTAAAAAATGTTTACTTGCTTTGGCTTGGTTTAATTAGTGACATTACTACTTTTAAAAGGTCCTTGCCACTTTGTCTGTGAGCTATGTCTAGTGTTAGATTTTGTGTCCCACTTGAGTGGTCAGTATTTTCATCGGCTTCTTAAGTGCCACTACAGTACATATACAATTTGCCAAATGAGATGGAAAAAAACTGCACACCCTAGAACTAAATAACCTCCATTGTGCAAACAGATGAAATTATCCCTTGAAAATCTGGTACCATCAAAATTGTTTGTTTGATTGAACCTTGTGTTATATCATCAGGAAACTTTCACTTTTGTGGATACGTCATCAACTCTCGGTCAAATGACACAAATTTTGACCTGTTCTATGGACTTATGCCAATGCCTTGAGGGTCTTGTAACTTCCCACATCTACAATTGAGACAAAAACAATTGAGGAAATCTTCCTTTTACATGTTTTGTGAGCTAAAAGCTCTACTACTGGGCCAATGACAGTAATTGACTTTCACTAACCACTAGGTTATTAAGAGAATTTGTCAAAACGGGTGACAGTGAAATGAACTTACATGTAACAAAAAACAAGTCTTGGGTCTTTCAGATGATATTTAAAACCGAGACCCCATGTCAAGACAGGTGTGGCATGTAAACAAACCCTCTCAGCATTGGCATTAGTCCATAGCACAGGTCAAAATTTGTAGCACTTCACCTAAAGCTGGTGACATCTAAATATAAGGGGAAAATTCTTGACAGCATGTGAAACATCAAACAAATACAATAAAGAACTGGTCACAAGAACATATGGAGAAACATCTTCTTTAAAGGGGCATTAGCTGTGTTTTTTCCAAAACAAATTTCTGTCCTTTTTTACTACTTAGATTGATATACAATAACAAAAAAGATATACACAGGCATAAAATTCTTAAATCCCCATATATTTTGTGAAAATTGCTTAAGAAACCCAGTTTAGCTTTTTTTTCACTTGCAGTTGATTAACTCAACCTTACTATTTGTATAAGTATACTCCACTGAACCTGACCTTATTTTCACACAATATATAGGAGTGTAAGATTTTTATGCCTGTGTATAGTTCTTATTTGTTATTGTACATAAGGTACAAGTAGTCAAAGTAGAAAAAAAATCTAAAATAATTATTTTGATAAGCACAGCTAATGCCCCTTTAATTAATTCTATTTGCAATTGTAGAATTCTGATAAACATTATGTTTCCATAATGATTTTTCTTTTTTTTCATAGTTTACAGCGCTAATGGTTATGATACAACATTCAACACTGGGTGGAGTTCCGCTCAGAATAGTGCGGGAGACAGAGTTCTCTCCCTTGAAGCCACTCTTGTCATTGCACATGGTTAGTGATACTTTGCACTTTAATGTTGTAAATTGGCCATTTTTCCTGGTCAAGAAATAAATGGTATATGTAACTGCAAAAATGGGTCCAAATGAGGGACATGAGCTTTTTCACGTTTTTTGTCAAAACTTCAGGTAAAGTGGAATTTTGTTATCTCAAAATTCACTGGACTGCCCTATTTACTTTGAGATATCCAAAATTCAAGATAATCAAAATTTTCAATTCGCATATTTTCTATTCTTATTGGACAACAAATAGATCTATCCAGGCTACTGCTTGATTAAATTTGGTTTTAATCAATTATTAAATACCTTTTTACCTTGACTCGTTAAAGGGAGTTGATTTTCCTGTGTTTTGCAGGTAAACAATGAAATAATTACAATGCTTTTTGCATACAAAATGTAAATCTTCAATCAAAGAAGGTAATTTTTAGATAACAAATGACAATACTATAATATTTCAATTCCTTGAACCTGAAAATACTGTACTTCAAAATAAGAGAAATTTCATAGATGGAAAGTGTAATATATCTGGAAAATCTGCAGTATAAATATATAGTAAAATAATCGGGACCAGACAGTCGACTTCCACATAACCGGAATTTGGACTTATTTGATTTTGTTATAATGAGATTCCACACGTTCCACTGTATATACAAGCCTTGTGGAAAATATCATTGCTGAAAAAACTATTATTAAGACAGATGAAGTTCATTGAAACTTGTATATAGTGGCCACCCAAGGGTCCAGAAAATATCGACCTTTATGTGCGGGTGACCCTGATACACAGGTTCAATTTGGTTGAAGTATGCAGTCAAGGGACTTGAAAAAAAATGGCCTTTATAAACAGGTAATCCTTATATAGAGGTGGTTGCTATAGCAGGTTTTACTGTATATGCATATTAAAAATTAGTCATCATAGGTTCATTTTCTTTCAATGCACATTTTCAAATGTAAAACAACTGCTTGTTCCACAGAAATATATGTAACTTTTCTCTCTCCAGTTTAATATGTATGTTGCATCAATATCAGCTAATTAGTATGCAAAATCAGTCACTTTAGAAAATATACTGATTAAGAGTAAAAAAAGTAAGGAACAAGGAGAGTAAATATATAATGTATACGTCACATGACAAGGCTGCATATGTGTGATCACTTCTTGGCTACCAATCTAATCTCTTCTTGAGTTTATCTTGAAATGACCGACCAATGCTAATGCCTCATCAGGGCCCATCTTTGTCAGCAACAGTCACATATCTTAATGCTTTGTGAGGATACTGTACACCTAAAAATGTTTGGCGTTGGTTAATATTTTTGCCCTTTTAAAACAGATAACATATTCACAATGCCTTAAATTCGCCCTCAATCACTATAGGCTCATGGATGACATGTTTTTCATTTTTCAATTATTTAGCTTTACAATTTCACTTTAATTCTAAATTTTTCCTCTCATCTAAGGGTGAAAAAATGGCGAAAATTTAACATGAGCTAAAATTTTCAGGTATACAGCGTTAATTCAGTAACTGAGTAACGCCATGAAAAACAAGATATTCTCTGATTTATGTATTGCAATATGTTTTTGCATTGTAAATATGGGGAAAAATGAGAAATAACACATTGACCCCTATAGCCACATCTGGACTCATCCATTTAAAATAAAATGGTAGAGTCTACTCTCAGAATTCAGGAGTATTTGATTTAGAATTTGAATTCTATAATAATTTACATTTGATAATATTTTGGTCACTCCCGAATTATGACAGTAGACTTTACTTTTTATTGATTTGGGTGAGTCTAAATGTGACACAGGGGTTGATTTGATAATTGATTCCTTTATTATGATGAAATTGATTACTTTCTTATTAACACACTTGATCTTATCTTTTTTATATGGCTGTGCTTGTCTCTACCATCTGCTGATGCCAACAGAACTAGGTAAATCATGTTTCTTCATCTTCATTATAATATTACTGGTCGATTCTACTCATTTTCAAATGATGACAGACTTCAAGGGAATTGCATTTTATTACTTACTGGACAATGGATAACAAGTAGGAACAAATACTCTTGCCCACTGTAATTTTGATGTATTATCAACAATTTAAACTCATCCAGGTTAAGAAAGTTCAAGAGACTCCGTCCAGCCAGGTTATCTGGATTTGACTATAGATTTGTATCATCATAGATCTTTTACTGGACCACAAAGCAGATATTTGTTTGTCGATTTACGATGACTATCATCCATCTGTCTGCATCTGTAGTTTGGTACAGCTGCTGCGTTCAGCTCTTTAATGAGACAACCATTTTGAGTATCACGTCTCAACTTCACATGATGATAGACTATGGTGACATTAGTTGACATTGACCGTCATTTTACCTTGACCTTTGACCTTGAAATTCCAATTCCAGATGTAGCTTATTGTAACCACTTTCTCAATGACCATAGAGGCGCCTTTCAGATTTTAGAACAGATCCTAGAATTTAAAAGGTTATTTGAATTCTTACACTTGCTTCATCTTCACCACAGAGTGTTGAAATCAATGACCAAGTTTATGTTTACAATGTACATTTCATTTTTATAATTACTTATTTCCTTTGCATGTTGTGCCAAAATGAATCATAATCTCTGTGATAATGTGATTTATAGAGAAATTGTTACAGAGCATCTATAAAAGTTAGTCATGAATGTTATATTTAATTTGAATAGTGTTTCACGCCACACTCAACAATTTTTCAGTTACATGATGGTAGTCAGTTTTTAATGGTAAAGGAGGGAACCCTATTACAATGTTCCCTAGAAGTAAAGAGACCACTGGCCTTCCGCAAATAAACTGGCAAACTTTCTCACAAAAATCATCTTAGGTTCCAGCTTGGCTCAAACCTGCACTGACCAGAAGTGAGAGACTTCAGCATGTTCAAGGTTCAAAGCACGATGCTCTATCCACTCAGCCACTAGGTTCCATTAGCCTTGATGAGTGAAGCAGTAATTATAAGTGTAGTGGTACACATTAATGAGTTTTTATATAGTGTGTGTACTCTGGCATTTGTTCATAAATCTAATATCCTGTTATCTTAAAGGTCATAATTTTGGGAGTGAACATGACCCAGATACAGAAGCATGTGCTCCAACTGTTGCCAAAGGAGGGAAATATCTCATGTATCCATACGCTGTCAGTGGATATGAAGAAAACAATCAGGTTTGTTACAAACAGATTTTGCCATCCTTCCCTTAAAGTTTTGACTGTTTCTCTCTCACTTTGAAACATAATAAATGAGTGTCAACATCGATCTTTGTTTATAAATAGATGACAAAACATGTTAAAACAGTAGTTCCAGCACTTCCAGAGTGGGCTTATTTCCCCCAACATCTAAATTCGCAGACAATTCAGTCTCAGTATACTGAAGTGATTTTAAACTTAAGTTAAAATTAAAATCCTATGTTAAAATTTTTAGGACGTCGTCTAGTCCACAAAATTAAATACTTTTGCAGCGAACATTCTCAATGTGCATTTATTTACAAAATTTGAGTCTGTAACATTTGTACTCGCGGATTTTATTTTAACAGCTCTATGTCTTTATAAGAAGGGGAAGTGACTCTATCTGATTCAGTCCAGCCAGTTACGTGTACTTAGTTTGTAACTTAATGTTGAATGCTGTAAAAAAGTTAAAGCAGTTTAGAGTGTTGTGAAAAATGAAATAATAAAAATGCTGGCAAACCTAAGATGTCATTTTTCACTAATTTAATGAATTTTTTTTTTCAGATTTTTTCTTCATGTAGTAAAAGATATATCTATAATGTATTAAAAGCCAAGGGACCAGGCTGTTTTACAGGTAAATTTATTTTTGGTCTTTTTAGGTGTCTCCATGTCCGAGTGATTTGAGTATTGCACTGTAAATCTTGAAGTCTCTCACTTTTCACTTCTTGGCTGGAACTTAAACTGATTTAGTCAGAAAGTTTGCCAGTTTACTTGCAGAAGGCTGATGGTCTCTCTCAAGATGCATTGTAGCCAGGTTCTCTTCTCTGCCATCAATTGTTTGTTTATTGTTGTTTAACGTCCCACTCAAGAATATTTCACTTATATGGAGACGTCACCAAATGCCGGTGAAGGGCTTCAAATTTTGGCCTATGCTCGGCACTTACGGCCATTGAGCAGTGAGGGTTCTTTAACGTGCCGACACTTACTGTGACACGGGACCTCCGGTTTTTACTGTCTCATCCGAAAGACAGGAAACCAACCTGTCGGCAGCGGGACTCGAACTCAAGACCTCACGATCCAGAGTCGAACGCGCTACCGACTGAGCCAGGCCGACTCCTCTGCCATCAAATAATGGCCTTTAATTTAACCTCTTTTCCTGTAAGGGATTAATTTAAAACATCTTGAACACTATAGATCTTTTTCAGTCCTGCAGAACACTATAGAATTTTTCAGTCACGCAGGATGCAAGAGATCTTTTTCAGTCCATCAGGATGTTATGGATCTTTTTCAGTCCCGTGGGATGCTATAGATCTTTTTCAGTCCAGCATGCATCTTAATTAGAGATGCAATTTTTTAGAAGGTTTTCATTATGTATTACCGTAAAAAAATTTCCCTTGGCATCCTTTTATCTGCATCAAAAGTCAAAATGCATATTAAGCCATCATTAAAATTTGATTCATTTAATTAAATTTGCCCTTTGCTAAAAAAAAAATACTGTCCAGGCCATAACTGTCTATGTATTTGAGATAGGATGATGATACTTGGTAACCTAGTAATGAGACCATGGCGATGTGTCATGAACAAAAGTTACAGGGGTCGGCCCTTTATTTACAGAGTTATTGCCCTTTGCTAAAAAATAATGTCCAGTTCATAACTCTCTTCCTACTCAAGGTAAGATGATGATATTTGGTATACATGGTAATGACATCAAGGCGATGTGTCATGAACAATAAAAACAGGGATCAGCCCTTTAATTACAGAGTTATTGCCCTTTGCTAAAAAAAATATTGCCCTATGCATAACTGTGTGTATTTGAGATAGGATGATGATACTAGTATTAATTTTGATTTACAAATTGGATAAAATTTCAGATTTATTTTTATGTGGAACATGTGGAAAAAAATAAGTTAAAAAATGCATAAAAAATGGGGTGTTGGGGCTTTTTAGGTGGAATGGTTGCCTCACATCAAACAGTTCTTTCTGGCCTCATCTAACACTTTTCTGCATATTTTGTTTTAAAATCACTGGAAATATGAAATTTGAATCATATTACAAAATTTTACATGATAAAGTTGTTTCCCACAAAATGTAGTGCAATTTTTTTTCTGTATTTCCTACAGATCCACAGCAGATGACAGTTTGCGGAAATGGCCGTATTGAGGGTGACGAGCAGTGTGACGCGGGATTCAATGGTGACAATTGTTGTAGCGCGGACTGTAAGCTGATTAAAAATGCCAAATGTAGTCCCATGAACTATGAATGTTGTGCAAAAAACTGTAAAATCGCAAATGATCAGACTGTATGTCGTGCCTTGCCAGATGATTCTGTAAACTGTAAAAGTATTTCTAAGTGCAAGTATCCTTTGTGTTAGGAGATTTGGAATGTTCAGTAAAATTTGTCCTGATCCATTATTGCTGTGGAATCACCTGTATAGAATACAGCAGTGAAAGGGAAATACAGGAATTTTTTCTTTACACTTAAGTATATAATGCTCCAGTATTCCTGAATAAGGTTGGTATGGGTAATGTAGCATGAATTTATCTGTTTGGCTCAAATATCTACATTTCTATCAGTTAAAAGAGAAATACAGGAATTTTATTTTTACACTGAAGTACATAATTCTTCAGTATTCCTGAGTAAGTTTGATATGGGTAATGGAACATATTGTAAGATTATGGTCAATATGAATTTATCTGTTTGGCTTAGTCACAGATATCTACATTTCTGTCAAATGTATTAGATATAGAACAATGCTAATTATGATAGGAGCACAATAAGTTTATTTGAAAATGTGGGGCCTCTGTGGCTGAGTGGTTAGCATGGTTAGAGCATTCTGCAATACACCATGAAGTATTTCACCTCCGATCAGGGCAGATTTCAGTCCTGCTGAAACATGAGTTGATTTTGCGAGAAATTTTGGCAGTTTATATGCCTTGGTACAAAGATATTTCAAAATAATTGTGCTAAAGAATATGTCCTACTGTAATCGGGCATGTATAATCTGCATTTATGTATTATTTGCAGCCCCACCCCCAATTTCATGGAATCTCAGAAAAAATAGTTTGTGCATTAAGACCTAATCCATATGGCCATTACTGGGACATTAGTATGACCGAAAATTGTTGTATAAAAGGGCAGTATAATGACAAAATTTTTCTTTTAAATGTCAATCCCTAAATCGTTATTTGACAGAAATGAATAGATAAGCGATGATGAAATAAAAAACTTTGTCAAGTTTACCATCCAATGCCAAATCTCCTACGGTAGTCCCGTGGAAAAAATGCCCCAAGAACCTGTTGTACTGTATTATCCGCAACCCATCCCTGAGACGAATTTTAGAGTGAAAAGAGTGCGGATTATACATGCCCGATTACAGTAATATATTTCAGGTTTGCCTAAATTTACATACAACTTATGTAAACAATCATAGATAATGATGGACACAGAAAAGTGAAAAAAACTTGTCGTGAAAAGATTTCTAAAATCATATGTCATGTGACAAGTACATGTCATGTGATAAGTACATGCCATGTGACAAGTACACGTCATGTGATAAGTACATGTCATGTGATCCATACCAGTACCTATGAATGAAATGCAGGTGGCAAATAATTCAAACATTTAATTTTGTGAAAGGAAATCCTTTACCACTGAATGCTATGCCAATATTCAACAACTCAAAAGTCCATAATTGTATGTTACTGAATAATCATATTTGTCTTATGAATTACAATATTTAAACCTTAACTCAACTAGTGGAACTAGCTTATACTGCCCAGAAGCTAAAAACAAGGGAGACAACACCTCATGTCTTGATGGGTAAGTATTTTTACTTCTATATGTGTAAGTCAAAATGTCTGAAAACTAGATACAACGAAAAGGCTTTAATATTGTGGAGTGCATAGCCATTATTTTAGCATTTCATTAAGATACTTAGGGTGAAAGGATTAAAGAAGTCTGAGGCATGACCTGGCCTAGGAATCAAGAGTTGAACATCCTATCTATGTGGCAAGCATTCTCTCCACTGAGTGATACATGATTCCCACCAACAAAGAGAGCTGGATACAACTATGAGGCTGTAAAAATTGTGAATTGTGCATAGCCATTATTTTTGCATTCCATCAAGATACTTGAATTTAAAATGTCTGAGACATGACCTACGACTATAAGGCTGTAAGATTGTGGAGTGCATACCATTATTTTCTTTGAAAATTTTTGTACATCCCATATATGATTTAACCCGCAAGCAGAAGGTCATGGGTTTGATTCCCTGTACCAAAGACTGGTACCAAAAAACAGTATTGACTGTTCCTTTGCTAAGCACTCAGAATACAATGTAAAGCTTCATAACACATTTGACTTGGCACATAAAAGTCACTGCATTTGTATCAGTCATAGCACAGGTTAAAATTTACAGTACTTCACTTAAAGGGGCATTAGCTGTGTTTACCCTAAAAAATTAGTTCTCTTTTATTGCAATGTTGAGTTAATCAATTGCAATTGAAAAAAAGTGCCAAATCTGGGTTTCTCAAGAATGTTTCACAAAATATATAGGAATTTAAGAATTTTTATGGCTGTGTATATCTCTTTTGTTTCTGTGTATTAATCTAAGTAGTAAAAAAATTGAAAAAAACTAGTAAAATCTCCATATAAGTGAACAATTCTTGTCGGGATGTAAAACAACAAACCTGTATGATTTATATTACAGGGGTTTGAAACCTGTATGATTTATATTACAAGGGTTTGAAACCTGTATGATTTACATTAAAGGGGTTTGAAACCTATATGATTTATATAACAGGGGTTTCAGGCCTTCAACCGGCCCTATATTTCCTATAATTACTATAATATCCCTATCTTTTTGGGAGTACCCTATAATCCCTATATTTTAGCCCAAAAAAGCCCATTTCCCTATATTATCCCTAAAAAGAGAAAATAATATGTCGGAAATTGAAAAATGACACTTTTTTCTATCAAAACAGGCATGAAACCTCGGTCTACAGATATGTAGGTACGTGTCTTAAATATAATTAAGTCATCCAGTGCTTTTTTAAAATATCTTATTTTCTTATCATTTCATGTGACACACAACATTCAAGTCTTTATGATGATTGACTTCAACAACAAGATACCAAAACAGCTTTGAAGATCTTATGTGTGCCTTTACAGTTAAAAACCATGGTTCCCAAGTCTTGGTTAGCTAAGGTCTATCAGAGCTGCCTTGGTGTCCCAGTTGGTGCAGTACAGTCATCAGAAGACTTCATTTAAGTGTACATGCCTCAAAAATGTAATTTGGTAAGAGTTTGTATATTAATCTTAATCAAGGTATGTATATTTTCAATAGATTTATTAATTAGATTTAAGGAAAATGACCCTATAATCCCCCTATAATTTGTCAAAACTGCCCTATAAAGCCCTATTTTTCAAGAATTTTAGCCCTATTGACAGCCCTATTTTCTTACCAAAACCCACTTGAAGGCCTGGGGTTTGAAACCTGTATGATTTATATTACAGGGGTTTGAAACCTGTATGATTTATATTACAGGGGTTTGAAACCTGTATGATTTATATTACAGGGGTTTGAAACCTGTATGATTTATATTACAGGGGTTTGAAACCTGTATGATTTATATTACAAGGGTTTGAAACCTGTATGATTTATATTACAAGGGGTTTGAAACCTATATGATTTATATTACAGGGGTTTGAAACCTATTTGATTTATATTACAGAGGTTTGAAACCTGTATGATTTATATTACAGGGGTTTGAAACCTATATGATTTATATTACAGGGGTTAGAAACCTGTATGATTTACATTAAAGGGGTTTGAAACCTATATGATTTATATAACAGGGGTTTGAAACCTATTTGATTTATATTACAGAGGTTTGAAACCTGTATGATTTATATTACAGGGGTTTGTGTAGGAATGGTACCTGTTTGAACTACTGCCAAGTACGGGACAAACATCCATGTATATGTCCTAAAGGTAAGTTTATATATGTAATTATTTATTTGTAAATTTGTAAGCTATCAAAAGGTTTCTTATAAACTGATAGAGTGGGAAAGCAAGTCAGTCATATTGTAGTAATCAGTCTGTATAAGTGTCAATTATTTCTTACTATGCCCCTGGCCTGAAAGGTCTGCCAGGGGCATCTAGTGTTCATATCGTCTGTCTAGCTGTTTGTTTGTGTGTCTGTCTGTAATTCTGTCCTGCTTACATATAAAGTGCAATATTTCAAGTTTGGATTGTGATACAGCAACCAAACTTAGACTGTAGGTTCATTTAAGGGTTGCTCACACTTCACTGACAACACATGCCCTTGGAGGTGGGGTGGGGTGGGGTCAAAATATATGACAATGCAAAAATTGGTTGTGACCAGGGGCAATTGTGTTTCACAAACACAATTTCTTGTTGGAGTTATTGTCCTTCATATTATCATGATTATGGAAGCTAGTTCAAAATTAAAATAAAATTGATCAGTAAAAATTTTAATCCACACAGCAAACAAATTAATTCCTGCCACCATAAATAATTCACTCATGCCTGATAATATTTTAAACTTGGCTTGCTAGTCAATCAGATTTCAGGATAAGTGAAAGCTGAGTTAAAAGTATTTCTCAAGTTTTATGGTGTTCAGCTCTGGGTGTGTAGTCATAATGAGTAAGTACATTGAATGTCTGTATAAGTTTATAATATTCATTCATTCATGATTTCGTAGTCTATAATTCTGTAGGCCGGATATAGTCTCAGGTAATTGGACCTTTTTCGAGTTGTTCAATTTCATCACGGTTCGTCATAATAACATGCAGTTTCAAACCAAACAGGAGGGCAACATCACTTCCAGTTAAGCAGATTATTGTATTTATGACCTTGAATATGGATTTCATACAGTGATAGGTGTCAGATTTGAAAAACAGGCACAGGACAGGGATGACAGTTGTCATCTTTACAAGAGAGAACATTTATCTGAAATCTATTACTTCCAGATGAATTGAAACAAGAGACAGTGAAACTTGTATATAAAGACACCCATAGGGACACAACAAAACCAGTCTTTATAGGGAGGTAGTCTTTATATAGAGGTTGATTTATACACAAATGGTACTATTGGTGGCAGCAACAAAAAAAACAGCCTTTATGACCAGGTGGTCTTAATAGACAGGTGATTGCTAAAGCAAGTTTTACTGATTACTGAAGTTCATCAGTGTAAATATTACATGACCAGAAATCACCTTGCCTTACTTTCAGCTGATATCATACGATCGGAATACAAACTATTCTGAAAAAAAAATGGAATGGAACAACTCAAAAATTGTCTATTGCCTTTTTTGACAACTTGTTTATTGTTTTTAGAAAATACATTTTTGTTTTTGTTTTTATATTTATTTTTGGATTTTTTTTCTTTTCAGACAGTGGTTTTGCATGTTATAGATGTTGTAAGTTGAACCATAATGACACAAGTTGTCTTCCTGAACCAGAAAATGAGATTCTTCCAAATGGTCGGCCATGTTTTCAAGGAGTTTGTATAAATGTGAGTGGTTTACATAAAAACATATAAATTATTTATTTAAGTTTGGTGAACCTTTCTTGACCTGAAAATGCTGAATAAGTATAAATCTTAGGTAGAGTCTAGTGCAGTATTACGACATTAAAATTGCACTGGGTAGAGTCAATGTTCTTACTTGCCACCATACCTACACTAGTGCAAAATACATTTTTTTTTCCAATTTGTAAACCAAGACACTCTGTGAAAACATGTCAGTATTGTTTTGTAATAAATGAACATCTTGCTATTACAGCAATTCTGAATTGTGAATATGAAAACATTGAATTTATTTTATTTTAATGTTGGACAGGTGCTTGCCATTCAGACAGGTTATTCATGGATTTTTAGAAAGACCTGTCTGACAGGACAGGTACCACAAATAGATATAATTGTTGTGAGTTATAAGCAGGCAAGAAAAATGTACTCGCCCTGGACGAGTGAAAGTGACTTGGGGGACGAGTAGCTAGGATGGAGTACTCACCCTCTGTAATTTTACTTCTAGATCTATGACATCTTACTTTTTTAGCCTATAAAATTTTCATGAACATGATGGTTTCAAAATCCTTTACTGCCATTGTGATTAGTTATAAGTCCCATATCAGAGAAGTAGTTAGTCTTAATTGTTCCAAAAAAGTTTATAAAACATTTGGACAAGCCGAAGGTGTCTAGGGACGAGTGATTTTTAATTTTTTTTTCTCACCCTGTATAAGTGATGTAAAGTATGCTCAGCAAAGTTGCAGCAGCTTTGCAATTAGAGAAATGTTCTATTTGTAATTTATATTTCAGTGTCATAGAATCATGAGAGTACCAAGAAGGAAAAAAGAATAATCTTAACCTTTTCTACCCCATAGACCAGTCTAACAGAAAAGTACATGCAATACAGATACTTGGGATGATAGGCTTATGGTTTTTGGCTCATGCCAACATAAACCTGAAAAAATGTTAAGTGTTGAGTTATCTCATCAACCCCTGAAGTCACATTTGGACCTGTCCATTTTAAAGAATGGTTAAGTCCACTGTCAGATGTCAGGGTTTTATGATTTAGAATCAAAATTTTATTATAATTTTACATGCAATATGAACTTGTTCACTCCTAGATTATTACTGTAGACCATTCTATCTATTGATTTGGGTGAGTCTAAATTTGACCACAGGGGGTGATGAGTTAAACATCTTTAAAATGAAGTTAATAATCTTAATTATATTTATCTGTACTCTAATTACAGGGTCAATGTGAAAAGCAGATCAATGATGTGGTACAGAGGTTGTTTAGTATAATTGATAGTATTACCGTCGACCAAGTAGGTAGGTCACAACTTCATGTATAATGAACATTTATAATCTAATGGATTGTGGATAGTAGATTTGATAAAATTGTCAGGTGGCTCCTTCTGGGAGTCATTTCCTGTTTTAAGTGGATTTTTCATATGGGGCTTTTTTAACTTTTGTCAGGTGCTGCTTAAAGAATATGTTTCCCTTTTTCCTTGACTTTGCTAATTGTTCAGCTGACTGATTTAGGCTCCATGGAGACTGGTTAAAATCCAGAATGTACAAGATCATAAGAGTATACTACTTCCCTGCCCATCCTGCACTAAATTCTTCTTAATTCTGTATAAAAAATGAAAATTTGATGAAACATTAAGATTTTTAAACTATCGTACTGCTGTTTATTGTATAACTGGGCCCAAAGTCACCAAATTTGAAGAAAACTTCAGAAATTTTATAAAACCATTTGAGTATGTACTCAAATTTGAGTACAGTGCTAAATCTATTTTATTCATCTTTACAGGAAAATCAAAAGCATGATGCAAAACTTTTTATGTTAATGATGTGAAATAATGATATGTGTCCTATTTACTCAAATTCAGAAGTTTTACAAATGAGTATATAGTCAAAATAATGAAGTCAAAGTTGATCTTTAGAATTGAGTAACTTTGGTGACTTCTGGCACTGATCTCAAAAATCATAGCAACAGTCCTTGGTATGTGTTAAAAATTCAAATCTTGAATAGAAATGCGTTTGCTATACATGTATTCGTGCTCTGATAATGTGTTACCATCACATTTACAGTATAAAAAAATCTATTATTGAATTATTTGTTAACATTACTTTCTTTTGAAATCCTTTTGTGACTTTTTGTACATTTGTTTTGTTTATGAGATAGAAAAAAATGTTCTTGTGTGTGACCTTCCTCTACACTTTGATATTACACAGATGTCCATCACGATTAATTCTTATAAAGATATTTGACATAAATAACGGTTACAATTAGAAGTACACCGAGTGAGTATAGGGCATTTAACCAGTACTGAAAATTGATATTGACCCGTTCGTCAATGGTGATTTGAATGCGACCAGGCTAACAATTTTTTCATCGATTTCACCCATATGGCGAATTTAATTTTCCAGATTAGCCAACTATTCTGCACTGTTTGTTTTCTGATTACTAGTATGTATCTTTAATCTCAGTCTTCTGAATGCTTGAACCCTGAGTAATAAGTACATGTATATCAAATAACAATTTGATCATGAATCCTGATGAATAAAACAAAAATCACATTATGGGTGAACACTAAACAGCACCTAAAACACAGAAATGGCACTAGTTGAATCAAATTAAAAAATGTTTGTGTAGTTTGTAAACATTTCTGCAATAAATCATTGAAAAGTCTGAAAGTTTTAAAAAACTAAACTTCCAAACTCGGTAGAATGGCAGACTTAACTTCTTCTGTTCCCGATCTGAAAAGGCACCAAAATCACAGAAATGGTGTGTTTTAGGTGCCGTTATGGTTTGGGACTAGAGGAAGTCAGGTCCTCTGATTTACAGAGTTCAGAAGTTTACATTACAAATCTTTCAGAGATTTTGATGATTTATAGCATAATTTTTTACATAACACACAAGATGATTCACGTGCAGTTTGTTCCTAAAACATACTGTTTACTTGAAAATATTCGCCCCTGGTTATTTTCTCCATTTTACGACAGAAAACACATTGACCTTATCTTCAATTTACCCTGAATCACCATGATTTCATGGCTAGTACATGTATGTTCATGCTTCAATTATTTAGTTTGAAAATTCCTTTTTAATTAGCCCTCTCATCTGAAGACGAAAATAGCGAAAATTAAACAAGTAAAAATTTCCAGTTATTCTCATTTGAGGACGAAAATAGCTGAAATTGAAAATTAGCAAATATGTCCAGTTATACTGTATTTTAAACAGATAGTGACTATTTCTTCACCGTGTGCTTGCCACAAGAAGTGTAATTCACAAGTTTTTTCGGATGAGAATGTCAGCCATTGTCCTATGGCATGGTAAATGTGGCACATTAAAAGAAGCCTCACTGCATTGGCATAAGTCCATAGCCTGGGTTAAAATTTAAAGTTAAAATTTTTATCTGTTGCTGTTTACATATTCATTTGAATAACCAATTTGAGACACGTTGTTAAACAACAATAAAATCACAAGTTATAAACATTTGATCCTTTCTATTTTTAGTTCAGTTTATGAGGAGTAACATTGTTGGTACAATACTAGTTTTCTCTCTGGTGCTATGGATACCCGCAAGCTGCACATTCAGCCATTTTGTGAGTATAGTATATACAGTGGAATCTCATTGTTTCGAAATTGGATGAGTCGAAATTCCGTCATATCAAAGATGAAAAACCGGTCCTGAGATTGACGTGATAGATAAATAAACGTTAATTAAATTTCTGCATATCTTGAAGGAATAGGGGTGGTCCCATGAACTTCTGTAATTCATGAGTTTAAACAGCACTAGAATTTCAAGTAATTTTTATGTTTATTCGGTGTTTATATCTGAACTTCTAGGTTAAATTGTAACAGTAATTTACAGATCACTCTCTTAAAAGATCACATAGAAAAAACCCATCAATCAATATTTAAGAAATCATATGATATTACAAGTTATATATTATATAAGGGACCTAAAGGATTGATAAATCTTATTATTAAGGGACCAAAAATAGGTGAGAAACCATATGACATAAGGAACCAAAAGGATTGAGAAATCATTTGATATAAGGGGCCAAAAGCAGTTAAGAAACCATATGATTTAAGGGACCAAACAAATGTGAGAAACCGTATGATATAAGGAACGAAAATTGCAAAAGTAGTTGAGAAATCATATGTTACAAGGGGCCTGTAGTATTGATAAAACATATGATTTGTGGGATCTAGAGGATTGAAAAATCTTATGATATAAGGAATCTAAAGGATTGACAAACCTAATGTATTGAGAAATTATATGACATAAGAGACCTAAAGGATTGAGAAATCATATGAAATCAGGGGCCAAAAGTAGTTAAAAACCATTTGCTATAAGGGACCAAAAGTAGTTGAGAAATCATATGATATAAGGGACCTGAAGGATTGAGAAATTATATGATATAAGGGACCAAACGTATTGAGAAATTATATGAACTAAGAGACATATAGCATTGAGAAATCATATGAAATCAGGGGCAAAAAAAAATGTAGTTAAACAAACATATGATATAAGGGACCAAAAGTTGTTGAGAAATCGTATGATATAAGGGACCTGAAGGATTGAGAAATTATATGATATAAGGGACCAAACGTATTGAGAAATTATATGAACTAAGAGACATATAGCATTGAGAAACCATATGAAATCAGGGGCCAAAAGTAGTTTAAAAAACATGATATAAGGGACCAAAAGTTGTTGAGAAATCATATGATATAAAGGACCAAAAGTAGTTGAGAAACCATATGATATAAGGGCCTGAAGAATCGACAAATAATATGATATAAGGGACCTGAAGGATCGACAAATCATATGATATAACATGTATAAGGGCCCGAAGGATTGACAAATCATATGATATAAGGGCCTGAAGAATTGACAAATCATATGATATAACATGTATAAGGACCGGAAGGATTGAGAAATCATATGATATGGGGGAACATAAGTAGTTAAGTGATCCTATGATAGACGGGAACAACTTTCCTTATCAGATGGAGTGATTTTTCATTGCATGTTTTGCTGTATAGCAGGTATATATTGTTACTTGTGTTTCAAATATTACCTGTGTTGTTTATTACTTGTGTTCCAAATATTAAGTATGTGTGTATCATTTGCGACCTATGTTCTAAATATTACCTGTAATACCTGTATTACTTGTTACTTGTGCCCCCAAATTACCTGTAATACCTGTATCATTTGTTACCTGTGTCCCAAATATTATGTATATCGACTGTATCATTTGTTACCTGTGTCCCAAATATTACCTGTAATACCCGTATCATTTGTTACCTGTGCTCCAAATGTTACTTGTAATACCTGTCATTTGTCATATTTGTTTCTAAATTTTACCTGTAATACCTGTATCCATTTTTTCAAATTCTTTTTCAAATTTACATTTCAGGACAAGAAAAGAGAAAGGAGAATAAGAGATAATTTGAAATGGAAAAGTCGATCAGTATGTATTTAGTTTAATTGCTAAATCTTGTATTTCTTATAAAGATGAAATACAGAAGAAAATGTAGAAAATAAACATGATAAAGATAATGTGGAATTATATTATTGTTGTACACATAGATTACTGGCATAATGAATACAAGTTCCGTCATTAACAAGTGATCATTTGATATCATATAACCCAAACTCTAGTTACTTACGAACCTTAACATACCTAGCAAGTACTGTTTACATGAAAATATTCCCTCCCGTTTAATTTTCCCCTATTTTCGCCCTTAGATGAGTGGGCAAATCTAAACTGAAAGCGAAATTTTTAAGCTTGAAATTAAGCATGGACATATAGAGTTGAACCTTGTTATAAAAAAATCGAGATAAACGGGTCCTTGAATTAAAAAGTCAGCCAATAAATAGAATCCTGATTCCTCTCGTGAGCATCTCGGTAATTGCTAGAATACTTGTAGCCCTACATGTAAATCGTATGTAAACTGGAATTTTTTGTGAAGATTTTTATTCATCGTATGTTCTCAAAACGATACAGAAGGCATATTGTTTCAGCACTAGTCATATCATCACATGATGATTTATTGAAGTTGTAAAAAACATTTTACCTTGAGATAACTGGTGACTTTCACATTTAAATTAAGCATCATGACCATGTTTTAACATCAGCATTAGGAAAATTGTGGGGACTTGATCTCCAGTTAACTGGGTAAATTGAGATTACCGATCTTGACATAACGAGTTTTGACTGTATGTCATCTATAAGACAATGGTGATTACAAGATTAGGGCGAATTTAAGACTGGGTGAATATGTTTTCTGTTGCAAAAGGGTAAAAAATAACCAAGGTGTTTCTTTTTAAACATTATAAAATAAGAGTAAAGAGCATTAGAGAAATATGATATCAATTGATCACAAGTTGACATACCTGTTTTTCACATAAGCCTGTAATTTTCCGATAGACAGTGTAAAATTACATTGCTCATGTGTCCAATTTGAAAGTGGCAGTCACATGTCATCTGTTGACCAATGACAGTGTAAAATTACATTGCTCATGTGTCCAATTTGAAAGTGGCAGTCACATGTCTTCTGTTGACCAATGACAGTGTAAAATTACATTGCTCATGTGTCCAATTTGAAAGTGGCAGTCACATGTCTTCTGTTGACCAATGACAGTGTAAAATTACATTGCTCATGTGTCCAATTTGAAAGTGGCAGTCACATGTCTTCTGTTGACCAATGACAGTGTAAAATTACATTGCTCATGTGTCCAATTTGAAAGTGGCAGTCACATGTCTTCTGTTGACCAATGACAGTGTAAAATTACATTGCTCATGTGTCCAATTTGAAAGTGGCAGTCACATGTCATCTGTTGACCAATGACATTAACTTGAGCTGTAATCCACTAACTGATAGGTGTCACACAGAAAAATTGTCAAACAGAAATGAACTTTTTTTAGGAAATGAATTGAGACTATGTATAAGCATATATAGTCCAGTTCACTTAAGATGACTGGGCTTTTGATTATTATACTGATGATTCTATTCACTTTTTGGTTTTGACAAGCTTCACGAGAGAAACATTTTTATTCTTCAATGGATACTCATAGGTATGGTAACAAGTAGGAACCGTTACTCTTGCTGATGTAATTTTACTGTCACTTTGTTACTTGAAATTTAAACTTGTCCAGGTCAAGGACGGGTTGATGAGACTCCACCCTGCCAGGTTATATGAATTTTACTATACCGGCTTGTGTTGCAGTGTATGTACATGTACCTATATTTTGGTTTTCTTTTTAAAGTTATCACCTTTTTCTGTTCCTTTCAGAATTACACGCTGCTGCTAGATGAAGACAGAAACAAAGTGAAACATGTAGGAAGTGTCAAATTAAAACATTTTGGGGGCGGGGGAAGTGTTATTCGACACAACAATTTCGTACAATCACAGTTTTATCACGACAATGACTTAATGAGGGAATCCAAAGTTTGACCAGTAAATTTACATACTAATTTTTTAATAAAATACATATAAAAATTGTTTTAATAAAAATCATTATACAATTATGTGCCTAGTTTTTTATGACTTTATATTATACAGGATTACCTGAGAAATGGTCAAGGTAAATGCTTATCATTGTTAAGATGGTTGGAAACTTATAACCCAGGACCTGTGTCACAATATATACACAATACTCAAGTTCAACTTTTAACTTATTGCTTTGACTATATAATTGTTTGTTAAACCTTTGGATCTGACTGAAAAGATTACAAATTATTATTTTTCATCATTTACATAAAAAAATTCTAGGTCACACTGTTGACTGGTGAGAAAATAAAAATTATGTTAAATATGATGCTAAAAATTTAAGTATGTATTGTATGTAATTAAACAGTTTTAGCTCACCTGAATCAAAGGTTCAAGTCAAATTTTCTGATCACCTGTTGTCCACTGTCTGTCAGTCCATTCATCTGTGTGTGTGTGTGTGTGTGTGTGTGTGTGTGTGTGTGTGTGTGTGTGTGTGTGTGTGTGTGTGTGTGTGTGAAGATTATAATATTCAGAGAAATCAGAAAATATGTTTTTGACACATTTAAGTAAAGAAATGCTTTCATAAAAGAATTTCTCTGAAATCTTTTTTTTTTTTTTAATTTTTGAATTTTAGAAAACTGCAAAAAGTAGGGGGAGGTAATTTTTTCACACTGTCAGGTGTGAACCCCTTCAGGAATTTTATTGCAACTTTACAGGGAGCAAAAGCTGAAGGATCTCTACCAAGTTTGTGTTTTTCAGCCAGATTGGATTAGAGATGAACTCAAGGTGGGGCGAAATAGGTCCAGGAGGGTACCCCTATTTGAAAATCTTTTCCAGAACCGCTGCATGGACTAAAAAAGTAATTTCATTTGAGTGATCTACATAGATGTATGATTCAAGTTTATTATTTTCATAGCCATCAGAAAATAAATTATTGAGACCTTTTAAATTTTAATCATTTTCATTCATTTTTGTATGATATCGTTGATTTCCTCCCTCTTGATTCTCTGTTATGCATTCATTTTATGTGTTTTGTAAATGATGTGGCCCATGGGCCTCTTGTTTAATTTCAGTGAAGTGGCCCTCTTGTTTAAGTTTTCTTTAAATGAGCAATAATGTTCATCATTATTTCCAATTGTTTCCATCAATATACAAACATGTCCAATTGCAGCATAAATTCTGTATGTTTATACCTTTAAAGTTATGAAAAGTTTGTTGAGCTTGAGTACTGAGTAAATTTGGTAACTTTGGGCCCAGAAGTATGGTAACCAAATTTGCTCTGTACTTAAGGGGAAGAAAGACACCTGGTCACGTGACCAGAATGTCAATACAGTAAATTAAACTGGAACTGATGTTGGCAATGTAAATAAAGATGACAGATGAGGCAAATTTGTCCACAGAAGACATAAATTGAATTGTAAATTCATATCAAGAAGTAAATTAAGTTGTTCTTTGTGAAAAAAATAATATAAAAGTCACATGTTTTTGTTTCAGCTGTGAAACACAGCTTCACATTGTCTGGGATCCTTTGTTCCTCTGTCCGTTTCTCTGGGTACAGTCACATTTTTAAATAAATTGCCATTACTTTCTTATTGTATCTGCTACGTTTGTGAAACTTACAGGAAAGGTTCATTTTGGTGAGGTGCATCGCTCAATCAAGGTCAAGGTCACACTCAAGTTCAAATAATGGTACAATCTTCTGTTAACGGATTTTTTGTTAAAAAAATATTCAATTCGGCACACTTCAAGGTATTATTTCTTCGCTGTATACCCACAACTTGTTTTATTGAATCGAAATAATTGTTAACCTTTCTTAATTGATCATTTACGGAAAAAAAAAAAAAAAAAATTGATGACTAAACTTTTTACAGTGACCGAATTTAAGATTTAAATTTGATAAAAATTAGGTATTTTGGGGGTCACAGCTTTCAATCTATCATCCTCTTTACCGACAAACTCTAATAAAAGCATAAAAACACATTGATATCATGGCTTTAGATAAAATTTTACCAAGTTGTATAAAAAATATGAATTTTGTAAATAAATGACTATTTTTTAATAACGAATCGGGCAGTCGATGTAAGAAAAAAATCAAAATTCAGGAAAGGGGCATAACACTTGCATATGTAAATATCCCTTATATACCCACAAATGTTCCAGATTATTCATTCTTTCAGTTAATACATTTATAATGAATAAGTATACAAAAATTAAGAAAAATCTGATGATAGGTTTTTTTATACCCCAGGGTACCCTTCTTCCCCTTAAGCTCAAGTAACATTCTATTAGACAAAATTGTATTTTTGTATATTTATATATGTCATAGAACTGTAGATAAAGTAGAATTATTGTTCATTTGAAGAAAGAAATTAGAAATATAAAAAAGGTTAAGTACATATTCAATTTTGAGTACACAACTCTCAAGGACCAGTCAAGGTATTTTGTTGTTGTTGTTCTAAGATCATAAATTTTACCATTTGGTTTTGATGTGAATAATAACAATAGTCATGTGTTACCTGTTCAGTCACATACATAAGTTTAACAGACAACTTTGCCATATACCTGGAGATTTTTGGCAGTGGTTATTTTCGCCCTTTTACAACAGACAACATTTCAACCCGCATTCAATTCGCCCTGACTGTCCATAGTTAAGGGGCCAGGGAGGTGACTTAGTGGTAAAAAAAAAATTATTACATGTGAATGGAATAATTATTGAGAGAAAAAAATTGTTCTTTGAGAATGGAATATAATTATTCCGTGTGAACAAAATACTTATTCTGTTCACGCAGAACATTTTTTTTTTCACCACTATGTCACCTCCCAGGCCTCATGGATGACGCATATGTCCTCACTTCAGTTATTTAACTTGATCAACTTAGATTTGCCCTCACATCTAAGGGCAGAAATGGTACTCAAGGTCTTCTTCCAAGTCTGTTCATTTTGGCCACATCACTGCACTAAACTAAGATTCATTGCCAAGTTACATATTTCAATATAAAAATTCATTAATTCTCTGAACATTGTTTTATCGTGTGAAAAGAATGCATACCTAAATACACAACCATACTATTGACCGTTTAAATGGTTCTGAATATTTTTTGTCTTTGTAATTTTGCTATAAAAATATTTTTTAGAACAGAAATAAATAGCAAAAAATAATCGCCTGCCGTAACAGCGACATTGCACAGCCACTGCCGTGACCTGGATTCGAACCAGGGTTGTCGCGGCCACAACGCGAAGTACTAACCACTATACGATCACGGCTATTTTGGCGATATTGATGCCGGAAAAAATGTTGTATATATACCATATTTACATAGTCTTACACCTAAAAATTCCTGTTCTCCTGAATTCACATTTTTCAAAAATTTCAGATAATAATATTTATTTCTACCCACATTGAAATAATATTGGTCTGCGTTCATTCATTCTAGTCGGATTTCCGAATTTTACAAAAGCTTTCTACCTCCGCTTCCGGTTGAAGATTTTGACCATGCTGCCTGACCTTGCAGCGCTTACATCATAAATTTCAACGTTCGAAGTATTTGTAGTACCGTACTCAGTTGAAATAACAAGAGATCATTTTGAGTTTACCTTAATTTGCATTTTAAAAACTGGAGCATGGCTCAGAAGTTATTAAACAGACTAGGACAACTTGGTTTGGGTCTTGCCATTACCGGCGGCGTTGTCAACACAGCATTATATAACGGTAAAGTCATGCTCAAATTTAGCGTTTTAGTTTGCTAAATCTACGTAGTTGTTGTTGGTTATGTTAAGTATGTTTGTTGTTCATGTACGATATGATTTTACAGCGCTGTCATTGATGTTAATTCAAAATTATCACCATGGACTTCATGGACACAAGACAGGTATGCAGTTGGGTCACTCCATCATCATCACCCGTGTCATGTTAGGCCGAACTTTCTGCCCCGATTTTAAGCGAATTTTTTTTTTGCGGGGTGGGGGTAAAATCTGGTAACCCGAAATAAAAATCGCTTAGAATCGGGTTAGAAAATTCAGCCTATGTCAGGTCAGGCCGAAATTCTGTCCTTTTTTTTGCCATGTTGGGTAAGATCAAGGGGTTCCCCCGTGTACTTTCTTCTTAGTAATAGTATAGGCCTACTTCTTAGCAAATTGTGGTGACATTTTTCATCACAACATGTAAATCTGTTTAGCTAGGCACTCTGCATTTAACATTGCTGCTGACAGTGCTAGCTAGTCTAAGTAATCCCTTTCAGGCCTTTGCCAAAGACTTTGGGGATACTGTCATGTATCATTTTCTTACATGTATGCTGCCGTTTCATTGATGAGCACAACAATAAAATGGCAGCCTAAGAAAATGACTCATGGCAGAATCCTCAAAGGGATTACCATCTGGGGTTTGGCCATTTCAGGGAGTAAAATTAGCACTCGCCCAGTCGCATTTGGCTGGGCAATCAAAATTTGCATCACTGATCGCCCAGATGGCGAGAACAACCGTATCCGTAATTGTCCAAGTGTCCGTTTTTCTCTTTTGTTTTCGTCTAGTCCGTTGTGCTGAAGTGTATTACTGATACACACCAATGTGTACATGTAGATAAGGTGGTCTACTTTTGAGAAAGTTTCGTGATTTTTGTTAATCCTAGTTAGATTGACACATGGTGAAATCAGTACTTAGTTCATGCACATTGGCACCAAGTGATTTCATAACTTGTTTCTATTTTAATTTTCGAAAGTTGCTTGCAAATTATTTCAATATCGGCACTCGGGCCTATCGAGAGGTAGGCCTATTTTCAGCAGATTACGTTAATTGTTCAACATCAGGATCTCTTAATTTATCGCCCTAATTACATAACAATTAGCTCCACTTTGAATCATTTGTTCCTTTTGAATGACTGCTTGGTCAAAAAAATGTTTTGATAGCAAATGACATGTTTAAATTAAAACAGATAATTTGGAGATGTATGTTAAATAAGTTTTTTTCACTGACGTGAATTTGTGATTTATAATTATCAAGAGAGCATGTTATACTCACAAATTATTTCTGAAAATGAAACTTTTCTTCTGAGATAAACAATTTTTAATACCATTTTGTTTACCTTGATAAATATTTCCAAGTGTAACTATACTAAGTGCTGATTTACAAATTCCAAAGTGCATGCCAAAATCATACGGGGGTGGGGGGTGATGTGACTTGTAACCATTCCTTGGACTCGTAAGTCTCCTCATGTGGTGTTACATTGCTGAAAACCCCATCAAGACACCAGCCCTAGAATACTCCAGAGAGTACTAGTCCAAAAAAATTAACAAGAACCACTCCCTTTCAACAAAATGGATGGGATTTTGTTATTGGTTGGTACATGTAGATTCAAGAGACATATTGCATGCAACACAATTTATAAAAGTGATTTAGAAAGAGAAATCAAATTTGAATAAAATTGAGAAAATTTGGCCTTTTTTACTTTTCTGTATGAAAGCATCTGAAGAAATAGATGGGCCCCTAGATTTCAACCTGGGCCCTTAGATATTTTTTTTCTAGGGGCCGGGCTGGCCCCTGGATGCTGCAGCTAATTTTACTCCCTGCATTTGCATGTATGATCTGTTATTTTCAATAATCCATTGGCATGTTGTGTCATGCCATAATACCATCTATTTGAATTCCAGCTAACCATCGAGCCGGCCTGGCTCAGTCGGTAGCACGCTCGACTCTGGATCTTGAGGTCGTGAGTTCGAGCTCCGCCGGCGACAGGTTGGTTTCCTGTCTTTCGGATGAGACAGTAAAAACTTGTGTCACAATAGGTGTCGGCACGCTAAAGAACCCTCACTGCTCAATGGCCGTAACTGCCGAGCATAGGCCAAAATTTGAAGCCCTTCACCAGCATTTGGTGACGTCTCCATATGAGTGAAATATATTCTTGTGGGACGTTAAACAACAATAAACAAACAAACAAACAAACAAACATCCAGCTAACCATCATTTCTGTTTATATTTCGAACTGTCCTCGATCATTTGAATTCATAAGAAAATTAGCAGGATACCAAACATTTTGAAATAAAAAAAAAATACTGGTCAACTGGATCAGTGAATAAAGGAATTCCACTGGTCAAAGAAATTTTTTTACTGGTCTGTATAATACAATTGAAAAGAAATGGACAATTACTGGTCATTGGGATCAGTTATCATATAGATTTCAACAGACTTTTGTAAAATTTATCGGTTTTTCTGGTAAGGTTGGTGAATTTCAAAAACTGAGATACTTTTGCTGATTGGCTGATGGTAGAGCAGTCCTAGAATGTGACATTCCATACATACTTATTACTCTGAAATCGTAATAAGGTTTTCACATCAGCAATGATTCATTTTAACAGGCCTAGGTTTTCAAAAGTCATTTGTGTTCAAATAAGCTATCTTGATGATTTTAAGTCATAAAAAACCTCATTTCTGAAAAACATATGCCACACATTTTATTCTCAAATGATGTTAAAGATATTATTGCTATCAAAACATTATTTTGGCCAAGAAACCCTTTAGAAGAAGCAGAAGAATTAAAAAGTGGCTTATTTCAGTGATAATGATAAAATGTGGTTTTGTGTATGCCTTATCCTTGTTCATATAATCAGATTACCTGGAGAAAAAGACCAAGAAAGTCTGGTATGTTGAATTAACAGATTACATGTTAATAATATTATAGATTGTAACATGAATTTTATGGAAACTGTTGAAATGATTTAGTATTTGAAATCTACATGTAATTACATGTAGAATTATTTATATATATATAATGATCATTTGCTTGTGCTGAACAATTTAAATATATGACATGATATTGATTATCTTTTAGTGGATGGAGGACACAGAGCAATTATCTTTGACAGATTCCAGGGAGTTAAAGAGAATGTAATAGGCGAGGGAACACATTTCCTTATACCATGGGTACAGCGCCCTATTATATTTGATTGCAGGTCAAATCCCAAATCTGTAGCAGTAGTAACTGGTAGCAAAGGTAGGAATAATTTGACATTTACTTATTTTATGATATAGACTCTTAGTCTGGTGTTCCAGCTAGAAATTTTGAATGCCAGTTTCCTAATAGAAAAGAAATGGCACTTTTTGCATTCCATCAGAAAAAACACAACTTATGTATATGTGTCTTGTTGGCTCCGATGTTGGCATTAGGGAGTGCAGGGATTAATCTAGGAGGTTTTAGGGGAAGGTACCGTTTATGAAGAAATGGGGAAATAATAATTTCTAAATCGAGGGCGAAGCCTGAGACGAGGTCCACAAAGTAGGCCGAGCCAGTTAGAGGGATCTGTGGCATGCCTCCCCCACTCCATGAAATGTTTTGAAAATAGACACAAAATGGTGCATTCTGAGAGCAATTTGTTGGTATTTTATGAAACACAGAAAGAGTCAAAAATGAGTTTAATAGAACAAAAAAAATAACAAATTGCAGACATATATTTTTTATTTTTTTTTATCCATGATCTGTATATGTACTGGCTTATTGCATAGTCAATTGTGTAGATCTGCGAAAAAACATGCGTTCGATAAGAACTTGATGACATGGAGAATTTTTATAAAGGGGAATTTTAGTCGAAAATAGGGAAATTTTGGTCCATTTTTGCAGAGGGGAAAGTGCTGTTACACGGCAGCAGAACAGGCCTAGATTGGTCCCAGGAGTGCTTGTTGAAGGAGGGAACCAGAGTACAGATCTTTTAACTAAAGGGCACATAACTAATCACTTTCCATGTCTTTGCAATGCCATGTGCCTGTAACACAGATATAATGCATTGATTGTATTAATATAAAGGGACATGGCAGTACAGAAAAGTCTCAGGTACACTTCTATTTTACTGTGAGGTGTACAAGGCAGGCAGGGGATTGTTTGGAACGGGCAGGGTTGGGCAAAAATAAGGTTAGAGCAGGTTGCTTTCTTTATGTTAAATTGTTAGTTTATCTGAATCTGAATATGATTTTTCATTGGGTAAAATTGTTTTATTAATTTATTTTTGTCAGGGATACCTGGGTGGGGATTTTTCACTGTTACTAGTACAGTTCACGGTTTTCCCTGACGCAAATATTCTGCGTATTTACGCTTAAAAATCCTAAATGACGCCTAAAATAAGATTTATTGCATCCTAGAGGACGCGTTAAATACTTGCTACCTATTTCTACCAGTTTGTTTCTTTTTTATGTCCATTTCTTATGTTTTAGAGCAATTCCACAAGAAAACGAAGAAACTGAATTCATCATTTTATTAATAATAAAACAGGAAAATCTTTACCTCTTATATAGATATAGAATCAACAAGACAACATCGTTCATCACTTTATGGGTACTTCCGGAAATATAAATTATAGAAGGGATACCAAACCCGACTTTCATTTGAATTATGGAAATTAAAAAATAATAATGAAAGTACTAATGATAGTTATATAAAATGATTTATTTACACAAATGTTTATGTAAATCTTACATATGATAAAGTACTTTAATACTTGAAATGGATAAAATGGATATAATTTTCAAATAAATAAATTTGAGGCATCAATTAGTAGGCTACATATATTTAGTAACTTTTCAGTTTTGCATCTATATTTCTAAAAACATATAATTGTATTATAATTTATAGATTTTTAATATAAATTTTCCATATGATTTCAAATGTAGTTAAAACAACTATATTTTATTTAATTTCATATAAATCCTTTAATCTATAGTACATGTATGTATACAATAATTATATATTGAATTAAGGGAACTTGGAGGGTTAAAGAACAAACCAGGAAATTACTATGGTGTTACAGTAACGTATAAAAATGACGCTGATGTTTTGTTTCACATATGAGTGCTGGAAAAACTACTCACTCTCCCGACATGATTAAGTTATGATCAGAAAATAAATGCTCCAAATGTACTCTTGATATTTTCCCTATAGGGATGTCTGTAATTATCAACAAAACTGCAGATTTGACATTCAGTTTAATTCTGGTCGAATTGAAGTGGACTCCAAATGGACTCCTAAATTACCAAATGGACTCCTAATTTTGTAGTTGTGGGAGTCCATGGACTCCTCATTTGAAAATCTCAGGGAAAACCCTGCAGTTATATGAAGACACGGCGAGTGTTAGGTGGCTTGCCACAAATTTGCTTAACTGTTGACCATATTGTTTTTCGTACACTTATAATATGTCAGTAAAGTGATGGATATATAATATAGTTTTTATTTCTATCAAATGTTTTGTTTTTCAGATTTACAGAACGTGAACATCACATTACGTATTCTTGTGAGACCAGTGGTCAACCAGTTACCAAAAATATATACAAATCTCGGTATCGATTACAATGAAAGAGTTCTTCCTTCCATTACAAATGAAGTTTTAAAAGCAGTTGTGGTGAGTTGAACATAGGAGCAACGTTTAATTAATTACAGATGTACATTTCACAGATGATTGTTAAGTAGTAAAACCTAGGACGGGATCAGTATACCCATTAGGGTTGTGTATCATGACTCAAAAGTGTATCATGATTTTCCACTTCTGAATAGAATCTCGTTGTTTTCATTGATCATTCGGCGAAACATATGTGTCATCTTATCTCATATGGTATATATTTTCCGTATCTACCGCCTGAAGCGGCCGGTACTAAATTTGTGGCATCATGCGATTGCCTTGTGCAACATTACACACATGTAACAGCCCAAAGAACTGGCACTGAATGGGGTTTGTCTGTGGCAGTGAAATGATTAATGAAGTTACTGGAACTAAGCATTAGACATGGCTTTTAAAATTCTCTGTTGAATGTTCAAAAGGGAGACAAATTCGTTATCTATGTTGTCATACGGTTCAAGAAGTGCGGGAACTCTGGCATGTGATATAAAACAGTATCACCCATATGACTACGTAGATTACTAATAATATCACATTATATGAAAAGCGTATCACAATATATCAGGATATATATCATATTGTTAGGAATATTCAATGTTACATAGGAAATAGTAGTGTGAAACACAGAAACATTGAACTACTACGTCATAATATGCATTCCATCTCGTACATTGTTAACTCATAGAGGCAAAAAAGATAATTTATTGATAAAGCACTTAGGTGACACCGTATGAGTTCTATTGTTATTCATATCAGGGTAGGAATTCTGTTGATATTCGTATCAGAGTATGTGTTCTTATGTATATTTGTATTTTACAGGCCCAGTTTGATGCTGGAGAAATGATCACACAGAGAGAAATGGTTTCTCAAAAAGTTAGTGAAGATTTAACGGAGCGGGCAGCACAATTTGGTCTTATTTTAGATGATATTTCATTGGTAAGTCATGACTTAAAATCACTGGTATGATTATTTCTGTGAATGATATTTTTACATGAAAATTTTCCTTCAAAAGGAGAATGTCCAGCTTTTCCCAGTGTTTATCTATTGTGTTAATTTGTTATTTCTCCAATTAAAAGCCTTCAAAGTTTCCCTTTTTTCTTTAACAGGATATGGAGACATATTGATTTTGCCACAGTTATCTTTCAGTCTGTCCACTGGTCACAATTTTTGTCTAAGCTATAACTTTTCAACCCTTGCTTGGAATGCATTCAAACTTTGATATGTTGTTGGTAACCATGGAAAGGTATGTTATGACCTTGACCCTTGGTCATATCTGCAAGGTAACAGACACCTGTGGACATTATTCTTGTCTAGGCTATCTCTTTCCAACCTTTACTTGGAATGCAGTAAATTTTTTATATGCTATGATGTATTTGCCATGACTTAAATGTATCTCATGGCGCAACCTTGGGTCATATCTTCAATTTCAAGGTCACAGTCTCTTCATGAACACAAAATTGATGAATTGTTTATTGTTTATTCAGATGGTCTGGGATGATAAATTTATTAGATAGTCCTGTCGTCTACAGTTGACATAAAACTTGATACTGTAAATCCGGTTTTATTCACGAGAATTTTATTTACACAGAATTTTGCGAGAGCTCTCAATCGCAAAAAGTAAATTATCGTTGAACGAAGTATAAAAATAGTTTAACGGAATTGGCATTTGGAATCACAAAAATATCATCTCGCAAAGAAATTTAGAATTTGTAATTCGTGAAAATTTTCGGATTTACAGTACACAATAGGGAAATTGTAAACAGCTGATGAGAGCCTACATGTCAAATATGCTTAGTAAAACATGTATGATTTAAAGTGATGAGGGGGAGACATGTCTGTGTGTGCTATCAATCATGTTGATGCATTACTATGACATTGATTTTTTCAGACACATTTAACATTTGGTAAAGAATTTACAGAAGCTGTAGAGATGAAGCAGGTTGCACAACAAGATGCTGAAAGAGCAAGATATAATGTAGAAAAGGTGAGATATATATATATATATATAGACATACTCTGTTACAGATGTCTTGACTCCACAAGATACCAAAAATATCTGATGTAAGGCCTAAAATAAAATTTTAATTGTTTGATGTTACCTGCTTATCCCACCCAAAATGCTGCCACCCAAATTATTTTTTTTCACATTTTTGTATCCAGATTTTTTGAGGGGTCCAGTTCCACCAAGCAATCCTTATTTACTTGTTTCTTTAAAATATTGATTACAAGAATCAATGACAAACTTAAAGCTCCTGCCTACATTAGGTGAGCTAATGATGTATACGTAGAAACGCATATCAGTCTTTCTTCACATTAATTGTGTATGCCAGAATTTACATTGTATTAAAAATGTATACAGAGAATGAGACCATTATTAAAGCATACCTTTCTTGCTTTGTTTGATTTCCTTTTCTTGAAAAAAATATAATAATTTGCCTACCTACCTACCCACGCATGGACAGGCAACATTAAGCAAACAATTTTTTCTCAGTGGCCTAATGTAAAAAATGAGACAAGGTATTCTAAGAGGTCTGGAAGCCAATTTTTTAAAGCTATACATGAACAGATTTCCCTTGGCTACTTTTCTGTCATAATTAGTATTAATTACTGTCATAAATTTTATTTTGCCATTTTACACTGGCAACATTCATATTTTCCATCTGCTCAAATAAATAAGGAAAACTCGCACAGTATGTAAATTGAGGCATTCAGAAACATCTTACCAGGACCACGACTCCAAAGTTACCAAACTTACTGAACATCTTAAGCTTAACTACTAATGATTTAAAGTTCATTGCACGTAGATTGATGAACATTGTTGCTGGTTTGAAAACAACTTTAGCAGTATTGAAAAGAAAAAGAAAATTTTGAGTACATACTCAAATTTGGAGTTCCATTTTCTTGGAAAATAATAATATTGTCCAAAAAGACAAGTGAAATTGTTAAAGATAAAAATTATTTCAATAAAGATTGTACTTGTTTAAACACAAATGATATCTTTAAATGTGTACACTTGATTTTCCTACAAGTCATTTTTGCATTTGGACGAGTAGATTTCATAACTATTTGTCTAGAAGGACAATAGGAAATTTTCGTGATTGTTGACCCCTGATATACTATATAACCAGTTATTTCTGCAATACCAATTTTTTCTCGATTTCAGTAGTCAAAGGTCATATTTTTTTTCCAATTTCAATTTTAAGGTCGCCGGGACGAAAGTCCAAAAAGCTAATGTCATACCCCCGGCGTCCGTAGACATAACTTTAAAGTGGCCTATATCTCTTAACTGCAAGGGACAGTACTTTGATATTTCACATATACCATATTTCATGGCCTATAGGTCGATATGGGGGATAGATTGAATGGCCGATTTTTGGCAAAAATCAAGCTTTAAGTATTAGATTGGTCGAAGTGGAAGACAGGTCGATGTCGGCAGAGATGGAAACGTGAATGGGAGAACACAAAAATACATTGTTTATGTTAAATAACTGGTGCTAAAACGATGGTAGCCTACTAAAATAATCAGAGTAATAGGCCTATTTTACTGTACATTATTAAATAGGAGTGATTGAAAAGCTTACAAGATGCATTTTATCATATTTAACATCACTTATATTACTCGTGTGTACTGATTATGTATACATACATCGCTATTATGTTACCTGTCAAATCATCATTAAGTTCTTTATGCTGTTAACACTAGCAACCACAATCCTTACTTATCCTTACATTGGCCTAAATTATTATGTACCTGCAATTGTCAAACAATTAAATACTCAAGGTTGAGTGTCAATTAATTTATGTAACACTTTTTCCAAAACTTTCCCAACTTCAAAGACTGCCGCGGGATCCTTATCAGTTGAAGGTCACGTTCCAGTGAACACAGCTTGTAGTGTCCTGAGAGTCTGAATGAAAACTTAGATTTCACAGTGGGGTGCCGAGATAAGGGAATCATTCAAAAGTGTAAACTGTTTGGTATAAATATAATGTAAACAATGTATTTTTATTACGCAGTTCTGACACAGTCTTGAATCCCAATGATATTGTTACTTGAAAGATCATTATTTTGTCACTTGATTATGAACACAGTGCATTACGCACACACGAGGTCACATTTAATCGTTCTATTAAGTGTAAATACAAATGGGTGTTTGGAGTAGGCCCCTACATTATCCAGTAAAAAATGTTGAATTACGATGTTAAAATGGGGAATTGCAGATACAAGTTAAATATTTCATTAAGATAAGTCGATGCGGTGAATAGGTCGAGGTCACAACTTTGGAGAAAAAAAATATCGACCTATAGGCCATAAAATACGGTAGTTGTGACAAGAGCTTTTATTTTGTACCTGGACTATTGACCTTGGACATAAACCTACTTTTTAAAATCATTTCCTATATCTTTTAAATCATGAGGGATAGGGCTTTGATATTTCGCATATAGATTTCTTATGACCATAACTTTCATTTGGTGTCTTGACTTTTGACCTAGTGACCTTGACCTTGGAATTTGACCTACTTTTGAAAAACGTTAACCTTGGCTATATCTTAAAGTTCATTAGGGATAGGACTTTGATATTTCATATATAGATTTCTTGTAATAAGAGCTTTCATTTGAAACCTTGACTTTTGACCTAGTGACCTTGACCTTGGACTTAACCCTACTTTTCAAAAACATTTCCTTGGCTATATCTTTTAAATCACGAGGGATAGGGCTTTGATATTTCTCATATAAATTTATTTTGACCATAACTTTCATTTGGTGTCTTGACTTTTGACCTAGTGACATTGACCTCGAAATTTGACCTACTTTTCAAAAACTTTAATCTTGGTTATATCTTTTAAAGCATGGGAAATATGGCTTTGATATTTATCATATACATT
Organism: Atrina japonica; assembly: GCA_030159075.1. Classification (NCBI taxonomy): domain Eukaryota; kingdom Metazoa; phylum Mollusca; class Bivalvia; order Pterioida; family Pinnidae; genus Atrina; species Atrina japonica. Next base: position 281,763 of record BROG01000563.1, read on the forward strand.
TCTTTTGACCAGAGCTTTCAGTTGGTATCTTGTCTTTTGACTTAGTGACTTTGACCTCAGAATTGGACTTACTTTTGAAAAACTTTAACCTTGGCTATATCTTGTAAACAATGGGGGATACGCCTTTGATATTTCACATATAGATTTCTTGTTGAAGAGAGTTTTCATTTGGTATCTTGACTTTTGACCTAGTGACCTTGATCTTGGACTTTAACCTTCTTTTTAAAAAAAATTTCTTTGGCTATATCTTTTGAACCATAAGGGATAGAACTTTGATATTTCACAGACCATAACTTTCATTTGGTGTTTTGGCTTTTGTCCTGATGATCTTGACCTCGGAATTTGACCTACTTTTCAAAAACTTTATCCTCGCCTTTATCTTTTAAACCATGAGGGATAGGGTTTTAATATTTCACATATAGATTTCTTATGACCAGATCTTACATTTGGTAACTTGACTTTTGACCAAATGACCTTGACCTTGGAATTTGGCATACTTTTCAAAAACTTAAACTTTGGCTATATTTTTAAAACCATGGGGGGAAAGGCTTTGATATTTCAGATATAGATTCCTAATGGTCAGGGCTTTATTTTGGTACCTTCTCTTTGATCTTGGACTTTGACCTACTTTTCAGAACTTTTAGCCTAAGCCGAAGGAATCAAAATATTTACCGTACCATGACCTTAAATCGTGATAGCTGTAGGTCAAAAACCTATTTAGAAAATTTACACCCATTTCCGACAAGCTTTGTAGTCTTCTGACAACTCTTGTTGCGATATACTGATGCCTGTATATTTTACTAAACTGAAATTCTGAGATTTTTGTAGCATTTCGCTTACACTGGTGTTACATTATTAATCTCAGACTTACAGAAACAGATAACCCTTTAGGATTTGGTAAATGCCCATCATATCAGTCATGAAAAATGGGTCATAATTTTGGTGGATCTGATATGTTAATACTCTGCATTTTCAATTTTTGCAATTCCTATACCATCATGAAATTTTACAAAAATTGGAGAAGCTCAGAAAATACTGATTATACAGTATGTTTTATGATTTTTAACACATGCTGTGTTGAAGTTACTAGATTCAAACTGGATTTTTACAAAATTTACCCAGTGAATGTTCTATTTTCGATAATTTGTGGTGTAGATGATTGTTAGAGTTCAGTATAATTTGGGGGATGTGATATGTAATAATGTCAGGCTAGCTCTGTTATCTGTGATTACTCTATTTTTATTTGAGTTAAGCTCTTCAATACATTGTACTTGATTACTCTATGTTGGTGTGAGCTGAACTTTGTAATCTTTGATTATTCTATGTTATTATTGAACTTAAAAAATCATGGATGATCACTTCATTTAATACTTTGCTCCTTGAGGTAAAGGAAGACATAAATTTCTTTACCCAAGCTCCCGTTGAGACTAATGCTTAGACTCAGGGTGACTGATGCAGCTCTTTGGGCTCTTGCTTTGGTTGTAAACTTGACTTGTAGTATCCGTATTTCCAGGTTTTCATTCACCAAATATGATTTTCATTTTTCAGGCAGAAATGGTGAAACGAGCAGCTGTGATCATGGCTGAAGGAGATGCCATTGGTGCTGAATTGTTAGCCACGGCATTCAAGAATTGCGGTGACGGTTTAGTGGAGCTACGTAAACTAGAAGCAGCTGAAGATATAGCATACCAAATGTCAAGGTCACGGAATGTTACGTACTTGCCCTCTGGTCAGCAAACACTTCTTGCACTACCCCAAGATAAATGAACCAGAATTCCTGTTTAAAAATAATTTTTCCAGGTCATGTACCATTTGAAAATATATGGACATGGAAACAAACTGAGAAAAGTTTAACATTTAACCTCATTTAAGTAATCATGTCAAAATGTTTTGAATTTATGTGATTTTAAAAATCTCTGATTTGTTAATGCAGTTTGCAAAAAATCTGTGTCATGACTTGAAAAATGGAGTGATAACGATATAGTGCTTCTTCAAAATGAGTCTTATTGAGGTAAATTTCCATACCGAGAGGAGAGTGTTCAAAACATTTCATGAATGATATCAGAACTAGACAATTAGCCGTTAAGAAACAAAATATAAAATTGGAAGTCTTTGATATCTTGTAGTATCGTGATGCCATTTTCTATTATGATTTCTCTAGATGTATGGAGGTTAGATATATTTTATATGTAAATGTGCGTGAGTGATAAATCATAACCGACTGCCATTAAATCACTGTATTGAGCATGTTTTGTTGTTTTACTTCATGTAAGGGGAGATAATAAAGTGTAACTCAGATTTTCAAGTTATTTATGCCTGTTTATGGACAATTTGGGGGGAATTGTGTCTATCTGTCAGTTTGTACAACTGCAACATTCTGTCAATTTGAGTTTCTTTTCTCAAATTTCTATCTAGTTTACTTGGCTACTTAATTATCAATGAAATGAATTTGATGAAGGCTGGCCTTTGGCAATCTTTTCCAAAGTTATGAGACTATAAAATATTAATGAATGGCTTAGGTCTTGAGTCCATAAATGTTTCTGGAACCTATCTTGTCCACACTTGAAATGATATCGACTTGTAGCAGAGTAGCGTCAACTATGAATACGAAAAACGTGACATGAATTACGATATTGCTGATGCTATATTCTGAATGCTGTATGGAAGCTACTTTGTGTCCCAGCAAACCTGGAAAGTGGTTTGTTGTAGTTTATGACAAGGAAACTATCAAATTAGCAATAAAATTGCTATTTTATTTAAAGAAGATCATAGTTGTAATCAGTTCTGCATTTATATGTGAAGAAGACCATCCGATACTCGAGATCCAAGTTAAACACTTTATGATTTTCTGAACTCCATTGGTAATGACAGTGGCCATTGTTGTCATTGTCGTAGGAACAGTCTATTATTTTAATTGAGGTGTTATCCTGTGTATAGAGCTCATCATTCAGCAAAGACACTGTTTTGAAAAATTTGTCTAAATACCCCTGTACATGAATTGACTCCTCTATTGAATTAGGGACTAGAACATTTTATGTATACATCAGTTTCATTTCCAACAAATGTTATAGATACAGTTTAGCGATTTTGTTATTAAGATTTACTGGATGTTGAAACATAATCAATGGGGATGGGTGTTTATGACTGATTATATTGATTTTGATGACTATGGATTTGGTTCCCACACCACGACATTTTTACGAAATATTTTCAAAAAAACACTTTCCAAAGTTGCTGGCACACTAGTCGGGTCTTACTGAAGTTGGAATGAAGTCTGAAGTCTACTGATCTAAAAAAAATAAGATAACAAATCCAAGATCTACCAACAACATGGATAGCGGTCCAAAATCTACTAACCATATTAGGACCACCTCGTGCTGAGTGTTTATAGCATTTCTATTTTTAGAACTGGAATTATAGCTAGTTATATCTGCAGTAAAATGTGACCATAACCACCTGGCCATCTGTAAACAGCGTCCTTTTGTTGATGAAGAGAGTGACAATCTGGTACAGGTCTACCAAGGTAAATGGGCACATGTTTACAAACATAAGGAGTCTTGATCAAATCGTAACAGGGGTGATACACTACCAGTCGATACACAAGTATCAGAGCCTCAGTAATGCATGGGATCTATGTAAGGCAATATGTTTTATATGTACAAAATATTTTTGAAAAACAGACTGCATTGTTTTTGCTTTTGACAGAACCCGGATGAGTCACTTTACCATGGTAGATCTATAAACTCTGGTTTTGTTTCTATTGTCTTTTTCAATATAAAGAATGTTAAAATACCACACTGGATAATTTTCAACTTTTATGGTTTTAATGGTGGAGGAGGAATCCTTTTACAGTGTATCTAGGAAAAGACTACTTGCCTCAGCAAGTGGACTGACAAAAGTCACAAAATCAGCCTAAGTTACAGATAGATTCGACATTGGAAAGAGGTGAGAGGCATTATGGTTTAAAGTGTGATGCTCCAACCACTCTTGCCACAGAGGACCCCAAATTAGAATGAAAAATCACCAGTTTGTTCCCTTTCTATAGATTTGTCAGCCTGAGCATCAGTTACAGGATATAATTTTTGTACTGTTTACCTGCATCTTTAGATGTATACCCATCAATAGAACCATGTCATCCAGAGTTGCCATCCTTTAGTACAAATGTACTTGGCACTGACTCATGTATGTAAGTGTAGTAAAAACCATATAATCTAGTGGGGTGGGGTTCTCGTGAACCCTTTTTTGACCTGAACGAGTTTAAATTTTAGATAATAAAGCATAACATAGATATAGTAAAAACCATTTAATCTAGTGGGATGGAGTCTCTGAACCATTTCTTGACCTAAATGAGTTTAAATTTTAGGTAATAAAGCATAACATTAAAATTACACTGACTAGAGTAATTGTTCCTACTGTCACCATACATAAGAGAGTATCCAGCTTCTTCTTGCCAAGTTATGTGAATTGGAGTACAGCAACAACTTATGACATCAAAAGGTTTATTTAGAGTTGTCTCCCTTAGAACATGGCACTGATACATGTACATGTATATAGGTAGCAACAACTCATGATATCAAAAGATTTACATTTCCAGCAGCAGTCTCACATTGACTCGGTGTTAATCTAGACGGCATTTATATCGTCTATAATCAAAATCCCTCGTAGAATGTCTCGCGAACCCGTATCATTCATAACATGACTCCCTATCAAGATATATCAAGCAGATATTACTCCATACTTAACATTTTTATCTTGAACTCTACTGTTCCAGTCAGGTAGTGTTACCTGTGTGACATAATCTGTTGTGCTTCAGTCTCTTTACAACTGATGGAGTACAGTGGATTTGTCTTAATTGCATAGCCAAAATTTCAGAGAAAATTATGCAAATAACAGGAATATGCAGTTAACCGGAACAGTGTATTTTAGTGAAGATTGATGGTTCATGTACTTCTAGTGCTTTTATTGTTATATTTGATATTATTATAAACATCCTAGGTATACTAGACATGGATTCTCATTGAGCATTAGGGTAAAATAAAGGAGGTCATTCGCTTTTTAAATAACAGGTGAAACTGTCAAAGTAGTAGGAGAATTTCTGTCTTTTTGTATAGAAGTCGGTATAATTGTCAAGAGTAGGTGGCTATTTATTGAGAGTAGGGGGTTAACTTCTCCTGTTACCGCCTTCTAATGGCATCCCTGAAAATAGTGTCATAAAAGGAAAATCTTCATAAAACACAATTTGGTATATTCTCATTTCTATCAAAATAGTATTTTCACATGTAACTTTTGGCAGTACGATCAGTACATTTTTTCCCCACTTTTTGGGGAATATTTTATGCAATTAACAGGAATTCTTGATTTAACCTACACATTTAAAAGGAATATTTACCATATAAGAGATAGGAAATGGTTTTGTGTTTTGAGTTCTTATGCAATTGTGACCAAGCAACTTCCAACACGTTTATTGGTTTAGAATATTTTAATCATACATATAAAGCAGTGACATAATATGCTCTGAAATAAGATAAAAATATATGTAAATACAAATATTATAATTTATGATCATGATAATTAATAATTTCACACTTTAATATATCTCAAAAAGATATGTTGACATTATCAAAATTTACAATATATAGTTGATGACAATTAAACCATCAATATTATAGAATAATTAAAGTGGGTATTTATAATTACTTGATTGAAATACAAAATACTAACTTTATGTTTTTCAAGATAAAAAGTTAAATAAAAAATTCAAAGTTACAATTATCAAAAATAGTAATCAAAATAATAATTACCTTCAGTGTTCAGCGATGGAGTTTCGAGAATGATAAATTTCATACTGATACAATTTAGATAGAAATCTGAATTTATAGAATAAGATTCGGTTAGAACTGGCTTAGCCTGGACAGATCTACCCTAAATTTCAATAGATTTCCAAATAAGGAATAGTGAGTTGAATCTGAACACTCAATGACAGCAAAAACCAAAAAGGCATAAAGTAAAACATAAATTAACATAAACTAAGCATAAGGTGACAACAGGCTTAATATAAAATCTGGAATAACGGTAACTGTTTTATGGACTAAAATAATGTTCACTTGTCCACATACTCCCCCAGCTTTGTATTTAGCGTCCCGATAAATGTTAATAACAATATGTCCACATACTTTCCAGACAAATAAGTATATATAGGCAGTACTAACCAATAAACGTTCTTATAATGATCTTAAAACAAATCAGTGATAATTCTGTTATTATAATTTTACCACCTCATTTATGTACAGTTTTTACAACATCTCTTCTATTAAGGTTTTTCAAAATGTCATCATCGGATTGAACAGACACTACATTGCCAAGAATATTTACAACACTATACATAGTAGAGTCCCATACGTCCTGAATTTTGTTTCGTCCACGTACTTGTCTATTACGTATATACACTTTATCACCGATCTCAAGTTTTGGTTCAAAAACAGTTTTGTCATGATGTGATTTTCTATCAGATGTCAGCTTATCAGAAACAGGAATATGCAATGAAGTGGAATCAACTCTATATACATATAGTCTTCTCTACCTCTGACTTTTGTAAGTCTTTACACATTTCATAAGTATAGAGTTTGAATTCACTATGTTATTGTTTAAGTTCACGTTGATCAGGCTCTGTTGTGGAAAGGTTAGTGAATATTTCTCTACATCAGGAAGTGTCTCTTCTGTAAACAGTGCAGTCAGCCCCACTAGAACCTAAACGAACTATGTGAAGAAGTTTGTCAATGATGGCTGGTGGTCCCAGGTACATCATATCTAGGTTTCCTCCTCCGCCATCAAAAACTGGGTACCGATACCACATTATCATTAAACAAATGATTGAGTGGTGTTTAAAACCTGATAAAACCAACAAAATCTCTTACAATGATAAAACAGGAACTTCTGGAAACATGACACACTTAACCTGTCTACTTCACCAGTGGATAGAGTTACACATAGGACAATAGGTAGGAATGTAATACAATAGCTATTTCATGTACATTACCAGTCACACTTAATGATTTTATTTTGTGAAATTTAAAAACTTACCCATGATTTATTTATCAGGTATAATGCTGGGAAAGAACTTGTGGAATGCATAATAATTGGAATATCTTACTTTTATGTGACACAGTCTGAATTTTTCTTTTCTCTTTTTATTTTATATATATATATATATATATATATATATATATATATATATATATATATATATTATATATATATATATATATATATATATATATATATATATAATTGAAAGTTACAGTACAGAGTATCTGAAACACATAGGTAGATCAGGGATTTTGAGAGAAAAGCAAGATACACCAGGGGTGGATCCAAGATTTTCCAGGTTTTGGTTACTCATTTATATATCAAGGACATTGGTGTTTTGGGCTCATTTGAGATTAGCAATATGTCTAAGACAAAGGGTTACGGTTGTATCTGCTTCATTTTATGTAATTGACACACATCCTTTATGTCGGTCAAACATTAGACACCTCACCTGCAAGTAGGAAATAATATATTTATACCTGAATATGACTGTGGATACGTGATCTAATTAGCTTAGACAGTATAGTTTTAAGAAAATGTTTGAATTATTTTACTCAGAATCAAATAAAAGTCTATCTTGCATCAAGATAGATAATATATGATAACCAAATATAACAATTAGTCCTAGCGATATCAACAGCCAGATGTCTAATTCGTATTTAATCACTTCCAAATCACAATTTTTGACACGTTTCACACATTTTGTTTTTAAATTGGATAATGTATTTTTCGTATCGTTTCGTCTTTTGGTTTGCTGTATGTCAGCTTTTCAGACCAATTTAATGGTTTTAAAAGATTGACAACAATTGATTTGGCATATCTTTCAGGTATTATCGGCGTTACTGTGCAATCAGTTCTTTTGTATATAATTAAATGTTTGATCTAAAGTAAAACATTATCCTTCGATCTTTGTGTTTATTGAACTGGAAAGATTATTAAAAATTTATTGTACAATTATGAAAAAAAAATAATAGCATGACGCGATAGATCGCAGGGCTATTGACAATGCATGTATTAATAAGCTTTGAAGATCGCGAAGAACCAACTTGTTACGATTAATGCAATCAACCTCGCCAACAATTCGTCCCACAATAGATTAATTGCTCCGGTGATCTGGTTTGTAGTTTCGGGTACACGTGGGTTACCTGGCGTATAATTGGCAGTATACGAATACTTCAGATTCTTACCTCAAGTTAAAAAAACTCGATAATATAGTTAGCCTTGTTTGAAATATGATAAATCTAAACGTGTTGTGGACGCAACGCTCAAACGTGTATTCAGTGTAGTCGATGTCATAACGAGAAATCGGATCTAATGACACAAGGGAAATACGACAAAGTGAAAGTGACATTATCGTGTTTCATGTTTGATGTCAATTTAAACTGCAATTGATTAATTTACCAGCGAGTTGGATCGATGTGCCGTTCTTATTAAGGAAATTTTAAACGTGTACCTGAATGGCAACTTCTATACGTGTGTAAAATTTACGTACTGGAGGATAATATAGGTAAAAACGGGATAGAAATCTGCATTATAATCGCGGGGACTTAATTATCAACTTGTTATTTATATAGGTAAGTTTAAATTGCTACCATGGAAATTGATACTTATTTCACCTGGGACTTGCGGGTGAAATGTTAGCCTACATTAGACTTATTAAGTAACAAATGAGTGTTTTCAAACTGTTATTGATGGACATGAATTTAAATGTTATACACTGATAATTAGAATCTATAGAACTATATAGATCTCTAAAACAAGGATGGAATTTGTTGAATTAAACAAAATGAACTAGTATGCTAGGCTATACATAATTCTGGTATATATCTATGTAGCCTTACATATCTATGTATATTTGTAATTATAACCTATATGCCCTTGATTTTTAGGGGAGGTTGGTAACTAAAATTCACATTAAATTCATTCAGGGCCTATATATAGGAGTATCACTATCAGGCGGGGAGGATCCATTCCCGTCACTGCGGCTGGTTAAATCTGATACATATCTCTGGTAACTATTTTCATGCAAGTTGACTGTAAATAGGTTTATAATTTTCTCGCAGGAATTAACCTACATGTACATTGTTCAAAGTTTGAACAAAATAGATTTCCCATCAAATGGCATTAGGGAAAATTCCCCCGGAAACACAACCCTGGATCCATAAAACTTGAATCCAGATGTGCCACTTTATCTTCAGTGGTGGATTCAATGGTGTAAAGGTGCATGATGCCCCCCTCTTTGGATGCCAAAGTATACATTTATACAGTAAAAAAAATCTCTACACGAACTTCACACTATTGTTTTTTCAGTCATATAAATGATTATTGTTTGTATTGCATTAATATTACTGACGCATAAAGAATTTGGGGAAGATAATCTTTTTTGATTTAATTTGAATTTTTCACTCAGTGTAAACCAGAACTCACCAATTTGTGTATATTAAAATGTGGGGTACACCCAAAATACTCTATGCCCCCCCCTCTTTGAAAATTCCTGGATCCACCCCTGATCTTGATAGATGTACCATATATGGTATGTTTATGTAATACCCAAATTGCAACAGTGAAAGTTGTTAGCACAGGTCAAAATTTGGACACTTCACCTGTTTACATGTAGGCTACATGTTTGTCAAAAATTAAAGTCCCTATATCAGATTTTGTTAAGTCTTTCTTTAATTATTGTTTCTGAAATGACAAAAATTCTCCAAATTGGGTCAGTAGCCTTTGTATACTGTGTAGCCTACCTAGAAATTTTCGCTACTGTTTAATTTTCGCCCTTGGGTAAGAGGGTTAATTTAAATTGAAAGTGAAATTTTTAAACTAAATAGTTAAAGCACAAACATGCATGTCATCCATGAGAGTATGGTCATGATTAACTCATCAACCCCTGAAAAACAATGGACTGTTCTATAAATCAATGACTTAGATCAGCCCAAATGTGTCTTTAGTGGTCAGTGGGTTAAGGGTGATTTAAAGATGGGGTGAATATGTTTTATATCGTAAAAGGGTAAAAATAACCAGGGGCAAAAATTTCCAGGTATACAATTTTGTCAATAATACAACAAATTAACTCATCAACCCCTAAAAAACAGAGGACTCTTCTGTAAATCAATGACTTAGATCAGTTCAAATGCATCTTTAGGGGTAAATGGGTTAATAAAATATGAATTTCAACTTACCTGTCCCTCAGACTTCAGAAGTGGACCAAAAATGAAGATAATGTAGCAATAAAAACACTGCTTAAATTGGTTCAATGATTCTCAGAAAAATGAAAGCCAGCGCTCTTTGAATATATGTTAAATGTTCACCAAATCCAATGTTATTCCTTTCATCTTTGTGGGAGAAGTTAGTGTTTCCTTGGACAAAAAAGGGGATAGGGATTTTGCTGATTTTACACAAAAGACTGTTTCTCTTCGTTAATTAAGACATGTTAAATTTTCCAAAATGTACATTGTAAGTACATGTTATGTCCTCAAAATGTATGTATCTTGTGTAATATTAAGATTTTCAGATTCTAATGTATATGTGGGGACATTTCGGAATATAGTCAAGAAAAATCCCTGCAGGGAGATTTTGTATTTAAAAGACTTATAATCATACTCACCAATTTTCCCAGTAACAGCTGTAAGACGTGTATTCATTGTATACAGGGGTTCAGGGGTTCAAAATTCTTTTTAGACACTCAAGTCCAGGACTTGGAGAGTAAATTTCTGGCAAGTCCGATTGAGAAATTTTAAAGTCCCTGCTGAATTCTAGATCTGTTAATAAGTAATACAGTAAAATTAAATGAATGTAGATGAGGCAAGTCCCTTGGACTTTGGGTATTTCTAAATGCCAATTAAGTCCGAACCCAAATTAACCAAGTCCTGGACTTCCGACTTGGGGAATTTTGAACCCCTGGTATATTGATCAGGATTTGTCATAATTCTGTAATCCACAGATATTCAGATCATTTGGTAATGTTTAACTCGTTAACCCCTTAAAAACAATGGACTCTTCCTTAAATCAATGACTTCAATCAGTCCAAATGTGTTTTAAGGGGTAGGCTAAATGGGTGAAAGAACCCCACTGAAGCCAATCTGTTTTCATGCTTCTCTTAAGTGGTGGCATTGAAGTAAAATTTTAGAATCTTATTATCACCTAGACAGAAATAAGATTTGTCTAGAGACCAGGGGATGGATCTCAATATTTATTGCCACAAAGGGAAGGACAAAGTTCGATGCTAATGGATTGATGTATTGATAACGGTTGTCTATTAGACATAGATTTAGTTCAGACATATCCTTTGTAATCTTTTGTGGCTTCGTAGCACAAAAGAATGTCAAACACATTGTGAGAAATATTGATTTTGTTTGAGTATATGCATATTAATTCTTTGTTTTCAAAGCTTCTGGTACAAACCTCGTAGCTAATATCAGTAGATGATATAAGACAATTGATTTACAGGTAAATTGTGTATATCTGATATTCAAATCATAGTTGTCTGTGTTGGTTTGTTAGACGATATCATCACCATTACCTGTGATAAATAACAAGGTAGAACGATGCAACGTGAGTACGCACATACTCATAATTAAAATAAAATATCCAGATCTACTTTCCTTTGAACAATTTTGGGCTGTTACATGGAACTGTATTTCAGAGTTTATTATATATGACACGCAATTTATAAAAAATATTTTTCAGTGGCAATTATGTGTTTTCATTTACCATAATTACATGTATATGCTGATCAGAAAACAATCAATAGGGAAATACCATGGAATACCATGCCAGCCTGAAATAAAATGATTTATAAAAATTGTTATGGAAACTATGACACAATTGTTATAATTAAAATGGTATAATGGTTGAAGTTGCTACAAACTCGGTGATAAATCATGTATAAGATAAATAAATGCTGATGTAGGTTTATTGTGTACTATCAGCATGGTGTCAGATTGTGCGCGCAATGGCAGTGTGATGACACTAGTGTCAGATTGTGTATACTGTCAGCATGATGCTAGTGATGTTAGTTTCTGTGTGTAATGACTGATGAGACTTATGTCAGTATGCATACTGTCAACATGATGTCAGTTTGCATGTAATGACTGCAGATGACATTGATGTCAGTTTGTGTGTACTGACAGAATGATGACACTCGACAGAATGATGACACTGATGTCAATTTGTGTGTAAACTGTCATAATGGTTAAACTGATGTTAGTTTTTGTGTAAAATGTCATCATGCTGACATTGATGTCAGTTTGTGTGTGTACTATCAGTACACTGATGTCAGTTTGTGTGTGTACATCAGTACACTGATGTCATTGATGTGTGTGTACTATCAGTTTGTGTCAGTTTGTGTGTGTACTATCAGTACACTGATGTCAGTTTGTCTGTGTGTACTATCAGTACAGTGTAGTTTGTGTGTGTACTATCAGTACACTGATGTCAGTTTGTGTGTGTACTATCAGTACACTGATGTCAGTTTGTGTGTGTACTATCAGTACACTGATGTCAGTTTGTGTGTGTACTATCAGTACACTGATGTCAGTTTGTGTGTGTACTATCAGTACACTGATGTCAGTTTGTGTGTGTACTATCAGTACACTGATGTCAGTTTGTGTGTGTACTATCAGTACACTGATGTCAGTTTGTGTGTGTACTATCAGTACACTGATGTCAGTTTGTGTGTGTACTATCAGTACACTGATGTCAGTTTGTGTGTGTACTATCAGTACACTGATGATGACACTGATGTCAATTTGTGTGTAAACTGTCATAATGGTTAAACTGATGTTAGTTTTTGTGTAAAATGTCATCATGCTGACATTGATGTCAGTTTGTGTGTGTACTATCAGTCAGATACTATCAGTACACTGATGTCAGTTTGTGTGTGTACTATCAGTACACTGTGTCACTATCAGTACACTGATGTCAGTTTGTGTGTGTACTATCAGTACACTGTGTCACTGTGTGTGTACTATCAGTAACACTTGTCAGTTTGTGTGTGTACTATCAGTACACTGATGTCAGTTTGTGTGTGTACTATCAGTACACTGATGTCAGTTTGTGTGTGTACTATCAGTACACTGATGTCAGTTTGTGTGTGTACACTGATGTCAGTTTGTCTGTGTGTACTATCAGTACACTGATGCCAGTTTGTGTGTGTACTATCAGTACACTGATGTCAGTTTGTCTGTGTGCTGTCAGCATGGAGACACTTATGTTAGTTTGTGTGTACTATCAGTACACTGATGTCAGTTTGTGTGTGTGCTGTCAGCATGGTGACACTTATGTTAGTGTGTGTGTGTACTATCAGTACACTGATGTCAGTTTGTGTGTGCTGTCAGCATGGTGACACTTATGTTAGTTTGTGTGTACTGTGAGTACACTGATGTCAGTTTGTGTGTGTGCTGTCAGCATGGTGACACTTATGTTAGTTTGTGTGTGTACTATCAGTACACTGATGTCAGTTTATGTGTGTACTATCAGTACACTGATGTCAGTTTGTGTGTGTGCTGTCAGCATGGTGACACTTATGTTAGTTTGTGTGCGTACTATCAGTACATGGTTATTTTGTGTGTGAACAATTATCTAAACAGCACCCCGTTATTTTGTTCACTTCTTGATTCTTAATAAACCTTGAGTTGCTTTGTGTGGCAAGAGGCATCTCCCACTACAGTGTTGTGTTGAGTTGATAAATAATTTATGCTCATTTTAGCAGAGTGAATTAGAACATAATATTTATTTTCTACATGATAATCATATTGATCATTTACATAAAGAAATGTACAAGATTAAAATGTCAACTGACAATCAATAGAACCTAAATAAATATAGTGTCTTGAGAAATGGACACATGCTGGCTGATTTAAATTGATTATGAAATAGATTTAATTTAACATCTTGTCATCTATCAAAGGGATTTAACTCTGTATCGGTACTCAATCAATGTGTATTAAGTCTAATGATTTTTATCAGGGAGTCTAAAAGATATAAAGAGAAATTCAAGTTACAGACTACAGGAACTTTAAACCTCAAGAATTTTTGCCTTTTTATGACAGAAAACATTTGTCCAAAATCACCATGGTTTCATGGATGGCAGGTAGACAATGTACATGTCTTTATTTAAGTTATTTATAGTAGCTTGAAAATTTCACTGTCATTTTAAATTCGCCTTCTTTGCTCAGGGCAAAAATTTGAAAAAAATTAAATGGCAGCGTCCAGGTATACATTTAATGAATGAGAAGATGAGGTGACGTGGAAATAGATCTCTCAGTGTTTTTCCTCTTCGTATAACTCGTGCTGAAATTGCTTTTTGATTATGTTCCAATTCCCAGTGAGAAACTGATATGCCTTTATCCGCATAGTGATGATAACATTGGTCATATCATCTAAGAGAAACATAAATATCTGAAAGGAAACACAATTAACATGTTTTGACAGTAATATCTTATAAATACAATAGCATTTGCCTGGCTGGAAATGTTGCTACTAATGTTAAAGTGAAGACCAGATATGTTGTGTGAATTTTTCCCAATTTCAAGGTAGATGGCATTTTCTAAAATATATCTAGACTTGGGAAAACCCCTTTCGCGGTAAGGAAGCATGAAATATTTTAGCAAAAGAACACTTTCTTGAAATTTCATCTCTTGCTTAGGAATCCGTACTTAGCCTATACCTTTAACTTACATGTATAATTTTTGTTCGGCTAGAAAATCAGTTGAAAACCTAAACTTTATATCTGTTTTGCCTAATCGTTACTCTCTATTAATTTGTTAAAATATGCCACGAGGGACATTATAAATAAGTTTTAAATTCAACTAATCGGACGCTTTATTTTTGTAAAGTGCTATATAAATAAGTTTGGAAAACATGTGAAAATATCAAGATCAGTGATCTCAATTAGTTAAGCCATTTAGAAAATCTATTGTGTATGTTTTGACTGCCCGAAAATCTCAGACATTTTAAAAGATTAAGACTAGATTGGAAAATATTAAAATAAGATTTTAGAGCCATAAGCCATATAAAGGCTACTTTCTATACCTACATGTAGTTAAATTTTGCTGATAAACACTATATCTCAGAAGTGGGTCAATTTCTGGCCAAAGGTCATTATTTTGAAATCAACAAATTAAATTTTTGCAGACTTGCTTTCAATGGGATTTAATTTTGTTTATGTGTAATTATAAAGACTTAAGAACCAAGAAGATTGACTGGATTGGTATATTTATTGTACTAGCATTATACCTGTACACAAATTATTTACCGCTTGCAGTGGTCCATTGAAAGAGTAATCTGAACTAGCAAGTGGAAGATGAGGTGCGATTCCCAGTACCAGGGCTCTGGCACCATAAAAAATCTTCACTCAACTTTGGCTGATTATGAAATCGGATTGGCTGAGCAGGCCAAGTTGAAAATATTTTCAAATTTATTGTGACAGGGCCATGTCCTGTCATCTTTGACATTGAGGTAATGGCTGTTCCCTTGCCAAATGCTTGGCATAAGAGTTCAAAGTTCACTCTGGTCTTTTGAATGAGACTTAAAACCGAGGTCATTTGTCATGGCAGATGTGGAACGTAAAAGAACCATCACAGGATTTGGTCAGTCCATGATATAGGTCCAAAGTCTGAAAAGTTAGTTACTGAACGAATGAACGCTTGTCATAGTGCTATGGTGCCATTCTATTTTTCTGTCACCCAAACGGCATCCCTATAAGGCATATTGACAATATATGCACTCTGACGAGTGTTCATTCATTATATTTTTATATATCATAGTTTTTTAATTGAAAAACAAAATAATGGAATCAAATACCCCGTCTTATACGTGATCAGTCTCATGTTGATGGAACAGTGAAGTTCAAGGTAGAACAGTAAAGTATAGAGTTTTTCTGAAAGATCTTGGTGTGATATCATTGTGTGACCTCGTATAAGGATCTTCGTCTAGATTTACACAGAGTCTATGGGAGACTGCTGTGGTAAATGTAAATATATTTCCATACCAGTGAAAAATTCTCGATGTGTCTGTCTGTAAAACCACAATAAAGTAAGAAGTTACTACAGAGCGTGTATATCCCTTTACAGCGTCCCATGTATCAACTCAGAGTTTATTTAAGTCTTCAATAGATTTTTCTTGTCATTAATGATTGAAGAATATTTTTTGCTGGAACATTTTCTAAAAGACTGCCTTATCATTGATTGTATCTACTGATAATTACAGTCATCATGGAACAGTGACTTTCAGATACGTAGCATCCAATACACTCGGTACTTGTTAATTTAACTACCGGTACATTTTTATTATTGAAAAACTGAAGAAAAAGGTAGATTTTCTTTATGATTTTGGATACATTCTTATTAATCCAATTACTTTGAGTGTTTGGTAAAGAAATGAAAGTAAAATATAATACAAATGAATATTTGTTGAAATGTAAATTGACATATTCATGATTAACCCAACATTTGTATACATGATACATATAGTAATATTAGATGCTTTACTCACTTCCAAGTATAATTTTTTTAAAGGTTTTGGATATTTCATTTGCCCAGACAGAAAAGCACCTAATTGTGGTTGGGGCCCAAAATGGACTCATACAACATATATTTTTTAGTAAGATATATTTTTTCGTATGTTCTTTGTTGATTTTTATAACATTAGAGAAAGACGGTCATTTCTATAATACATATATTCTATTAGATATCCTGTACGTCCATCATCTGACTTAAAGCTGCTTACGTCCACGACTTCCAAATGCTTACGTCCATCATCTGACTTAAAGCTGCTTACGTCCATCATCTGACTTAAAGCTGCTTACGTCCATCATCTGACTTAAAGCTGCTTACGTCCATCATCTGACTTAAAGCTGCTTACGTCCATCATCTGACTTAAAGCTGCTTACGTCCATCATCTGACTTAAAGCATCGAACGTCCATCATCTGACTTAAAGCTGCTTACGTCCATCATCTGACTTAAAGCTGCTTACGTCCATCATCTGACTTAAAGCTGCTAACGTCCATCATCTGACTTAAAGCTGCTAACGTCCATCATCTGACTTAAAGCTGCTTACGGATCATCTGACTTTTTTAACATCACTGACTCTAGCTGCTAACGTCCATCATCTGACTTAAAGCTGCTAACGTCCATCATCTGACTTAAAGCTGCTTCATTGTTACAGATTTTTTTACTAACTTCTACATTTGTAGCTTGAGATTTCCTTGTCTCATTCTAGGTTGAGATATTTCACCTCATCATGTTAACAGCATCATGTAAGCTAACCTTGGTGCACTCTGTTGATAGAGGAATGTTTAAATAAATATGTTATCATATCATAAAGTGTACAGTCCTAAACTTGACTATAAAGACCACTCACGGGAACAGGCTAAAGTAGCCATTATAGACAGGGGGCCCTGAGAGAGAGGTTTATTCATTATAAAAAGTTAACAAAGGTTATGTTTAAATGGCCTTTATTGGCAGGCACCCTTTATACAGAGGTGGCCTTTAATGCAAGTTGGACTACAGTAATTTTACACAGGTGTTTTAAGAAATGATCAGTTCTCTAGTTTTACATATATATTGTGCTGGATGTAGAATATGTTATCCTGAATATTTGAGAGTTTCTATTTCCCAGATCATAACTATAAAATGAATGATGACTTTTAATATTCTGGATCCAATATCAAATTGCCGGGGAACTGTGGCCGAGTGGTCAGACCATGATGTCTCTCAACTTTGGTCAGTAAGGGTTCAAGCCTCATGGGAACCTAAGCTGATTTTGTGAGAAAGTTTGCCAGTTTACTTGTAGAAGGCCAATTAGTGGTCTCTTTCCAGGTACATTTTAACACTGCAGTTATTTCGATCTCCATCATTAAAAAATTCAAAAATTGTTCAGTGTGGTAAAAGACTGGCAGCATGCAAAACAAAACCATTATCGAAGTGATTACTGGCTGTAACAGCTCACATAGAAATTGACAAGGACAAATGTATACTGACAACCATTACATACAGGTGTAGGTTCCTTTTAATAGAGATATAATAATATAATGTAGGTTAGTTAAAATTTACAGATCTAAATTAACACATGTACTAGAAAGAGGACATGACATGAATTTGTTAATTGTCTTGTTTTCAATCTTAGAGCACAGCTGTGACATTATTATCAATAACAAGACAGAATTAAGTTACAGTTTTTTCACTTCTGCCATTTAGATCATTTATATCTCCTACTGAAGTATCTGAGTAACACGCCATATAAGATATTTTTATTTTTATTTCATTTTTTTTTTTTTGACATTCTGTTTAAAATTGGCATTTTTGTTGTTTTCTCATCATTTATAGTCAGCTTGCCTTTACTCATGGTTTTTGCAACTTTTGTGCAAATTTGTGTATGGACCTACGGAGCTATGGCAAAATCAGATATCTCGGAAATATTTGTATACAAATTTGTGTTTATTATTCTTTATCACCAGTTTGTATATAGCAACATTTTTTGCCTGCCAAAGTGTATAGATCTATGTAAAGTTTAATACAGACAACAATACAAAACTGTTTTTAAATAAAAAAAATTTGTGGAGTTATAAAATTTTGCTGTTTTGAAAATAAAGTTAATTCACTGACATTAATTATTACATTGAAATAAAAACATTTTAGCTATGAACCTATTACTGCATGTAGGTGTAAAATTATGTAAAATTTCGTCATGGTTTAAATTTGGTTGATAAATGAAAGTCATATTAAATAATCAAAATTAAAGCCACCACAAAAATTGTCTGATTGAAGATTAATTTCAAAAGATACATCCTAACAGATATGACTGATCATGAAGTATTTGTACCTGAGCTAGGTGTACAGGTATTGTCACTCGATATATATATATATATATATACAGGTATTTTTGTTGAGTTTGTTGCAACTCCCAACAGCACAGTCATTTGCATCCTTTAAGTCAAGACAGTGGCTTAGCAACCGGAACACAAATATACAATTATTTACACAAGATATTGCAGAGCTTAAAAGTATAAAATTCCTGATTACTGTCTATAGTTAATGGCTGATCGTTACTTTCAGATCTTGATAAGACTTTGTTTAATCACCATGCAGATCTACATATAATATTGTCTCATTTTGATTTCTTGACAGTTTTAGTGATGAAAAAATTGAGATTGCTCTTCTCTAGGTACCCCTCATATGCTCTCACCATGGCTCTGTCTAGCTAGACTTTCTAGGGACCTCAGACCCTTTACCATTCATGTAATACATGTACTTGTACCTGGTACACAGAATTTGGGGCCAGCTAACCCATGCCACAGTAAGATTATGTATATTTATGAATATGCCTGGAAATATTAACTAATAGTAAAATAGAGTCTTTTGGAAACAAGCAATTTATAGTAATCAGATTTCAGCTATTTTATGTATAATCAACAGGTATGAAAGTGTTAGTAGCTATAGGTCTATAAAAAATAGTTAAACCAGAATTAAATTTGCTGGTTATAGAAAAGACAAAAGTGACACAATAAATGTAGCAGTGGTTAAATGGTGTTTCAACTAGCTTGACTAGTGGCGGTTACCCCTTCAGCTCAATTGGTAGAGCACCAGATTTATAATCCAGGGGTCCAAGGTTCGATTCCAAGCAGAGACAGTTATTTGCCTCTGTGGCATATATATATATATATATATATATATATATATATATATATAGATATTGCAATCTGATTTGGATTAACTCATCAGACCCAGAAAAACAATGGACTTTTCTGTAAATCAATGACTTGGACCAGTCCAAATGTGTTTTCAGGGATGTATGAGTTAAAGACTAGGCTTTGGGCACATGTATTATAAGATTACTAAGATATTAAAAATCAAATTTCATTAAGAGAAGCTGGATACTTTAAAATCATCATTATAAATAAGGCAGATCGGCATATAAGTTACAGACTAATACTTAGATTCTAGTTTTGTCTGTTGCTACATGTGTTTGCAGTTTGCTGTCAAGTAAAATCTAAAATTTGTCTCGAACATCAATACCAAATTTCACAATTTACCAGTACAACCTAACTTTATGATTTGGATATAATTTACCTGCACAGCTCACCTGTCAGGTACAAAAGAATCATTGATTATATATTAACAATGTTACCTTAATTCAGTTTGTATAACAATACGGTACAGTGTTCAACAATATACATGTTACTGATATTTTAGATAACTAAATCATCAATAATTTACCTGTGATATTTTGTTTAATTATTTTTCTTTGTTTGTAACATGGATTAGTGGTATCTTTTTATGGGATGTTCTACGACATTATGTAATATTTAAATGTTTTGTAAGTGAGAGGCGCAGGGGGATAATTGTTTCATTTACAAAAGGAACGCAACAAAGTGACAGAAGAGTAACAGGGAGGTGACAGGGGGAAATGGGGTATCGTTATGCAACGACAATGAGCTAACTGCGAAAGAGACAAAATTGTTGCATTGTTTACTCGGGTAGTTTATGCAATTATTTAGCATGCATTTTCAAAAGAAACTTATTCTGTAAGTAAAAGGGACATAGATCAAGGTTATTTATAATGGCAGTAAAACATTGTATGTAGGTAATTAGAAAGATAACTATGTTAATAACCTGATAGAAATGGGTATAGCAGGGTTAGGTAATAC
Organism: Atrina japonica; assembly: GCA_030159075.1. NCBI lineage: Eukaryota > Metazoa > Mollusca > Bivalvia > Pterioida > Pinnidae > Atrina > Atrina japonica. Next base: position 302,495 of record BROG01000563.1, read on the forward strand.
GTAATGTAAAATGAATAAATCCAAGTAAGGAGAATTCATTTTACAGTAACTACAAAAATTGTATTATAAATTTTAAAGTATAAAAATGTTTCAAGTTAAAAGTATACTTGAGTCCAATACAATTAAATATGTTCTGGTAGTCCCAGTTCTAGTGCTGTATCAGTTTATGATGTGGAGCTTGTATAGACAGTACACCAGCTCTAGTGTTGTATTAGACAGTATACCAGCTAGCTTATCACATAGAGCTTGTATAGACAGTAGCTTATCACCAGCTCTAGGACAGTGCTCTAGTGTTATTAACTTATCTCATGGAGTTTAAATTTTATAGACAGTGCACCAGCTGTATAGTGTTGTATCACATGTAGTAGCTTATCTATGTGGTATACCAGCTCTAGTGTTGTATTAGACAGTATACCAGCTCTAGTGTTGTATTAGCTTATCACATGGAGCTTGTATAGACAGTACACCAGCTCTAGTGTTGTATTAACTTATCTCATGGAGTTTAACTTTTATAGACAGTATACCAGCTCTAGTGTTGTATACATGTAGTAGCTTATCATGTGGAGCTTGTATAGACAGTACACCAGCTCTAGTGTTGTATTAGCTTATCACATGGAGCTTGTATAGACAGTACACCAGCTCTAGTGTTGTATTAGCTTATCACATGGAGCTTGTATAGACAGTATACCAGCTCTAGTGTTGTATTAACTTATCTCTTGGAGTTTAACTTTTATAGACAGTGCACCAGCTCTAGTGTTGTATACATGTAGTAGCTTATCATGTGGAGCTTGTATAGACAGTACACCAGCTCTAGTGTTGTATGAGATTATCACGTTTAGCTACACCAGCTCTAGTGATGTATTAGCTTATCACGTGGAGCTTGTATAGACAGTACACCAGCTCTAGTTTTGTATTAGCTTACCATGTGGAGCTTGTATAGACAGTACACCAGCTCTAGTTTTGTATTAGCTTATCATGTGGAGCTTGTATAGACAGTACAGCCTTATCTCTTAGTGTGCACCAGCTCTATTAGCTTATCTTATCATGGAGCTTGTATAGACAGTACACCAGCTCTAGTGTTGTATTAGCTTATCACTTGGAGCTTAGTCACATGGAGCTTCACATTCAGTATAGACAGTACACCTAGTTGTTGTATTAGCTTCATAGCTTGTATGAGCTCTGTGATTAGCTTATCACGTGGAGCTTGTATAGACAGTACTACACCAGCTCTAGTGTATTAGCTTATCAAGCTTATCACCATATATAAGCTTATCACGTTTAGCTACACCAGCTCTAGTGATGTATTAGCTTATCACGTGGAGCTTGTATAGACAGTACACCAGCTCTAGTGTTATATAAGCTTATCACGTTTAGCTACACCAGCTCTAGTGATGTATTAGCTTATCACGTGGAGCTTGTATAGACAGTACACCACCTCTAGTGTTATATAAGCTTTAGTGTTATGATGTAAGCTTATCACGTGGAGCTTTATAGCTACACCACTCTAGTGTTTATATAAGCGTTTCTAGTGATGTATTAGCTTATCACGTGGAGCTTGTATAGACAATGCAGCAGCACTAGTGTTGTATTAGCTTATCATGTGGAACTTGTATAGACAGTACACCAGCTTTCATTTTCATGAAAAATTCATAAGTTTGATACAATTTTTTGTGTAAATGAAAAATTATGAAAAAAATATGTTTTTAGTCATTCGCGGCCATCTTTTACAAACAACTACATTGTACATAGTCATAATACAGTAAAACTTGCTTTAGCGACCACCTGTGTATAAAAACCACCTGGTCATAAAGATCATGTATTGCTGTCCCCAGTAGAACCATTTGTATATAAATCAACCTCTAAATAAAGACCACCTCCATATAAAGTCAGGTTTTGTTGTGTCCCAAAGGGTATCATTATATACAAGTTTTACTGTAGTAAAATAAAGGTTAGGCTTGAGTATTGAATGTATTTGGAGACTTTAGACCCTGGTCATATATTGTAAGTGTCCTGGAATACCTATTTGACATGCTTTGTTGTTGAGAAGTATTTGTTTAAGATATTAATATTTTCATATTTGTACAAAGTATATGTTACAGGAAGTCTTTGTTTGTTTTAGGTAATTTTTGTGTGATTACTGTCAGTATACACCTTAAATGTGTTGTGTCATCATACAGCTGTTTATTTAGTACGATATTCTGCATCTATGATACTGAATAAAAATGGTGCTCAATGATTGTAGGTCAGTATTTGATCCGTATTAAAATGAAACCAAATAAATATGTGTCCGATCATCTTGATTAGGTCAGTATCATAATTACCATTATTACATTTTTGTTCTGTGTTTTCATTTGTTCAGAGACGGTCACATGTTGTACCGTTTAAAATGATATCGGACTGTAAACTGGATATTTCATCATAGCCTTTATTGCACACATACTGCTTTGATGTCATAAAACTGTTTTAGCTGCATTTCATTTAATGCCAACTGACTGCATGGAAAAGTGAGACAAACCAGAGGGATTGATAGAATTTGCCATATCTCTTTCAAAGGTCGATTGTTTGTTAAATTAAAATGTAATAAAACAATTATTGCACTATACTTTTGGTTTGATATGAGAATTTATGGAGTACAAAAAAAATATCAACCTCGTCCTTTGGCCTCTGGTCGATATTGTTCTGTACTCCATAAATTCCCATATCACACCAAAAATAGTGCAATACTTGTACGGTGTACACCTGTAATTGATTTCATGACATTGTTTTAGCAGTTGATCTGAGATAAATCTTGAAGTTAATCATTATGTAAATGATACACTGTATTTAGGTCATTCAGAGTTGGGTCACACTAAATTAGGTTACTGGGTCAACTGATGAGGTTGCAGATTGTACAAGCTTTGTCACATCAACATCTTTGTATTGAGTACAGTGAAATATATTTTTTCAAAAGACGACCTGCAGGTCTACCATGGTAAAGTGGCATGTCTGGGTTCTTGCTGTGTTAGTAAACATGTGCCAATTTACTTTGGTAGACCTATACATGTATTTTGTGTATTATAAAGAAATGGCTGCTCTTTCTGCTGATTTCAAGAGATATACCATTATTGAAAGAATTATATGAGTTTTTAGAAATAGTCTCAGGCCAGACTTTAATTTGACTGTAGTCTTTAAGGGATTGAATTTATAAAAGATTCTGCTTCCAGGTAAATGACTATTTATGGAATTTAGTTCAAAGCTACATGTTCTATCATAACTTTGTATCTTTGATTATCACTGTTGTGTCTATAATTATCACTGTTGTATCTATGATTATTGCTGATATATCTATGATGATTATTGGTGCTATACCTATGATTATTGGTGTTGTATCTATGGTTATTGCTGTTGTATCTATGATTATTGCTGTTGTATCTATGATCATTGCTCTTGTATCCATGATTATTGCTGTTGTATCTGGTTATTGCTGTTGTGTCTCTGATCATTGGTGTTGTATCTGATTATTGCTATTTTATTTATAATAATGTTGTTGTATCTATGATTATTACTGCAGTATCTATGGTTATTGCTGTTGTATTTATGATCATTGCTCTTGTATCAATGATTATTGCTGTTGCATCTGGTTATTGTTGTTGTATCTATGGTCATTGGTGTTGTATCTGATTATTTCTATTTTATCTATGATAATGCTGTTGTATCTGTGATTATTACTGTCGTATCTATGATTATTGCTGTTGTGTCTGATTTTTGTAGTCATATCTATGATTATTACTGTTGTATCTGATTATTATTTTTGTGTATGATTATTGCTGTTGTATCTGATTATTGCTGTTATATCTATGATTATTGGTACTGTATCTATGAATATTGCTGCTGTATATATGATTATTGCTGTTGTATCTATGATTATTGCTGTTGTATCTATGAGTATTGCTGTTATATCTATGATTATTGGTGCTGTATCTATGATTTTTGCTGCTGTATATATGATTATTGCTGTTATTTAGCAGTTGTTTATATGATTATCACTGTTGTATTTGTTATTTTAGCTGTTGTATCTATGATTTTATCTGTTGTATTTATGGTTATTGCTTTATATATTTCCTCTCTGATATTATTTAGCATCTTTGGGTCATACTTAACCGTGATCATTCTTTAGATATCTGCTTTTAATTGTTAGAGTAATATGAAGTAGTATATAGAATCAACTGATAAATTGTATAACAAGAAAACTGAAGTTTCTCACGCATATAGCATGATTTATAGTGTGTATAAACTCAAACTTGAGTGTTGATGTTAATATGACAGCCATTGCTGTATGTAACTTTATATTGAAGTTGCTCTATGTAACACTAACATTTCAACTATTTAAATGTTCACTTTATAGTTTACACAGTTTTGATAGGAATTTCCAATTTTATATTGTATTGGTGGGGAATAAATGGAGTTATCTCCCCTTTTGCAGAGATTGCCCAACATACTGGTGTAGCAGCTAATTCTCCCCTGTTGAAATTAAAGTCTCTAGTGTGTTGTTATAGATAATTGAGGTTTTATAGAATTATTTCCTGATATAGAGATGTCAATAACACAAGGTGAGGTACCACACAATTTGACCTCTGCTATGTCATTGTAGTGACCCAGAACCACAAAATATTGACCTCTACTATGTCATTGTGGTGACCCAGTATCACACATATTGACCTCTACTATGCCATTGTAGTGACTCAGAACCACACATATTGACCTCTACTATGTCATTTTGGTGACCCAGTATCACACATATTGACCTCTACTATGCCATTGTAGTGACCCAGAATCACACATATTGACCTCTACTATGCCATTGTAGTGACTCAGAACCACACATATTGACCTCTACTATGCCATTGTAGTGACCCAGAACCACACATATTGACCTCTACTATGCCATTGTAGTGACCCAGAACCACACATATTGACCTCTACTATGCCATTGTAGTGACCCAGAACCATACATATTGACCTTTACTATGTCATTATATTGAGCCAGAACCACATATTTTGACATCTGCTATGTCATTGTACTTATATAGTTTTTCTACGGTCCCACACGTCTTAATCATGTATGCAGGTTTTTAGCCAATCCAATGAAAGATCTTTACTTTCAGTTAGCTTACACATCTTATGATAGCGAAAGGAAATAATTTTGTGTGTGTTTAAATCTGAGTAAAACAGCACCTTTAGGTTTAATTTGACTGTAGTGATTTAGTGGTACTTCACATGCTAATGGAAGAACCCTGGTACAATTCTCCACTACCCGGGTCTTACCCTAAGACTTAATAAAAGGTAAAGACTGTTTCTTTGCCAAGCACTCAGCATAACTCATCAAAACCTGAAAAACAATGGAATCTTCTGTAAATCAATGAATTAGACTAGTCCAAATGTGTCTTTAGAGATAAATGGGTTAAAGTCACAGGACTTTCAAATGAGACTAAAAACTGGGGTCATGTGTCATTGAAGGCATGGTACAAAAAGAGACTTCTCTGCAAAGTGCATTAGTGTCAGTTCATAGTGCAGGACCATATTTGTGGCACTTCTCTCCTAAATGTGGTAACACCTCCACATTTTGGGAAATTCTTTGTGAAATTGTAATATGAAAACAAAACAAAAAGCTAACAAAATTTCTATCAAGCACTAGATCAATACATGTTTAGAATTTGAAATAAACCAGATTTACACAACTGAAACCATGTACATGTATAATAATAAAAAAAAAAAACTATGTTAAAATCATTAATGTAATTTTGTTGTATGAGTGGTTTGTTTGGACCAGATAATTGATATGTCAACTGTGCTACTTAAATAGGTAATGATAAGTATAAAAATACCAACTTATAAATCATATTTGAATTGTTGATACATTTTTCTGATTTTTTTTTCTTTCCCTTTTATACCGATTGTCTGAAATGTCTTACTTAAATCATGTAAATCTAGTAGGTACAGGTAATTCAATTATCTTCTTCTTTGTGATATTCAAAGGTCTGTAAGGTACATTGTAAAAGAAAATAATATAGAATTTGTGGATAAGCAGTACCTAATCACATGTTGGATATTGTTTTCCTTATTTTTTGATAATGATTACTTTTAATGCATCATTTTACCTTGTATGACCTGAACATTTGGGTATTTAGATATGTAATAGAGAGTTGAACTTAAGTATAGAAATACTGTAACACTGCTGAGATCCAATATGTCCATACTCTCTATGATTTGGATAAATATCTGTTTTGTAAATAAAAAAGGGGTGCATGTCATGGCTAAATGGAATGTGCAAAATACTTTATAGACAAAAAGTCTCAGCTCACCTGTAGTCAATGTAGGTTTCTCACTTTTAGTCAGAGCAATGTTTCTCATCTTTAGTCAGAGCAGGTTTTTTACCTTTAGTCAGAGCAGGTTTCTCACCTTTAGTCAGTGCAGGTTTCTCACCTTTTGTCAGTGCAGGTTTCTCACCTTTAGTTAGTGCAGGTTTCTCACCTTTATTTTTTGCAGGTTTCTCACCTTTAGTCAATGTAGGTTTCTCACCTTTAAATCAGAGCTGGGTTTCTAAACTTTAGTCAAAGCAGTTTTCTCAGCTTTAGTCAATGCAGATTTCTCACCTCTGGTCACAGCAGATTTCTCACCTTTAGGTGAAGCAGTTTTCTCACCTTTAGTCAATGTAGGTTTCTCAACTCTTGTCAGAGCAGGTTTCTTACCTTAAGTCAGATCAGGGTTTCTCACCTTTAGTCAGAGCAGATTTCTCAACTCTAGTCAGAGTAGGTTTCTCACCTCTCACCTTTAGCCAGTGCAAGTTTCTCTGCTTAAATCGGTATAGGTTTCTCACCTCTAGTGAGAGTAGATTCCTCACCTTTAGTCAGAGCAGGTTTCTCACCTTTAGTCAGGTAACTCACCATTAACAGAGACTTCACTATGATTCATAACAAGTATATGCTATGTTAAGTGATGTATAAGATGTAAAAATATGTAAACATACAGAGGTAGCCAATTTTTACCTTCCTGTTCATCTGATTTTGTTACCACGACCTTTGACCTGATCAAATTGTTCTTGCAAAATAATCCTACTGACTGATGCGACTATATTTTTATTTTCCAAATGGATATTTGCCTAAAGTTTATAAAATACAGTACATTTATCACTAATCTCATCTTGAACAGTTTTTAAATCTAATTATAGTTATGATAATTTACCTTTTCATTGTATAGCATACCTATATTTTACCTGTATCACCTGATTGATCAATACACATATTGAAGTTTGAAGTTTTATCCTGGGTTGATAATCTTAACAGTACAGTCATTTCATACAAATGAGCTTCATTGAATATCAATCTTTTGTTTTTTACAAATGGATATACATTATATATATGGTAACTAGAAGATTTAAATGATGCATTGTTTTTTTTTTTACCTGGATTTACCTTATTACACAGGTAATGTATCATTTGAACAGGAATCTCTGAGGACATTTTTCACATTTAAAAATCAATCTTGATTACATTTTTTTTTGGCATATTTGTTTTACTGCTTGATATTAGATTTATTTGAACATGTAAGAATACAGGTACACATACCTGTTTTGAAACTACGTCATATTCCGGGCCATACCTGTGCATTGATTGCATTCTATGACTTAGTTTACCTGTGTGACTCAGGTGTACAATAAATTTAGATTTTGTTTTGAAACTGATAAATCAGTAGAACAATTCCTGGCCATAGAATGGAACATTTTATTTTGAATGAATCAGGAAACTTATCAGCATTCATTAATTATTCTGTGGTCATACTAAGTAGGATGTAAGTTGGCAAGCCACTATAACTGTGTTACTTTATTTATTATAGTGATTTGGACATTACCACATCATTTGGTCAGTTTCGGTGTTTCTGTACGTGATGGACACTTAATGTACGGTAAGTAAGATTTTGACTACAACTAAACCATGCAAGCATATATATATATATATGGTAGAAATATGTATATTTCTACCATAACTTGCATTGTTATACCACAAGCAAATGTACAAACAAACCTGCAGTTTACTTGTTAAACATATAAATGTACAAATACTGTATTCAACCCATTAAGTACCCATGTCCCTATAAGCGCCCCTCCTCCATTTCTTTTTTTTTTTTTTTACATACGATTGAGAATGCAGTCTAGTTGGTTTACAGTTAATTAATGAGATGCAGAAGTGAAGCATTATATTACTTTACCACTGTGCCTTATAAGAAATTAAATGTTTTATGTCAATTTGACTATTAATTTTGCCCCCCTTTTTCTGATTTTTGTAGTGCCCTTGGCACTCAATGGGTTGAATAGGATAACCATCAAGGCTGAATAAGTCTTATTGACCAAGGCCGCACTGCTGCTGTAATGAAATCTTTGTACATGAAATTGCATTAGACCAGTTGTTGGTGCTCGATGTTGGCAATTAGAGTAAACCAAAACACGTTAAACTTACATGGTATCGAATGTGAACTAAATGAACCTTCCAAAGAAACCTTTAGTTTCACGTTTGATATCATCTAAATTTGTTTTGAGTGCCCAGATTTTTTTAGTTTTTATAGTTTCTTGCTAATTTCAGTTATTTATTTTTTCATTTTATATTTAATTTTTATTTCATTCACATTCCGTTATATCATTGGTAGCTAGCTTAGTTTTATACTAAGGATTTCGATCTGGCTTTTCATTTGTATTCCAATTGTGTGTGTTGGTGCGTGCTAGCATATGGGTGTGTGCTAGCGTGTGAGTGTGTGCTGGCATGTGAGTTTGTGTATGTATGTTGTATTTTATGTTATTGTGATATCATAGTCCTGAAAAAGGGACAGGTCGCCCCAAAAATTTGACTTCATTATTGTTTGTGTCTTCAGTCATTTTAGTGCTTTATATACATATGTATGTCTATGTGTATATATATATATATATACTGATTGACTGAATGAATGAATGAATGAAAGAATGAGGCTAGTGTGTTGTTAAATTGTGTCCATTTAACCAGAATGACCTAGCGATTATTGCCTTGAACTAGATTTTCATGGTTAGTAAATTTCCATTTTGATATTGAAGTGGAGTATACGTAAGTTAATTAAATACATAATTTCACCACTGACCACCAAAGTCCTGTAAATCTGCAGTTCTAAAGTGATTTATAAATTAACCATAAAAGTGATTAGAAGTATGTAATTACAAAAAGGCATCAATTGTATACAAGATTTTCTCAGGTTTTTGTGTCATGATCTTGGGTAAATATCTGCAGGAGTGATATTGTTTTTACAGCAAAACAAATAAATTCTAATATTTAATGCATTATCTAAAATCCTAGCACTTACTTTGATGGTGTAATTCTATTTATCTACATATAATTACCTTATATACGTAGGTCTGAAAACTAACAGTGACAAAACAAATATGTTTATTACAGGTTGAAGATTAAAACTATAAGTGATTCTTACAGAACACAATCATAGTATAAATTCATTCTCTCTCTCTCTCTCTCTCTCTCTCTCTCTCTCTCTCTCTCTCTCTCTCTCTCTCTCTCTCTCTCTCTCTCTCTCTCTCTCTCTCTCTCTCTCTCTCTCTCTCTCTCTCTCTCTCTCTCTCTCTCTCTCTCTCTCTCTCTCTCTCTCTCTCTCTCTCTCTCTCTCTCTCTCTCTCTTGAGAAACCACTTTTCAGTGGTAGATGGGGTGGTCGTTCAATACAGATTCCATTGTCTTATCAATATTAATTTTGCCTACTTCCATTCAACTGTGAATTTAGCAAAATCAAATCACCAACAAAAAAGTAACCATACACTTAAGTCTGGGCATGAATAGCAAGAAGTATTTCATACATATGTATTTTTTTGTGGGAAATGTTGCTGTTTTAATGATGGTGAAAAAATTTCAATTTTATTATTTTTTTCACCACTGAGAACATGTAAATCTTGTTTCATTTTTACTACTGAAAAATCTTAATTTTGTCAGTTTTTCATTAGTTATATACATGTATACATATAAATTTTTAGTTTGTAATATTTGCCAAAATATTCAGTGTTAAAATGTGATAAACGGTATGTATAGACAGGTTACAGAAGCATTAGACAAAAATCATGCTATATTACAGGAGCTTATCAGATCATCTTTAATGTTACACAAGTTTTATGTCAATATTTTTGGTCAGGTTCTGCTTAAACATGAGTCAGAAATATCAAAACATTCTCTTATATAATTTTGTTTTTGTTTGATTGAACAGAATTTTATGCCACAATCAGTGATTTTCTAGTTATATGGTGGCAGCCAGTTTTTAATGCTGGAGAATTGTTGTTGTATTCTTGTTTAACGTCCCACTCAAGAATCTTTCTCTCATATGGAGATGTCACCAAATGCCAGTGATGGGTTTCAAATTTTGGCCTATGCTTGGCACTTATGACCATTGAGAAGTGAGGGTTCTTTAATGTGCCGACACCTACTATGAAACGGGACCTCAGTTTTTCCTGTCTCATCCGAAGGACAGGAAAAGCCAGCCGCCTCTGCCGAGGTTTGAACCCGCAACCCTCCAGTTGCGAATCAAGCACTCTACCGTGGAGTAATGCTGGAGGAGAGTGCACTGGTTATGGTACATGTACAATGCACTGGGGATGAGATAACCGATCTTCCACAAGGTAACTGAACAATTTTGTCTCAAAATCAGTTTCGGTTCCAGTCAGGGCTCGAACCTGTGCTTGCCAGAGGTGAAAGTCCTAAAGGTATAACTCATCAACCCCTGAACAACAATGGACTCTTTTGTAAATCAATGACTTAGACCAACCCAAATGAATCTTAAGGGGTGAATGGTTTAAAGTGTGATGCTCTAACCACTTATAGTCATGGAGGCACCTGTAGTTAAACAGGGATTCCCAAACTCTTTCAGGAATTAGACCTGGGCCTGGCTTTTTGAATTGGGTATTTTATTGAAATTGGGAAATTCGAAAATACATAAAACTGTTTGACAACACACAAATCTCTTCAAATTAATTGTCATATGACATCAATTGGGAAATTTCACCTGAAAATTGAGGGGGGAAAATGCTTTTTTGCATTTTTGCATTTGCCTTATTTCAGCCCCCTATGATAGCTAAGGTTGAAAATCCCTTTATACGTTAAATATCAGAGATAGCCAGAGGTGCACAATCAAGATTTACCAGAGATCTTCTGGATGGAGGTCACAATGACACATCTCAGAATTAGGGTGATGTAATTTCTGTCATATAAAGTAAAACCTGATTGTTTACAGTTTATAACCAGCATCAGAAATGATGTATTATTAATAAACAAGCAATGATTTGACCTCATCATAAATGAAAAACTCTAGAATTAACAGAGAAAATATGAGGTGGTCACAGGGGAAAAAATGAGCAGGGACTTTGGTGTATATGGCCATCAAGTTAAAATATATCAATTTTGTGATTTTTCACTAATCAAGAATTTCAATTCTGTGGGTTTTTTTGTTTTCAATATTGAAAAAATATATATTTGATCTTGAAATATCTCTTTGCTAAAAACATAATAAATGTTCTGTAGACGGATTACAGAAAATTGAGACAAAAACTCTGCTATGTTCTAGAGGCTTAAATTTTTATCTTTCCATTACATAATGTTTGTATCAATATTATTAGTCAAGTTCTGTCCGAGATGTCTCGAGTCATTTAAACTTATTTCTTGTTGTTGTTGTTGTTGACAGTTTGTTGTGTTCATGTGTATGGCATACTTGAAGATTTCTAACACCGTACAGAATGAGGGATTAATGGCACTATACGCGTGTTGTTGTGTATACTTCGGATGATTAAACATTTCCTAAAAATAAATGTTAGCAATCACTTAACTACTTAATACAAAAGATTGTTATCTTGAAACTGGGCTATGAAGAAATTTTTACAGTTTAGGACGGTGACAGTTTTGCCCCACCATACTTTTGACATGTGCCTTGTAATGAAATTGGATTAATTTCATGGAGTCTGATGTGAAGAAATTGAGCAACCAAATCGGAGAGTTCAGAATATTGCCAGGCTACACTTTAACTTATTGACCTGAGTTTCGTTACAAATGTCCGATGTATCGAAGTGTGTTAGGAGGACACGGTATGAATGTATCAAAGGTAATAACCTCCCCATTTACTTCCAGATCTCCGAAATTCGAGATAACCAAAATGTTCAATTCACATATTTTCTATTCTTCTTGAATGTCCGGAATGTGTTTTGCAGGTAAACAAGTAAATAATTACAATGCATTTTGGTTACAAAATGTAAAACTTTAAGCACAGGTGGTCATTTCGAGATAACAGTTGAAAATTATATATAATATTTTGATACTTCTGACCAGAAAAATACCTGGAGATAAGCGAAATTTCGAAATAAAAACTTTGAGATATCCAGAATAAAAGTAGTATAAATATATAGTAAAATAATTGGGACTGGCCGTTTGACTTTGACATAACCTGATTTTTGACTCATCCGATTTTGATATAACGAGGTTCCACTGTATATAATTTTAATGAGAATTAGTTTTAGCGATGTTATGATTAAAGTAAAAATGAATAAGTACAAAAAAATAGATAATAAAAAAAACCTCTTATCAGTACCATCAGGAATGAACTGTTAGCGATATTCAATTTTGGCGATCTCAACAACCTCATTTATAATGCCAAAATTGAATCCTCGCTAAAATTTCTGCTGATACGGTACCATATTCAACTTGCCTTCCCAGCAGAATGACATGATCGAATGTTTAATTTACCAATGCAGCATTTCTACTGCTCATGTGTCAGCTACACTTGCAGTTGGCATATAGTGTTTTATGCCAACACTCAGAGCATTTTTTCAGTTAAATGGTGCCCGTCAGTTTCAACGGTGGAGGAATGAACTCGATTACAATATATCCGAGAAAATACCACCGGCCTTCCACAAGTAAACTGACAAACTCTCTCCAAAAAATCAGCATAGGTTCCAGCAGGGCTCGAACCTGCGCTGACCCAGCAGATTGGGGCTTCATTGTTCAAAGCGTGATGCTCTAGCTACTTGGTCATAGAGGTCACATCTTGATTTAAGCAAAATACTATATGCTTCAGCTGTTGGATTAGCCCTCTGATTATGTAAAGATCACCCTGTTTTGGACTTACCGTATTTGACCCAATAAGCGCCCAGGGCACTACAAAAATCAGGGAAAAGGGGTGGGCGCTTAATGGGACCAATTAATAGTCAAATTGGCGTAAAAACGGTTAATTTTTATAAGTGACAGTAGTAAAGTTGTTGTGATTATTATTACTGAAGACATCTATCAACATTCTTCTGTTGCTGCTAGTAAAGATTCTCAATGGTGTGCACTGAAGGGGAGGGGCACGTAAAGGGACATGAGCACTTAATGGGTTGAATACGGTAGGTTATTTTCAATGCTGTGGTTAAGAAAATTGCTTCACGCCGGGTTAATTGGAGAGTGGGGGGGGGGGGTGAAAATATGTTGTGATTAAGCTTTGTAATTTTTATTACTCTAAATTTCAATTGATTCATATAAATTCAAAACCAGCTGAAAGAAAAATACCAAGGAATGTTGTAAAAATCTTTCTTTTTATCAAGTTTATTATTTACAGGTTTTGTTTTGGGGAAAAGTATCAGCTAGATTAAGATGAGAGTTTTTTACTAACAAATAAATATATATTTTGAAATAATCATTTTCTGCAGTTTTAATTATTTATTTGAAATATACTTAATTGAACTCAAATATAATTCTCAGTCTTTTAATGAAAGAATTGTTGAAAATGGTTATTTATCACAATAAATTTACGAAAAAAACATTGTTTTTAAAGTAGAGTGATACACCTGTAGATAAATATAGGATAAGATCAATATATTTGGGCTACACTATGTGCCTATTATTATTTTAAGTACATTTTTCTTTAGGGTAATTCTATGTGGTACAAACAGCAGTTATTTAAAAAATAATGTTGTTGTTGTTGTGAATGGCTTTTGAATGTTTTGGAAGTGAATTTTTAAAAAAAAAACAAATGTCATTAATTGAAAGGACTTCAAAATAATAAACTTTTCAGTACAGTTTCTTTCAGGGGGTCCTGCTACATCTGTATTGTTCTTTTCTTAAAGATATATGTTTACAATTTTGTTTATTCAAAATTTTCTCAATAATATTATCATGTGCATATATATACATATATGAACATCAAATACACATTTAAAGATTAAAGCTTATGATTCGACATATTTCCAGAACTTGGATTTAAAGCAATTTTGGTGCATGCAATTATGAAATAAAAGACTTACAAATGTACTACCTGTATAACTAAAGAACATATTATTTGCTTATTGTATATGTATTGCATTGTGAATTATTTCTACAACAAAAGATTTCGTGTGCAATCAGCTGATTCAAGTCGTTAAGAAATGTATTTCTTTTTATTAAGGTGTATGTATATAAGAAGTACTAGAAGCTATACATAATACATGTAGTAGTGTATTAAATATAATTATAAACAGAAAGTATGAATTACATAGATTGATTTCTTAAATAAACTGATTGCAGAGTCACTGTAAATATATCAGCTACAATCATATATCATTTCTGTAAATATATACTACAGCCACATATCATTTCTGGATATCAAAGCAGCCACATATCATTTCTGTAAATATATCAGAGCTACAGCCACATATCATTTCTGTAAATATATCAGAGCTACAGCCATGTATCATTTCTGTAAATATATCAGAGCTACAATCATGTATCATTTCTGTAAATATATCATAGCTACAGCCACATATCATTTCTGTAAATATATCAAAGCTACAGCCACATATCATTTCTGTAAATATATCATAGCTACAGCCACATATCATTTCTGTAAATATATCAAAGCTACAGCCATGTATCATTTCTGTAAATATCATAGCTACAGCCATAGCTACAGCCATGTATCATTTCTGTAAATATATCAAAGCTACAGCCATGTATCATTTCTGTAAATATATCAAAGCTAAAGCCACATATTATTTCTGTAAATATACTGGAGAGTTGCAGCCATAGATCCATTCTGTAAATATTTCAGAGCTGCAGACATATATTAGTTCTGTAAATATATCAGCTAGAGCCACTATCATTTCAGCCCTATATTACTACTGCCAAATATCATTTCTGTAAAGCTCATAGCTACCATGTATTATTTCTGTAAAAATACTGGAGAGTTGCAGCCATAGATCTGTATATATTTCAGAGATTCTCATATATGAGTTCTGTGAATAAAATGAAGCTGCATGCAGCCCTATTAGCTTGTTTAAATGTATAGAGAGCTTGAGCATGTATTATTTTCTGTATATATATATCGGTGAGCTCCTGCTTTGCTTTGAGTATAAGGATTCTCAATAATTTGATGAAAGACAGGAAGTACTGGTAATTACAAAAAGTCAAGTAGGTTGTGTTTGAGTATGTAATACAAAAAGTAAAGAAGGTTTCACTGTAATACAAAAAGTATAGACAGGTTCTACTGCAATACAAAAAGTCAAGACAGGTTCTACTGTAATACAAAAAGTCAAGACAGGTTCTACTGCAATACAAAAAGTCAAGACAGGTTCTACTGCAATACAAAAAGTCAAGACAGGTTCTACTGCAATACAAAAAGTCAAGACAGGTTCTACTGTAATACAAAAAATCAAGACAGGTTCTACTGTAATACAAAAAGTCAAGATAGGTTCTACTGTAATACAAAAAGTCAAGATAGGTTCTATTGTAAAACAAAAAGTCAAGATAGGTTCTACTGTAAAACAAAAAGTCAAGATAGGTTCTATTGTAAAACAAAAAGTCAAGACAGGTTCTACTGTAATACAAAAAGTCAAGATAGGTTCTACTGTAATACAAAAAGTCTAGACAGGTTCTACTGCAATACAAAAAGTCTAGATAGGTTCTACTGTAAAACAAAAAGTCAAGACAGGTTCTACTGTAAAACAAAAAGTCTAGACAGGTTCTACTGTAATACAAAAAGTCAAGACAAGTTCTACTGTAAAACAAAAAGTCAAGATAGGTTCTACTGTAATGCAAAAAGTTAAGACAGGTTCTACTGTAAAACAAAGTCAAGATAGGTTCTACTGTAATACAAAAAGTCTAGACATGTTCTACTGTAAAACAAAAAGTCAAGATAGGTTCTACTGTAAAACAAAAAGTCAAGATAGGTTCTACTGTAAAACAAAAAGTCAAGATAGGTTCTACTGTAAAACAAAAAGTGAAGACAGGTTCTACTGTAATACAAAAAGTCAAGACAGGTTCTACTGTAAAACAAAAAGTCAAGACAAGGTTCTACTGTAATACAAAAAGTTATCTGCATGTCATTTAACCCTGGAAATCCAGAGATTCCAAAACAATAATCATACTGGGCTCAAAGTCATTAAATTTACTCAATACTCAAGCTCAACTAAGGTTTCGTAATCTTAAGGCAAAAACATGCTAAATTTATTCTGTAACTGGACATGTTTGTATATTGACATGATTGATGGCATACAAGTGAAAATAAATGATGATGAAGTTATGAAAGAAGAAAACTTAAGAAATTAAATATTGAAAAATAGTTTGAGTATGTACTCACATTTTGAGTACTGTACTCAACGTATTTATTCACTTTTGCAGGAAAATCATAAGCGAGACCAAATTGATTTTATGTGAATAATGTAAAATAATAAAGTGTTTCCTACTCACTCAGATTTGGAAGTTTTATAAACGTCTAAATAGTTAGTCAAAATAATGAAATAAAAGTTGAGCTTGAGTATTGAATAAATTTAATGACTTAACAATGGACCCTGGTCAGTCCCTGAGTACAACTGTGTACAACTCAGTGGGTGAGAATGTCTGCAAAATGACACACAAAAAATACAACAAAAAGTAAAATTAGATTTAAGACACAAATAGCATTTTGTATTTTTAATCTGTATTTACAAAACATACAGAGAAAAACTTATCCGCACCTTTAATATTACCTGTACATTTTAAATAGGTATGAATAGGTTAATATGTTTTTACTTTTAAGCCCTCGATAGTAATGTATGTGGGTTCCCAGATAATCTAGGATTTGAGTTGTCAACAAAAACAAACACATTAATGTAATGTTGATTTTAACAGGAAGTAAACTTACAGAGATAAACCCCATTTATTTCCAATTATGCTGCCGACCGTTGGAAAATTTGTTTAATTTTTATGTTTGGCTGTTCTGTTTACCTGTCCAGTTTACCTGTATACCTGCCACTGTGTTAGGCTCCTGTTTGCATTATTGTGCTAACTGGAATCAATGATCAACTTACGGAATACAACTGGTCACATTAAAATCAATGTATCAGTAGCAACTGTGTTCACTTTCGCAGATTAATGGACAACGCTTCTCTTTTTTAGCAAGTTTTACCTGAAAATCTCACCTGACAAGATATTGTTCATGTGGATCTGTGTAAAGTTACTATGTGCATGTCTGTTTGAAATATGACCTGCAATTATTTATATGTTAGTCCAGGAGATATACAAAGTTGTGATTGTTTGTGGTCATTTGGATATGTGCATTGTATGTAGTAATTGAGACATAAAAACATCAGAGGTAAGTGGTACATGTGGTATATATATATATATAGATATATTATTGCTTTATATACAGCAGAGAGATACAATTAAATTAAATACAAATGCAATTATAAGTCAGATTTAGCTGTTCTCTCAGTGTGTGTTGATTAATATTACATAGATTTGTAGACAGTTGTCAACTAGAATTATATAAAGATGTTATCGGTGTTAAGAAAATTAAATAAATATACATGATTGCATGGACTAGTTATATATATATATATATATATATATATATATATATATATATATATATATATATATATATATATATATATATATATATACAGTAGAACTTCGATGAGTCGAAGTTGAAGGGACCACCTTGAAAAGTTCAATACATCGGGACTTCGACTTATGGATGGTTACTGAGAACTTAGTTTCACAGGTTCTATAAGGTGTATATGACTGTTTCGAAACCATTTCAGACATATACAGTCATAATCAGTGCTAAATTTAGCTATATTTTCTTGAAAATAAAACATTGAGTGTTTATGAGAAGGAGAAAAATCATTATGGGGCAATTTCGTACACATGCAAATTTTGACTTTGAATTATATGTAGGAATTTTTGTTCTTTTTATAGAAATTAGCCCAAAAATTTATTTGAAACATCGAGAAATTCGACTCATAAAGATTTGAATTATAAAATGTTTATAAGTAGCGTTAAATAACAAAATTATTCGGGACTTTGTGAATAGTTCGAAACCTCGATAAATTCGACTCATCGAAGTTCCACTGTATATATATATTTACAGGCCACATAATAACAGAAACCATGGTAACCCATTTACAGATTACACTAAAAATGAAAATGAAATTCACCAAGAACGAAAAGGAGGTGATATGATTTGTATTTGTCGTAACTTCCACGTAACCTAGACGATTGCTCCGTTGTTATTTTGTGGTCTGTATTTACAATGGAACCTCATCTAAAGACACCTTCTATCCTAGATCATAACTATCCAGTTGCTTTAAAATTCCTTGATAATCATTGTACGTGTTGTATATCTTTATTTAAAATTGGCAACATCAACAATTACTTGTATTTTATATATATGTAGCAGTACAGAAGATGTCGGACCTGAGATAGCTCAGTTGGGAAGAGACTGTCCTGCTAGTATTAGGAAGGTTTTAAGTTTGATGCCCAGACTGGTCGCATATTTTCCCCGCCTGCTACATTTGGCACCCAAATAACTTACTAAAATAACTTGTGGTGTAATTAGACTCATGAAGGGGAAGAATGTAGTGGTGCGGAGGGTATCGGCCCAGACAGCATACATGTAGTTGGTAAGAGCATCTGGCTTAAGTTCAATTCCTGTTCTGGACAAATATGCCTCTGAAATATAGACTCTCAAAACAGATGGTGTTTGTATGACATTAATTGGTCTAACAAGAGTGTTTTAAACAGGTACATGGTCTTCTATGACAGTGGTCTCAAAAGACAGGTTTTACTCTGTGTGTGTGTGTGTGTATATATATATATATATATATATATATATATATATATATATACATGTATATATATATAGATAGAGATATATATATATATATATATATATATATATATATATATATATATATATATATATATATATATATATACATGTATATATATATATATATATATTATATATATATATATATATATATATATATATATATATATATATATATATATATATATATATATATATATATTTATCAATAGCCTCAGTACAATAGTCAGTATTTTTTTTTTCTACATTCAAACATACGTGAGACAGCTTCCTGCCTTATTACGGTAAATCTAAATTGGAAAAAATCAAATTACAATATAAACATTTTGGTCAAAATTAGGAAAATACATGTACATGTATACTTAGTTTTTAAGAAAATGAGACTTGTATTATATACAGGGTTTTATCCTTTAAACAAAAGTAAACTCTAAATATAGTCATGCACTATTAATTTGATATAAAAATTAAGGAGTTTAGTTGTCATTTCTTTTCATTACACTCTAAAAGAAGTTTACTGGTATATTTATTTGATGAATAGAATGTTTTAAATTTAATCTGAAACATATATATCCCTGCTGCTAGGATGACAGCAGTGAGTCTGATATTTAGAGACTGTGACTTAGTACGTGACTTACAATATTGATTTGACTAAATCGTGTATTGTAATGTTTAATATTCCATGTGTATGTGTCTGTGTATTTATGTGTATATGTGTATGTATGTGTGTCTTTGTGTATGTGTCAGTCTGTGTGTCTGCATGTGTGTGTGTCTATGTGTCTGTGTGTGTATGTGTATCTATGTCTGTGTTTGTGTGTGTGTTTGTATGTGTCAATCTGTGTGTCTGCATGTGTGTGTCTGTATGTGTGTGTCTGTGTGTGTGTGTCTGTGTCTGTGTGTCTGAATGTGTGTGCATGTGTTAGGATTTTCTAAATGTGTGAACTGTATATGTTTAATATTGTGTGTGTGTGTGTATGTGTGTGTGTGTTTGTATGCATGTGTGTGTGTTTGTATGCATGTGTGTGTATACATGTTTTTTGTTAGGATTTACTAAATGCATGCTGTGGCTAAGCTATATAATCCATATATACGCTGTCACACCATGTCGTGCACATCACAGAGTTTAAAAAATATTCATTGATGCCAGAAAATTAAAAAAAAGTTACAAATGAGTAAAAATATAAAATTAAATCCTTGCAAATTAGAAAATGATATTATATAATCTATGTGTTTGTGTTTACATTTTTAACTGACTCGGATCCATTTTAGACTGTAGAGGCAAGAGCATTACATTGGGGTGAAAGGTTAGAGTTGAAGTTACCTTCGCATCAACCTGTTAATTGACGGGCCAATTGACACATTTCTTAGATCATAAGGGACACATCCATTTGTAAAAGACTACTAAATTGATAATGACAATAAAACCACAAAAATATTACACAATGATTTAGATCCTATCAGGTGACCTCTTGACCTTCTCAGTGACAGAACTATTGTTCAACGTTTGTAGATAACCTTTTCACGCTTAACTATGAATGGATTCGATTGGATACATGAACTTTTTACCTGGTTGTTATTTAATACATCCTTTTCTAAACTTTCTGGTATGGGATCCAGCTTTTAAAACATGATAGAATGAGTTATTTTTTCAATTAATATAAACAATTCATGATAGAAAAAAAAAACAATCTTATGGAATTCTGTGGAATAGCACCTTTAAAGCTGACACTACATTTAGTTCTTTAAGCATCATTCTCGATCAGAGTGTTTGAATATTAAAGCTGTGGATACAGCAATACACTCTAAAATATATTGTTACATTACATACTTGCACATATCATCTACTGGCTCAGTATATATAGATCCAAGCACAGAAGTGTCCACTAACTCTTAGTGTTTATAGATCCAAGCACAGAAGTGTCCACTAACTCTTAGTGTTTATAGATCCAAGCACAGAAGTGTCCACTAACTCTTAGTGTTTATAGATCCAAGCACAGAAGTGTCCACTAACTCTTAGTGTTTATAGATCCAAGCACAGAAGTGTCCACTAACTCTTAGTGTTTATAGATACAAGCACAGAAGTGTCCACTAACTCTTAGTGTTTATAGATACAAGCACAGAAGTGTCCACTAACTCTTAGTGTTTATAGATACATGTCTAACTCTTAGTGTTTATAGATACAAGCACAGAAGTGTCCACTAACTCTTAGTGTTTATAGATACAAGCACAGAAGTGTCCACTAACTCTTAGTGTTTATAGATACAAGCACAGAAGTGTCCACTAACTCTTAGTGTTTATAGATACAAGCACAGAAGTGTCCACTAACTCTTAGTGTTTATAGATACAAGCACAGAAGGGCCCACTGACTCTAGTATATATAGAGGCAAGCACAGAAGTACAAACTGGCTCTGGCATATATAGATACAAGCACAGAAGTGTTCACTCTATCCAATGTTTATAGATACAAGCACAGAAGTACAAACTGGCTCTGGCATATATAGATACAAGCACAGAAGTGTTCACTCTATCCAATGTTTATAGATACAAGCACAGAAGTGCCCAGTGGCTCTATTGTTTATAGATACAAGCACAGAAATGCCCAGTTTATCTAGTGTTTATAGATACAAGCACAGAAATGCCCAGTGGCTCTATTGTTTATAGATACAAGCACAGAAGTGACCGCTGTATCTACTGTTTATAGATACAAGCACAAAAGTGCCCACTGACTCTAATCTTTATAGATACAAGCACAGAAGGGCCCACTGACTATCATATATACATTGAAGATGAAAGCACAGAAGTACCAACTGGCTCTGGCATATATAGATACAAGCACAGAAGTGCCCACTGTATCTATTGTTTATAGATACAAGCACAGAAGTGCCCACGGGATCTAGTGTTTATAGATACAAGCTCAGAAGTGCCCACTGTATCTAGTGTTTATAGATACAAGCACAGAAGTGCCCACTGTATCTAGTGTTTATAGATACAAGCACAGAAGTGCCCACGGGATCTAGTGTTTATAGATACAAGCACAGAAGTGCCCACTGACTCTAATCTTTATAGATACAAACACAGACGGGCCCACTGACTAGCATATATAGATGCAAGGACAGAAGTACCAACGGTTTCTGGCATATATAGATACAAGCACATAAGTGCCCACTGGATCTAGTGTTTATAGATACAAGCACAGAAGTGCCCAGTGGCTCTAGTGCTTATAGATACAAGCATGGAAGTGCCCACTG
Organism: Atrina japonica; assembly: GCA_030159075.1. Classification (NCBI taxonomy): domain Eukaryota; kingdom Metazoa; phylum Mollusca; class Bivalvia; order Pterioida; family Pinnidae; genus Atrina; species Atrina japonica. The sequence goes on from BROG01000563.1 coordinate 324,879, forward strand.
GATCTAGTGTTTATAGATACAAGCACATAAGTGTCCACTGGATCTAGTGTTTATAGATACAAGCACAGAAGGCCCACTGGATCTAGTGTTTATAGATGCAAGCATGGAAGTGCCCAGTGGCTCTAGTGCTTATAGATACAAGCATGGAAGTGCCCACTGGATCTAGTGTTTATAGATGCAAGCATGGAAGTGTCCACTGGACCTAATGTTTATAGATACAAGCATAGAAGTGTCCAGTGGCTCTAGTGTTTATAGATACAAGCACAGAAGTGCTCAGTGACTCTAGCTTACATAGATGTAGAATTGACCATTTTTGGCTCTGGTATATATATTGGCTACTGGCTTTAGCATATACATGTATAAATACAAGTACTAAAGTGCCCCAGGCTCTAGCATATATAATGCAAGCTTATAAGTGCCCCTGGCTCTAGCATATATAAATGTAACATATAAGTGCCCCTGACTCTAGCATATATAAATGCAAGCATGTAAGTGCCCCTGGCTCTAGCATATATAGAGTACACACTTTTTAGTGCTTGCTGTCTGTAACATATATGGGTGCATTGCACTTAAGTGCACTCAAAAGTGTCCTCTGATGACATCGTATAAAGAGATATGTACTTCATTTATTTCATCCATTCTGTGGGGGAAGATTTAATTTAAAACTTTTAGTCTTTTAAATTCTAAGTTACCTTTAAATGGATGACAGAGACCTAGAAAATAGATCTTATTTGGATATAAACAACACGGGATGAATATGTTTTACTTATATTTGATCTATAGAAAGTCGTTTTCTCTTTCACTGTAGATATTCACAATGTATTAAATCTAAAGGCTTTAATACATAGGAACATATATTATAACTTCAACAGTTGTCAAAACATACCATATAGAATTGACTTAATTATATTTCTACTTTGTCACCTTCAAATCAATAACGGTGTCCTGTGCTGTTGTCATGGACATGTTGTAGGCCTACATGTCAGTTCTTTATCAATCAATCTATCTATATATCTATCTATCTATCTATCTATCTATCTATCTATCTGTCTGTCTGTCTGTCTGTCTGTCTGTCTGTCTGCCTGTCTGTCTGTCTGTGCACTCATGCCTCTCTGCATCTCATTTTCATTTTGATGTGTCTGTCCCTTTCATTATGTAATACTTGTAAACTTTTATCTCAAACTGCAATAAACTAAGTAAACCTTAGAAGTGAGCTAGACTACAAATGAAATTTTGTACAAATGTATTACTTAATTTAAATTTATAAATACTTGAAGGTTGCGGTTTTCTCATGATTTGCTCATGTTTAATTCCCCTTGTCTCACCTTTATAATACAGGTATTCAAATTTGATATTTTAACTACTAAAGCATTATAAACACTTTGAAATACCTTGTAAACATAAAGACTATCCTTGGAAAGATTATATATACTTACTAAGTTATATTTTAAGTTTGTAATGGCTTGTGGATTTTTTTTCTGATTTTGTGTGGAATTCAAGATGCATAAGTGTTGAAATATCTGTAGATTGTGAGAAACTTTGTGAGTACAGTTAGTACACTTTATATAAAATTAGGAAGAAAAATGCTTACCGTATTTGACCCATGAAGCGCCCAGGGCGCTACAAAAATCAGGAAAAAGGGGTGGTTGCTTAATGGTACCAATTAATAGTCAAATTTAACTTTTTGTAAGGCACAATGGTAAAGTTGTTGTAGTTATTAATGTGGAAACCTATTGACATTCTCCTGTTGCTGGGTGCACGGCTACAGATAAACTGTTACTTATAGTATTTCAGGCCCACATCTCCTTGTCAATCAGCTAGAAAAGATTCTTGATCATATTTTGAAAAGGGGGAGGGGCACTGATAGGGACATGAGTGGTTAATGGGTCAAATACAATAATTCATATAAGTCTTTTACAGATGAAACCAATGGGGAGGCTATTGTCTATGTCTGTACATGTATTAATTCATCAATACTCATAGAATATGTACATTTACTTCATAGATAGGGGACATACATGTATATTGATTCTTCAATACTCTCAAAATGCTTGTTTATATTATTTTAAGTCAAATATACACGGAGTGATGTTTAGTTCAAGTACATTTTGTATAACTGATCATGAACACAAGCTTACCTGTAAATGAAATCTTGAACTTACTGTAACCTGAAAATCTGTGAATGGGTGACTTTAGATCTATTGATCTGGAGTCATGATAAAGTTGCCATGGTTACAATATAATTACAGGTATTTCAGGAGTTTCATCAACAAAGAACATACAAACAATAGCATATAAAGAATGTATTGGGATTCAGTCTAGAATTATGTTGTAATCTGCAACTGATTCATATGTAAGGCTGACTAGACAATGGATCAATCACATGCACCGTTCTGTTTGGTCATCAATGTTGAAACATTGAATTAATTTTTCCATGTCATTTCTGTAGAACAAAACCAACTTCAAAGATTGACATGACAAATATATAGCTGATCATAGGTGTATCGCAGGTGTATCACAGGTGTATCATAGGTATATCATTGTGTAACACAGGTATATCATACCTGCATCACAGATATATCATAGGTGTATCACATGTATTATACTTGTATCACAGATATATCATAGGTGTATCACAGGTGTATCATACCTGTATCACAAGTGTATCATACCTGTATCACAGATATATCATAGGTGTATCACATGTATTATACTTGTATCACAGATATATCATAGGTGTATCACAGGTGTATCATACCTGTATCACAAGTGTATCATACCTGTATCACAGGTAGAATATCATAGGTGTATCACATATATATTATACCTGTATCACAGATATATCATAGGTGTATCATATAGGATAATTAAAAACTGGTTCCACCATATAACTGAAAAATTGTTGACTTTGGCATAAAACATTTCAATCAATCAGTCAATCAACTGTTGGCAATAAGATCATGAATTAAACTTTTTAGATGTGAGTGTAAAAAACATAATATATTTCCTTGTCAATCATTCTTCAAAATGATAAAATCGTAATTGAACTTTCAATGGATTCAGGTCCAGAAAACATAAATTTCCCAATTACATGTATTGCTATTATCATAGCGTAATATTGCTCAGGGGCACAGGCACAGTTGTAACACAAGAAATTTGCAGAAATTTAGCATAACCAATGATCAAGGAAGATCATTGATTGTTATGTTTATCAGAAGAATCATACACCTCACAGATTGCAATCCACATAAATAAATTGATTGGAAATCCACATAAATAAATTGATTGGAAAACACTTTAATGTTGCCGTATTATAGACGGCCTAAAAACTTCACACAATATTTATGATCTCCTATAAATCATGTTTTAGATGTATTTAGAGTTCTGTTTATGTACCTATATGCATCAGGTATGTTACATATTTATTGCTTGTAAAATAATTTTAACAAAAAGGAAAATTTATGTCCATCAAAGTAGACATGTATTTTCCCACGACTTGTTCAAGCAGCCCTGCCTAGGTTGTGGCAGAGTAATGTCAAATGTCAGTTTCAGGTATTCCATAATTTGTATAATATTGGTAGCTGATATAGATGAATGGTTATTGATTTGTTGATGTAATATACAGGGATGAGAATTTCCTTTAAATTGGAGGAATTTCTCCTTTTTCAAAATTTTGTTGCATTGTTAAATCTTGATCTTCCCCTTTAAATCCCAACAAATGAGAAATTCTCCTCCTTTTTTCACCATTATCAAGTTACATACCTAACATAAGATAATCTTTAGAGTGGTATACTTCAAGGTTACTGAATGTAGAATATTCCCTTACATTTATAAGAGGAGGCCCTTAAGGGGATAATTCCTTTTTTTGGTTTTATGCAATGAATCATTAGAGGGGTATACCGTAAGGTGGTTGACTGTAGAATATTATTCCCTTACATTTATAAGGAGCGGTCCATATGGGGATAATTAGGGTCATGTGCAATGAAATTACTTTGAGTTTTATAAGGAGAGGCACATATGGGATCATCCCTATTAGAGAAATATGTAAAACAATTCAAAAGAAGATGCTAACTGATAATCATTAAGGTTCAGTATAAGATGAGAAATACAGAGACACACTGAGAAAATATTCTAGTAGCCATTGTTTAAAAATTGTTGCAAATATTCTATTTTTCAAAAGAATTTCTCTGCAAAATAATGAAAATATATATACATGTATTTTTCATAGTAAATTTCTAAGGATTAGTAGCCATTTGCAATTTTGGTAACTGCTAATGTACTTATCACAGCAAATTGACTGAGTTGACTCAGAAATTGACCAACAATTTTCAGAGTATTACCCTCTTTGATTGTCAGAAAATCATGAGCTTAACTGCTCTCAGAGGGATTTGAATCACTCTGACATTTTCAACATTTTCTATTTCCCTTCAAAAATCTTAAATCAATTTATGCTGACCTTTTAGCTTTTAATAGTTAATTTACTTTTAACTTCAAAGCTAGAAATATAAAGGGATTGATTTCTTCTATTCAATCAAGATTGCATTTAATGTTTTCTTAACAGAAACAGGTGCTTGAAATCAAAATCTAAAAATGAACAAAATGTACCTTATTTACCACTGGAGTACACAGATTAAGTGGTGGTCATTGGACAGGTTTTATAGTGTACAAGTCTTTTTCATTTTGTATTGAGAGTCACAAACTAGATTAATATGTCAATCTGAAAGCCATTTCTTTCCTGATAAATTACAGTAGCATATTTCAATCCACAAACATGGACCAAATGTTACTTTCCACAACTCTGTAAAGTTTAGTGTTACTAAAATACAGGTGAATGCTCAGGTATGCTGAAGAGTTTTCCCACAGGTAGAAACTAAACAATAAATGTTATTGTGATCAACTTGATATACCCGTGTACCTGAGTCAGGTGAGATCAAAAGTGTAAATTAATTGTGAAAAACTGTGAAGACATCTGAACCTTGGAGTTATTACGACTGTTTTGTAGCATACATGTACATGTTTATATTACTGTATCAGTTGAATTCCTTAATGAAATGTGGGTAGATAGAGTGACAAACAGATTTGAGAGATAGTAAACATGATACACGTAAATTCTTAAAATATTAGAGATAGCATTGGACATTTTAAAAACAATTTAATCCACATAAAGCTTGTAAAGTAGAAGATTAAACAAACAATTAGATATCTTTAGCTCTCAATTATAAACCGATATCATCCATGTTACTGTATACTGAAGGCTCCCTCTTTATATTGTCTATATTTCCCCAAGACTGATTTGGGTGTTATGTGGGATGGTGTTATTGTGGGGTGGTGTTATAACAAGTCTTGGGGATATTTGGGTTACTATAAAGATGTGATTTGGGTGTTATTGTGGGATGGTGGTGTTGTGGGGTTGTGTTATTATGAGGTGATGTTATTGTAGGGTGGTGTTATAACAAGTCTTGGGGATATTTGGGTTACTGTAAAGATGTGATTTGGGTGTTTTTGTGGGATGGTGGTGTTGTGAGATCGGTTGTTGTGGGGTGGTGTTATAACAAGTCTTTGCAATATTTTGATTACTGTAAAGATGTGATTTCATTAGGTACATGTTGTTAGGTCACCAGAGCTGAAGGCTCAAGTGAGCTGTTGTGATGACTCCCCGTCTGTCCATCTGTAAACTTTTCATATTTTTGACTTCTTCTTTGAAACCACAGAAGAGATATTGACAAAATTTGACAGGAAGCTTTTACCAAGTTTGTATTTTTCAGCCAGATTGGCTTAGGGGTGGATCCAGGGTAGGGCAGAACAGGTACCAGAAGGTACTGCTCTTTAAAAATCTTCTTTTCCAGAACTGCTGCATGAATTGAAAAACAGATTGTTTCTGAGTGATCTACATGGATGTATGATTTAATTTTGTATTTTTCATAGAAATCGGACTTTGTCATTTTCATTTATTTTTGCATCATTTTCTCAATTATCTCCCCTTGCATTCACTTTGATGCATTCATTCAATGTGTTTTACTTGTAATAAGGTGATGAAATGTTTTTGTGCAAGAATTTTGCCAAAATTTAATTTCTAGAATTCTTTATGATTTTTTTAAGACTACAAAAAAGAGGGAAGTGCATTTTTCACACTTTCAGCTTTTGTTTCAAAACTACCAAAGACGTTTTGACAAAACTTTACAGGAAGCAAGTGCTCAAGGGCCTCTAGCATGTTTGTTGTTTTCAGTCAGATTGGCTGAGGGGTGGATCCAGGGTGGGACAAATAGGTCACATAAGGTACCCCTCTTTAAAAATCTTCTACTCCAGAACTGCTACATGAATTGAAAAACAGACAAATATTAATTTTTGACGTGTTTTTTCAAGTCTTATTCATTTTCATTCATTTTTGCATTATTTCCTTAATTATCTCCCCTTGCATTCATCATGATGCATTCATTTCATTTGTTTTACTCGTATATAAGTGAAGAAATATTTTTGAGTAAGAATTTTGCTGAAATTTAATTTTTTAATATTTTTTATGAATATCTTCAAACTGCAATATTTATGTTTCCTCACCAGATCAACCTACATGTACATATTCTTCTTGGTCTTCTTTTCACATTTGTAGATAGGTCTCAGGTGGAAAATATCACAAAATTCCCAATTGGAAAGGTATAGGTCCCTGTTTATTGAAAGCAGAAAGAAACCTGAAATCAAACTCAGTAACCTCAGTCTGGCATAATACTTGAAAATTTACTCAAGTCTAAGAATATTCTCGAATTTGCCAGTTCAGTCAATCAGATTTCAGAATTAGCCAAAGTTTTGTTAAATTTTTATACTTAAGTACTTATCAAGTTTTATGGTGCCAGACCCTGATATATATCATTAAAAGTTGTTTGACATCATTATCTAGGGTAAACCAGTAACAATATGAACATTTGCTTCTTAAAGGGAGTACTGGTAGTACATGTCACTGGTGGTAAAAGTGATGTCAATATAACAAGGAGGCTGTATAACAGGAAGCAATATAATGAGGGGCACTATAACAAAGGCCAATATGATAAGGGTGCCATATAACAAGGGGCAATATGATAAGGGTGACATATAACAGGAAGCAATATAATGAGGGGCACTATAACAAGGGTCAGTATGATAAGGGAGATGTATAACAGGAAGCAATATAATGAAGGACACTATAACAAGGGTCAGTATGATAAGGGTGATGTATAACAGGAAGTAATATAATGAAGGGCACTATAACAAGGGTCAATATGATAAGGGTGATGTATAAAATGGAAGCAATATAATGAAGGGCACTATAACAAGGGTCAATATGATAAGGGTGATGTATAACAGGAAGTAATATAATGAAGGGCACTATAACAAGGGTCAATATGATAAGGGTGATGTATAAAATGGAAGCAATATAATGAAGGGCACTATAACAAGGGTCAATATGATAAGGGTGATGTATAAAATGGAAGCAATATAATGAAGGGCACTATAACAAGGGTCAATATGATAAGAGTGACGTATAACAGGAAGCAATATAATGAAGGGCACTATAACAAGGGTCAATATGATAAGGGGGCCATATAACAGGAAGTAATATAATGAGGGGCACTATAACAAGGGTCAGTATGATAAGGGGGCCGTATAACAGGAAACACTATAATGAGGTGCATTATAACAAGGGTCAATATGATAAGAGTGACGTATAACAGGAAGCAATATAATGAGGGGCACTATAACAATGGGCAATATGATAAGGGGGTAATAGGATAAGGGGGTGCCGTAACAAGGGTCAACAGGAAGCAGTATAATGAAGAACACTATAACAAGGGGCAATATGATAAGGGAGACGTATAACAGGAAACACTATAATGAGGTGCACTATAACAAGGGTCAGTATGATAAGAGTGACGTATAACAGGAAGCAATATAATGAGGAGCACTATAACAAGGGTCAATATGATAAGAGTGACGTATAACAGAAAGCAATATAATGAGGGGCACTATAACAAGGGTCAATATGATAAGAGTGACGTATAACAGAAAGCAATATAATGAGGGGCACTATAACAAGGGTCAATATGATAAGGGAGTCATATAACAGGAAGTAATATAATGAGGGGCACTATAACAATGGGCAATATGATAAGGGGGCCGTATAACAGGAAGCAGTATAATGAAGAACACTATAACAAGGGGCAATATGATAAGGGAGTCGTATAACAGGAAGCAATATAATGAGGGGCACTATAACAAGGGACAATATGATAAGGGGCCGTATAACAGGAAGCAATGTAATGAGGGGCACTATAACAAAGAGCAATATGATAAGGGTGATGTATAACAGGGGGCAGTATAATGAGGGGCACTATAACAAGGGGCAATATGATAAGGGTGATGTATAACGGGATAGTATAATGAGGGACACTATAACAAGTGGCAATATGAGGGGCACTATAACAAGGGGCTGTAGCAGGGGACAATATAATGAGAACTTTAACAAGGGCAATGTAATAAGGAACACTATAACAAGGGCAATATAAGAGGATGTATTTTATCTTACCCTAACATCATGAAAGTATGAATGGACTGAGGTTGAAAGAAATGTGTTAATCAGGTTTCTTTAGGTGAAATTTACAATACATGAAATTTAAAGGCTCTCATTCCTTATGCAGTTTACAGGCAATCATTCCCTGTGCAATTTACAGGCTTAATCATTCCCTATGCCAAAACAAAAATAAATTCTCAAATTTAAGTATAATTTCCCAGTTCTGATGATATATTCCAGTACATGTATATAGCAACATAACATTTGTAGAAGTTTACCAATGTAGAGGGCAGTGGCAGAATATGCTAGTGGACAGGACAGTTCTCTGGAAGTGTATCATAGTTAATAAGGAAATATAATATATAAAAATATAATTCCTAGTCCCCTTTGTTCACTGTTTATTTGTATAGACACTGAAATATATAGAATCATATTTATTTAATACTCTGGTTATGTTTAGAGTATTGTAACTTAGAGTACTTGTGTATAGTTAAAGGAAAGTTGCATCATGACTGAATGAATCTGGCCTGTATAACCCTATAATCACTTTTATATGTTAAACGGCCACTGTCGTTTCTCATACAATAGTTGAATTTTTTCTTGACCTTTTCACCGGGTAGTTAAATCTGTTTATTTAATGACATATAATCTTGTTTCTCTTTTTCAGGATAGATGGAGCCACCAGTCTTTAACTTACCAGATCTTTAGCTATTGACTCAGTTCGATATTATTGATTTATTTCGTGATTTGATTACTACAAGGGAAATACAGGGATATGAGGTAAATATTTCATATTCATAAACAAAATATTTTTGTTCTTGTTGTTGACAATTTTTTCATATCACATGGCCGAGGTGGTTACCTGTTGACAAGTAGTTCTCTCATCACATCATGTGATTTAGGTGGTCACCTGTTGGTCATTTGTTCTACTATCTGGTCACCTATTAGTGACTTGTTCTCTTATCACACATGATGATGTTCAAGGTGGTCACCTGTTGGTCACTTTATCTCTTATCACACCATATGGTCAAGGTGGTCATTTTTTGGTCATTTGTTTTCTTGACACATTATGTGGTTACCTGTCAGTCATTTGATCTCTCATTAAGGTGGTCATCTTTTGGTCATTTGTTCTCTTGACACATTATGTGGTCACCCGTCAGTCATTTGATCTCTTATCACATGTGGTCAAGGTGGTCACCTTTTGGTCATTTATTCTCTTATCACATTATGTGGTTACCTGTCAGTCATTTGATCTGTTATTACATCATGTGGTCAAGGTGGTCACCTGCTAGTCATTTATTCTCTTATCACATTATGTGGTCACCTGTTAGTGATATGTCCTCCTATCACACGGAATATCCATATGTTTTACCTCGTTAACTTTATTTTGTGTGAAGACTCGTTCACTCCTAAAGACACATTTGGACTGGCCTAAGTCAATGATTTACAGAGGAGTCCATTGTTTTTCGGGGGTTAATGAGTTAAAACATAAGAATGCCAAATGTGGTAGGCAGGAAAAATGTGTGAACAGACCGGTAATCCAACCAAAAACCTTTTGAACACTAACAGGATGCTATTACCAACTGTGCTATCAAGGTATATCTGTATATAACTGAAACCAGAAATAACATTGAGGAACATTTTTCACTATTGAATTCACGTAACATGTACAACTAAATGCAGGATTATTATAACAGTAATCTGGGCTAACTCAAAAGTTCCCTATTGCTCTATATAGATATGGATAGGACTGACATTATTACAGTCTCTTGATAAATACATGTATTTAGTAACTCAAAAGTTCTCTATTGTTCTATATAGATATGGATAGGACTGACATTATTACAGTCTCTTGATAAATACATGTATTTAGTAACTCAAAAGTTCCCTATTGTTCTATATATAGATATGGATAGGACTGACATTATTACAGTCTCTTGATAAATACATGTATTTAGTAACTCAAAAGTTCCCTATTGTTCTATATAGATATGGATAGGACTGACATTATTACAGTCTCTTGATAAATACATGTATTTAGTAACTCAAAAGTTTCCCTATTGTTCTATATAGATATGGATAGGACTGACATTATTACAGTCTCTTGATAAATACATGTATTTAGTAACTCAAAAGTTCCCTATTGTTCTATATAGATATGGATAGGACTGACATTATTACAGTCTCTTGATAAATACATGTATTTAGTAACTCAAAAGTTCCCTATTGTTCTATATAGATATGGATAGGACTGACATTATTACAGTCTCTTGATAAATACATGTATTTAGTAACTCAAAAGTTCCCTATTGTTCTATATAGATATGGATAGGACTGACATTATTACAGTCTCTTGATAAATACATGTATTTAGTAACTCAAAAGTTCTCTATTGTTCTATATAGATATGGATAGGACTGACATTATTACAGTCTCTTGATAAATACATGTATTTAGTAACTCAAAAGTTCTCTATTGTTCTATATAGATATGGATAGGACTGACATTATTACAGTCTCTTGATAAATACATGTATTTAGTAACTCAAAAGTTCTCTATTGTTCTATATAGATATGGATAGGACTGACATTATTACAGTCTCTTGATAAATACATGTATTTAGTAACTCAAAAGTTCTCTATTGTTCTATATAGATATGGATAGGACTGACATTATTACAGTCTCTTGATAAATACATGTATTTAGTAACTCAAAAGTTCCCTATTGTTCTATATAGATATGGATAGGACTGACATTATTACAGTCTCTTGATAAATACATGTATTTAGTAACTCAAAAGTTCCCTATTGTTCTATATAGATATGGATAGGACTGACATTATTACAGTCTCTTGATAAATACATGTATTTAGTAACTCAAAAGTTCTCTATTGCCCTATATACAGGTGGATAGGACTGACATTTTCTCTTGATAAATATTTCGTAACTCAAAAGTTCCCTATTGCCCTATATACAGGTAGATAGTACAGACATTATATCTTGATGAATATTTCGTAACTCAAAAGTTCCCTATTGCCCTATATACAGGTAGATAGGACTGACATTATATCTTGATGAATATTTCGTAACTCAAAAGTTCCCTATTGCCCTATATACAGGTAGATAGTACAGACATTATCTCTTGATAAATATTCCGTAAGTAGTGAACTTCAATTACGAGGACACGTTGAGTCTTAAAGGGATTTTAGTTGACAGCTGTGTTTAACCCCCAAAATTGATTTTTTTCCCCTCCTTTTACTACTTGTACTTGATGTACAATAACAAATAACAGCTATACACAGACATGAAAATTTTTATATTCCTATATATTTTTTTAGAAATAAGGTCAGGTCCAGTTTGGCATTCATATACAAATAATAAGGTTGAATTAATCAATTAAAGTGAATTACTGCCAAACTGGTTTTCGCAAGTAATTTTCACAAAATATATAGGAATTAAAGACATATAATGCCTGTGTAAATCTCATTTTTGTTATTGTATATCAATCTAAGTAGAAAAAAACAAAACTTAAAAAAAAAAAAAAAAAAAAAAAAAAAACAGCTAATGTTCCTTTAATAATGACTTTCCATGTTATTTCAAAGTGAACAAATTCTTAGAGAAAGGTATTTTTTTTTAATGTTTCATAAGAATTCTATCAGTACAAAATGTACATCTGCACGCTATCCTTGTTCATCTACCTTGCTATCACACAATTATTACATAATTTATAATCATTGAGTGTATATATTCTTATACTGTATGGTAATTGAATTAAATCATGTACATGTTCACATGCTCACCATTTAATGCACTAAGTGAACTAAAACTTTTATTTTTATATATTTTTCTCTTTAAACTCTTGCTGAAAGTTAAAAAACATTCAGAAAATGTTTTGTATTGTATATCTTTTGAATATATGGTATTTATGAGCTTGCAAGAAACTCCTTTCAATTATTGTAGTATTGCATTAGCATTTAAATTTACTGTTTATTTCAATATTTGCATAAGTTGTTTGACTGTACACTGAGTATTAATCCCACAAGGCTATTTAAAAGAATAGGTAGTTCTTAATAAGCCTTCGTTTATATTATACAAAATTTATATTTAGCCATACAATGTCAACTCGTGAATGCCTTTGTCATCGGAGTTCCAAAGACTTGTGTTTTTCTTATTTAAGAGAATTTAAATGTCTTACGGAAGAGCAAAATAACTGAACAATGGCGATCGGCATTATCTTAGCAGAAGAATAATGAATGATCCTGGCTTATGACCTAATTTTGTTACAAATAGACAAATTAGGTTCATGTTTAATTCTACTGATAAGTTTGTTGCTTAGAACAACTTTTTTTCAAAACAAGTAAAAATCAAATGGACTTATGCCAAATATTTTTGGAATTTTTATTTCGATAAATGCCTTTGTCCAGATCAACGTACATATATTTAGAGGATTCCTACATGCATTTTTAAAATATCTAGGGGAGATCATAGAAATATTGTTTTTTCAGCCTTTTAATGTTCTGTTTGAAGGTTTTACTGCTTTAAAACTTTGTGTATGAGAGTGCAGAAATTATCTGAAATATTGGTGTGGTCAAAAAGCTTTATGGAATATGATATGCCGGTGGATTTAATGAGTTTCATTTATTCCTAAGGAAGTAAAAAGCGACATCTATACTTACATGTACCAGTATTTAAGTGGATTGTATTTTTGTAGATGTTACACATGTTATTTCTATGCAAATATTGCATTTTATCCCCATGAATGGCAATGCAGTGTATCTTGTATCGCACAGTATCAAATTATGAATTCTATTGTGGTAGGCCTATTACGTTTATGTGAACCAGTCGGATTATTAGTATTTCATTGATGGATTAACACACATAAAAAGTCCACACAGACGATAAAAAATTGGCAGGTAAACATAATTGGCAGGTAAATATATCTAAATTAGAAATAATGTTTACAGGTGAACATATATTAATTAGAAATAATGTTTACAGGTGAACATATCTTAATTAGAAATAATGTTTACAGTGTTTACAGGTGAAAATATCTTAATTAGAAATAATGTTTATAGTGTTTACAGGTGAACATATCTTAACTAGAAATAATGTATACAGGTGAACATATCTTAATTAAAAATAATGTTTACAGGTGAACATACCTTAATTAGAAATAATGTATACAGTGTTTACAGGTGAAGGTATCTAAATTAGAAATAATGTTTGCAGGTGAACATATCTTAATTAGGAATAATGTTTACAGGTGAACATATCTTAATTAGAAATAATGTTTACAGGTAAATGTGATGTTTAACTTGCTTGTTGTTGATTGTACACTAATGGACACTTTATTTGTATGTTTAAATAGTGTTCTATGCCACACTCAACAATTTTTTCAGTCAAATGATAGCTGCCAGGTTTTAAATGCTGGAGGAAAAAACCTTGTTATAATGTACCTGACAAGAAACCACTGACTTTCTGTAAGTGGCAAATTCGTAGACTTTCTCACAATATCAGCTTAAGTTTCAGTAGGTCTTGCACCCAGACCAACTAACTAGAGATGCTTCATGGTTTATATTGCCATGCTCTAAACTCTCCCAGGGGTTCCAAATTCCCCAATCCCAAGTCTGGGACTTGGTTAATTCGGGTTCGGACATGGCATTTAGAAATACCTGAAGTCTGCAGGACATTCATTTATAATTTTACTGCATTACTTATTAACAAAATTCATTTTTGAAATTTTTCATTTGGACTTGCCAGAAATTTACTCTCCAAGTCCCAGACATAAGTATCCAAAAAAGAATTTTTTAACCTCTGCTCTCCACCACAAAGGCCCCTTTTGCAAATATAATGATTTGAAAGTTTTACATCACTTCATCAATTTTTAATACTCCTGCCTATGACGGGACTATGATGGGACTCCTGCCTATGATGGGACTGCTACCTACATGTATGATGGAACTCCTACCCTATCATGACAGAACTCCAGTCTCTCATGGGACTCCTGCCTATGACGGGACTATGGGACTCCTGTCTATCATGGTACTCCTGCCTATGACGGGACTGCTACCTATAATGGACTATGATGGGACTCCAGTCTCTATGGGACTCCTGTCTATCATGGTACTCCTGCCTATGACGGGACTATGATGGGACTCCTGCCTATGACGGGACTATGATGGGACTCCTGCCTATGATGGGACTGCTACCTATAATGGAACTCCTACCTTATCATGACAGGACTCCAGTCTCTCATGGGACTCCTGTCTATCATGGTACTCCTGCCTATGACGGGACTATGCTACCTATAATGGAACTCCTACCTTATCATGACAGGACTCCAGTCTCTCATGGGACTCCAGTCTCTCATGGGACTCCTGTCTATCATGGTACTCCTGTCTATGATGGTACTCCTGCCTATTATGGGACTATGATGGGACTCCTGCCTATGATGGGACTATGATGGGACTATGATGGGACTCCTGCCTATGACGGGACTATGATGGGACTCCTGCCTATTATGGGACTATGATGGGACTCCTGCCTATGATGGGACTATGATGGGACTCCTGCCTATGATGGGACTATGATGGGACTCCTGCCTATGATGGGACTGCTACCTGTGATGGAACTCCTACCTTATCATGACAGGACTCCTGTCTATCATGGTACTCCTGCCTTATCATGACGGGACTCTGGCCTTTGATGGGATTCCTGTCTATAACCACGTGATGTATAATGTTATGGTGGAACCTGTCTTGAAAGACCACCCGTCTGCCACTGAAATGTGGTTGTACAAGACAGATGGTCTCTCAAAAGCGATTTTTTTAAAAAGATTATTGAACCGTGTGGTTTTGAGTATGCTGTCTCCCAAAACTTGTGGTCTTTTCTGACAGTGGTCTCTCAAGATAGATTTTAGGTTCAAATCCAAGCAGAGACAGTTATTTTTCTCTGTGATAGGAATAGAAATCAAGACAATGTTATTTTATCTACGCCTCTAAAAATGTCAAGACCTGCAGATTGGGGGCATAGTTCCATTCATTCCATAAAGCATATTTATTGTATGTAGTTACATGTAGTTGAATTGATACAGAAATTGTGAACTTGGTTTTATTTCAATGAAATTGTTTTAACAGGGGACCTTAAAAGAAAGCATAAATTTTTATTTCATTCTAATTGTACTCCGATTTACGTATGGAAAAAAATCTGTTATTTTACACTATTTTCTTTCGACATTTGCTACGAAGGAATCTAGATGATCCAAGAATGATAACAACTTGTCACAAACGTTGGCCAGACTTTGGGAGAAAGCATACACTGTCGGTTTCGGAGAAAACTCTGATGACTGAACAGATGTAAATATTGTGTCCTGTCTTTTGACAATTTATGTTAATGTGCTAGGATTAATTCCATAATCTTTTGCACATGAATTTCGGTTTTGGATTTCATCTTTTTATCCACAGCTTGTATATTTTTCATCAATGGTAAATTGTTTACGTTTTTTTTCTGAGTTGCCATCATGCGATTTTAACCCAATGATATTTTAATAAATAAATACAAACATCAAACAAAATATTACACGTGAATTTTACTCAGCAGACATGTTCATACACCTGTATTCAGGTCTTTAACTGGAGTTCATTCACCTAAAACAAACTTGTACCTGAGACAACGACAAACTTCCACTTCAAATTAATCGTTATCAACACAACTCATTAAGTGTTCACTGGACCTTGTAATTCATTTCAAATAATTCGATTTTTCAAATTAAACAAGTTTTTAGCCAAGGAGCAATCGGCATATTGTAGGGGAATTTCATTTCATTTTATTTCAAACTAACTGATTTTTCAAATTAAGCTTGTTCAATGTATGCGAGTCGACTGTATCTATATTGTAAAAAGATGTTGATTTCTGTGCTTAAACAAATGCCAATCAAAGCTGAAAAATGACTATATCATGTATATGTCATGAAAGCCACTTAAAAGTACGGTACATTTATTATAAAATGCAGTCACAGCAACATGCGTCTTCTTGAGGCAGAGTGTTGCTTACTTCATCAACCCCTGAAAAATAATGGACTCTGTAAATTAATGACATAGACCAGTCCAATGTCTCTTTAGGGGTAAATGGGTTAATTAATACTATAATTCTAAGTCACCTTTGCTTTTGTAAGAAATGACTGCCTCTGACTTTATTTGGTAAATATCCAGTGAGAGAGAGCAACACAGTGCAATAGTCCACGACAATATTCAATGCTGTTATCGACAATGTTAATTTTTTCATCTCATGTGATTAGCAATTGACCAATAACTGATCGAGAACTTTAAATGAGGAATAATAATTAAATGTCTGGACTTCATTTATAGTGTTTTTTATTAGCTCACCATCAACAGATGGATGGCTATTCATATGGCCCTTCATCCGTGGTCAGTCCGTCGTCAATCCATCGTCCGTCCGTCCTGAACAATTCTTGTTACCGCTATTTCTCAGAAAGGACTGAAGGGATCTCCTTGAAATTGGACATGAAGATTCCCTGTGAGGTGTAGTTGTGCATATGACATTTTCAGATAGATAGGATTCCAACATGGTCGACAGGTGGCCATCTTGGATTTTGACAATGGAAGTATGTATTTCTCAGAATGTACTGAAGGAATCTTTTCGAAATTGATTATGGAGGTTCCTCCTGAGGTCTAGATGTGCATATTACATTTTCAGAGAGATGGACTCCTATCGGCCATGTTGAATTCCATTCTTTCGTAAAATGTAATACGTTCAGTTCAAGTTCAGTTTTGCTATAATCTTGTGAAAAAAGTATGTCACAGAAATATGGATTTAAGTTCAAATTCAATGTTGAGACACAAAATAAGAGAAAAGAAGAGAAAAGAACTGTCTGTCATAGATCAGACATAGAACATTCCATGGTGGGCGCCAAGATCCCTGTAGGATCTCTTGTTATTTGTGGGTTTGTTTAACAGAATATAAGTATTTATCATATATTGTTCATTACATATAATTTTTTTTGCAATTTTGATATTTCATTATTTTTTTAATCAAGATATATTTCATAAGTCACATAACAATATAGCTTCTGTACTCCTAGAAGGTATGTCCAATAACTTTGATGAGTAACCATTTTATTAATTTACTCCTTGTTTTTCATATTTTATGAATCTAATATCTTAATTTATGTTAGAAAAATAAATAAAAATTATTTATTTCCAGAAATATCTTATTTATAATTAACACCGTGTGTGATAGAATTGCTTGCTTATACGTCACTATAGTTAATGATACAGAATAATCCTTCTGTCGTGTGATTATATAGGTACAAAATAATTATATAGAATTCATTTCCATTTCTTATATAATATCTTTCATATCTCCTGCACATAATTTTAATGGCTGGATCTCAGTTTATTTCAAAATTAGAAAATAATGAGATCTCAGCTGATTTCAATTATGATAAGAAACTTATAGGCCATGTATTTAATTTGCCTCAGTTACAAGACTTTAAAATCTTCATCAATGACAAATTTCTCTGGGGTACAGTACTCACAGTGCTTCTGTGCTATAGATATCCTATTCAGAATTATTTGTACTTTTGTAGGGTCACATACATTTTCTAAAGACAATACAAAGTTTGACAATCACAAAGACACGATACATTTACTGTATATGTATCTTTGCTTAGATATGATATGTACTTTAAATGCCAGAAGATTTTTAAACTCGGCAACATCAAAACCTGCATGTCATCTGGATCACTCAAGAATGAATGAGAACTATGTCAGATTTCTGTAAATAGGAAAGATCTTATTTCCATGATCTTTAGTTCTTATGTACAAATATTTCATCTTTTTAGAAACCAAGTTACAATACTTAGGAGCTAGACCGTGAAATCTAATCTGTAATCAGGAATGAAGAAATGATCTTTACATAATATATAGTTGCCTTTTTCAGATTTAAAATATTTTCACGATCATCTTCTCAGAATCTTATGTACCGTACTAGTTTGAACAAATTTTGGCCTAATTGTAGCAACAACCAGCCAGAATTTTATTCTCTCATTTGCTATATAAGTGTTATATGTCATTTGAAAGGGCATACAATGGCAGATAAGAAAATCCAAAAATGATTTGATATAATTTATAGGTGTAAGATTCAGTTTCTCATAGGATTTGAAGTATTTTAAGCAAATAGATATGTGCTATACAGCATAGATATTTTATATGATGCAGAAAATACGGGAAAATATATGTCACATAGTGTCAGGCAATGAATATCGATATCAGTTTACCGCTCACTACCTTATATATATATATATATATATATACGTATATCACAAAATTACCATGTTTTGATGACTGAGAATAAATAAAATAAACTTAAAAAAGCAAGGCACACTTAGATGGTCCTGTCCACAAGTCCCTTTGGGTCACCATGACAAAGGTAATTTATTTTTGAAGATCTGAAAAAACTCTCAACTTTTTTATAGGCATATGCATTTGAAAATGTCAGTGAATATAATGCAATGGTTATGTTTGCAAAGTTCAGTGAGTCAAAGGTCAAAAGTCATTGACACGTACAAGTTACAAAGATGGTCATACATGTATGTGAGACAGAGCTGCTTACGTGAGACAGATAGGCATATATGAACATAGGCGTAGGAACCACATACAATTTTATATACACACACACGTGTGTGTGTGTGTGTGTGTGTGTGTGTGTGTGTGTGTGTGTGTGTGTTATCATCATGTCTGGAAACGAGAAAAAAAGGCTTCCAAGGCCTACCAAAATTAATATATAATGAATTATATACTTTTTCTTCTCTGTAACTGGAAATCCTGGATTCAACCAGGTTTTGTCTGTATGTGTATTATGTGTTGTGTTTTCCTTACATATCAGTAAAGATATTTTTAATTAATTTTTCATTTTCTCAGCATGTATTAATGTGAATTTATCCATAGGTGTAGGAACACCCCCGAATTTTTTCACATACAATTTTTTTATTAACATCACGTCTGGAATCCAGAAAAGGGCTTCTCAGAGCTTTTGAAATTAGGGCCTACCAAAAATTTTGAGCCTCACTACACTCAGTGAAAACATTTATGTACTCTTCCTTCCCTCCAACTCGAAATCCTGGATCCACCCTGGCATTGTCTGTATATTTTGGATTTGATGAACTGGGTTTGCCCTACATATCGGTAAAGATATTTTTGTTTGCGTTTATTCAGCATATATGAATATAAATTTATTTGTAAACAAAATTTGTAGTGGATCAAAATGTATACAATTTTCCCAAGTGTTATTATCAGCCCCGCCCCCTCCGGGGGAATATATTCCACCCTGAGATGAGAGGGCAAATTTTAAATGCTCCCATCGATCATCGATCAAATTTACCAATGTATACAGAAGTAAATATATATCTACATATAGGTATATATTAATTTTTAAGCGTGATTTCAAGGTATTTACTTTTCTTAATGTCTATAAACTTATAATTTGCATACAATTCAAAACATTTTTTATGGGATTATTGGAAAAGATGATAATTTGCAAGCTATTTTAAGGTAAAATGAGTCCATCAGAAAGTATCTCCATGGAATTCTAATGATGTTTTACAGTATTTTTAACCCCCTGTTATAAACATAAATTCTTATTTAAACTTGTGTAAGAGATATGCAAGATTTGTAGTTCTAGGAAAAAGCCTCTAGTTATCCATATTAAGTCTAAATTTGGATAAACTGCACATTTACTATGTACAGTCAAAACTCGTTATGTCATAAAAGATACCACACATCTTGTCTTGAGAGACCATGACCAGTCTTGTGAGACCATGACCAGTCTTGTGAGACCATGACCAGTCCTGTGAGACCATGACCAGTCCTATGAGACCATGACCAGTCTTGTGAGACCATGACCAGTATTGTGAGACCATGACCAGTCTTGTGAGACCATGACCAGTCTTGTGAGACCATGACCAGTCCTGTGAGACCATGACCAGTCTTGTGAGACCATGACCAGTCCTGTGAGACCATGACCAGTCCTATGAGACCATGACCAGTCCTGTGAGACCATGACCAGTCCTGTGAGACCATGACCAGTCCTGTGAGACCATGACCAGTCTTGTGAGACCATGACCAGTCCTGTGAGACCATGACCAGTCTTGTGAGACCAAAAACATAAAATTACTTGATTAGATAATGCTTTAAATATGTGTAGTTTTGAATTTGGCAAAAACATTAGTTTATGAAGACACATGTCAATGGGTCTTGAGGGATATATCTCAAAGTTTTTTTCTAGTCTGAAGTATCGAAATATTACAGAATTGTCATTTGTTATCTCGAAGTTACCATCTGCGATATAAGGTTTACATTTTGTATGCAAAAATTATTCTTAGAATTACTTGTTTACCTGCAAAACACAGGACAATCGACTTCCGTTAATGAACCAAGATGAAAGTGTAATTAATAATTGCTTAAACCCAATTCAAATTAAGCAGTACCCTGAGTAGGTCTATTCATTGTCCAGTAAGAATAGAAAATATGTGAATTGAAAATTTTGGTTATCTCGAATTTCGGATATCTCAAAGTAAACAGGACAGTCCTGCGAATTTCAAGATAGCGAGATTCCACTGTAGTTTTGAATTGGGCCAAAATATCAGTTTATTAAGACACATGTCACTGTGTCTCAGGAAATATGTTTACAATAGAGTGTAGGGGCAATGGGGGATCCCTATTGGAAATTTAGCAAACAGGTATTTTTTTAAAGTATACACCCTCTGGATGTGAAAACAGGTTATTTGACATGTAGGCACTGGGCGTTTATGATTTGTGACAGAGAACTGACAATGCATATGATAAGGTGATCGAAATATGTTGAAGACTTGTCAATCCAATTCCCACCCTCGACTGATATTTTTCTACCTGGAACGTGTCTGTAACTTGGGAGCTGGATTCATCTCGCATACCTGGCATGTCTGTAGACTCTCAACACATTTGATGGAGTTGTTTTTTCATAAGATTGTTTTGTGGAATATTTTGGGTTTTTTTTTATATAACTTACATTTTGATTACATCTTTCCAATAGTATCATTCACCATAAGAAATGTGACCACTTTATAAACAAATATGTGACTCGTTATCTCCAAAATTAGTATTTTTTCAAACTTTGTAAAATAAATGACTTGAGTTAGATAAATATGAATCACCAAAATGACCTCTCTATGGGAACTTCTATGTAATTTACCTTCTGTTTTTATCTTTGCAGGTATGAAGTATGAACGATGACAGCCGTCAGCCGGAGATAAACAATTGTGGAATGGAGAGTGACTTTGATGGGAGAAGAACAATGGTTTCCCAAACAAAGAATGCAGAGGTCACATCTAGTGGTGTGCAATCAGAAAAAAATCTGTCAAATATTTCGTCTGAGAGTCATGTTGATATTTCGTCTGAAAATCACAGCATTCTTCAATCACCTGATCATCATCAAATAGTTACGGGGAAACCTCCAACTGGACACCTCGGAAACAACAGTCATGGTCATTCAGACTCTTCTCATGGTGATTTGCGAAGATTGTCAGTATCACCAAGAGTGGAGCTTATGCTTAATAACGAATTGTTTAAAAAATATTTGAAAAAACATGGAAATCTATTGGATAAATTATCCCAAAGACAGGGAAGAACGAGAGGAGGACTTAAAAAGGCATTTTCAAATTTAGATCTATCACAAATTGATCTTGAACAGGAATTTTGTGACCCATTTCATTCTAAAAGAATTGAAAGTATGGGTGCAAGTAAAGAATCGAATGAAAAAGACAAAGAGACTAGGACATCTGTGGAGGGATCAAAGCTGTCTCAAAATCCGACAAAACAGCGATCAATGTCATTAATAGGTCACAACGACCCACATTTGCAAGAAATTCAGGAGGCTCTCAAACTGCATGAAAAAAATAATGTTGATAAGAAAAAGACCAAAGTTACACGAGTAGCTGCGAGTGACCGGAAAAGTAGGTTTTCTCTTCCAAGTTTTGAGGATTTTAAACGATCTCAGAGGGCGAAGTTATTGAAAGGACAAGCATATGTCAGAAGTGTAATCAATAATAAAGAAAATGTACCGACAAAGCTTTTAAAAGATTTACACAATAAACAAATTGATTCTAGTCAATCTTCTGATGATACAGTTTGTACTACGCAAAATGGTTGTCTTAATCAATCTCTTCCGGAAGATCAATTACGTGAAATGCTCTCAAGAAATCATCCAAATTTGAGTTCAGGAAAGACAAATATATCTGATCCTACAAAAAATGAAGCAGTGCTAGAGAATAATGATACAAATCTGTCCAAACATCAAACTGAGAAATCATTACAGGTACCAGTGGAAGAAAGTCAAAAATCGATCTTGTCAGATCAGAATTGCAATTTTGAAGATTCAAAGTATGATGAAAATATTCATGAGAATGTCAGCAAAAATGTGTGTGAAAAAAATAATGAAATTTTAGAGAAGATAGGAAGTACAGATAGAAATTCAGAAGAAAAAGAGATAAATGCTGGTGTTCCAGAAATGTGTTTAAAAAATTCTCCAACAAGATCGACAAAAAACAAACGTGCTCCAAATATTCCTCCATCAGTAAGTGCAAGGGACATTACTGGTGATATTCCTTCCGATACTGTGAATACTACGAGAGAAATTTGTAATCCTCTTGAAATATCTACAGACGGAACTACGGTTTATGCCTATCTAAAAATTAGTTCCTTTGACACTTTAAACTCTGGAAACGAAGAATCATCTTGTCTAAGTTACTTAAATCACCATGACAACAATAAAACAGCAAGTCTGCTACAACAGCATGGGATACATTGCAATAAGGAAGGGTCAAATGTTAAGCTCGTGTGTGATGATGTAAATTGTAATATTTCAAACAGGTGTGATTTGTGCTTGAATACAATGCTTGAGACCGATTCATTGCAACTGAAGAAAGGATATACTTGTGTTAGTTTTATGGAACAAAACAATATATCCCATAGTGTAGCCAAACCTAGTTTAGATAAATTAGAACCAAGAGAAGACAACTCATTAATGTCAGGTATTCATAGTGCTAGTTCCCCTGAAACACCCAACACCAGAACAATTCTGAAGGCATCTCGTAAACGCAAATTACCTGTGAAAAACCGTAACTCTCAAAAAGGTGAAACAAAAGAGCTTTCCTCAAAACTAACTCCATCTAGAACTTGGCCAAAACTGACCCACTCAATGTCAGTAGATTTAGTATCGTCAGACAATCAAGAAAATGTAAAACATACACCAAAGAGTAAGGTTCCCCCACCACTCCCTTTACTAAGATCAACAAGTTGTGATGCATTTTCCTATCATGCTTTCCTAGATGCCGAGAGTCCATATTCTCCTGCAACATTTTCATTTCCAAACAGTCCTGCATATGATGGATCTACCATTTTCATGTTTCCCTCTCCAAGTGGTAGCCTTACAAATTCAGAGACCGATCTTTCAACTGGCAATGGCCAGGATAAAGAAGATAACTCCAGTGGCAATTGCGGTAGTCAGCTTGATGATTTAGCTACAGATTCCAAGGTATATATTTCACACTATTATATGTTGTAGAAGTATATTAGCTTTACCGTATTTGACCCATTAAGCGCCTAGGGCACTACAAAAATCAGGAAAAGGGGGAGGGGGCGCTTAATGGGACCAATTGATAATCAAATTGACATAAATCAGTTATTCTTTTATAAGGCACAGTGGTAAAGTTGTTGTAGTTATTACTGAGGACACCTATCAACATAATTCTGTTGCTTGGGGGCTTCAGATAAACTGTTACTTACAGTTTTTCAGGTCCACATCTCCTTGTCAATCAGCCAGAAATGATTCTCGAGGGTATGTAAAAAAGGGGGAGGGGGGCTCATGTAAAAAAAGGGGGAGGGGCACTCATAGGGACCTGGGTACTTAATGGGTCAAATATAGTACCTTCCTAACTCTCTTTATCTTCAGTCTTTTGTTTATCCTTCTATTAGTCCATTTACTCATTCACCCCTTAATATACATTTGGACTGGTCTAAGTCATTGACTTAGAGAAGTGTCCTGTGTTCTTCAGGGGTTGATAAGTTAATGGGTGCCATGTCACCAAACTCAGCTCAGTTTTTAAGGTTTCGAGATGTAACTCTATAATGTCTATCTGTAACTGTATATTACATATATTCATTGCTTACAATTATATACGAAGTGTTTTTCATCCGAAGAAAACTGTATAAAATGTTAATAAATTACTCGAATACCATATATAAAGAATTCTTATACGCCTCCGATTTGACAGGACATACATATTTCATGGAATAGTAAATGAATGCACCGCTTGTGGTGGTCTGGTGGTAGAGCTTTGACTTGCAAGCAAAAGGTCCTGGGTTCAGTTCCTGGACTGGCTCATTATCCAAAAACTCTATAAATGGCAGTGGCTGTTCATTTGCTAATTAAGCACACAGCATACAAAGTGAAAGTCACAGACTTTCGGATAAGACTTAAAACAGAGGTCCTGTGTTTCGACAAGCATGGCACATAAAAGGACCCTTGATCACTGCATTGGTACCAATGTATAGCACGGGTCAAAATCTATAGAACTTCACCTAAAGGTGGTGACATCTCAGTATAAGTGACAAATTCTTAACGGGATGTAAAACAACAACCAATCAAATAAAAACAAACAAAAAAAAGCAAATGAATGTTTGTCCATCTCCAACAATCAATAATTTCTGCATGTTTAATCATAATATTGTTATTCTTGGCAAAAATGTTTCTTAGGTTGATAAATCATGACCTTGACCCAAGGTCATTGTTCACTTGTATGGAATTAATTTGTCTTGGCCATAGCTTCTTAAGTCTATTTATTCGTGCAAGTTCAATTTTTTCACTTCTTAGATATTCATTTCCGGCATGAATGTTTTTCATAGAAATTTGATGTGTCATTATCTGAGTGATTATTCAAGGTCACGCCTCTGATGTCAGGGTCACTGGAAAAATTAACAAGCAACCATACTCTGTAAATTTGCCTGTTATCATATACCCCCCTCCCAAAAAAAAAAAAAAACAAACAAAAAAAAAACAAAAAAAAAAAACAAAAAAAAAAAAAACAAACAAAAACAAAACCAAATGCAAAAACAAAATAACCAAACAGAGGTTATCACTAAACATGAATAATATTTTCAGAGTATCATAGTTCGATCAACATCCGATGTGTCAGCCAATACCAGTGATGCTCATCGGCGAAGAAAAGAAAGAAAACAGAGGCCATACAAAAGTGACCCCTTTACAGGATCCGGAAATTTTCCAGTTAACCGAACATCACAGTTCCTGTTAGGTATGATAACCCTAAAAAATAAAACCGATTTTTATGGTTTTTTTTGGCTATTATCTAAAAGCAAATACAGAGCAAATGAACATCATATGATGTGATAATTAAGTCAAACCTGGAGCATGCAAAGATCTACAAAATGAAATTAGTGTGGAATTTTCAGGTGGTCACCTATTGGGGACCTATTTTCTTTTTAAATTGATTTTTAATATTTTGGACTAATATTCCAAAAGGCATAATAAATCAAAAGCATGAAAGCAAAAATGTTCAGCTTGCAGGATGTACAAAATATGTAAGAGGGCAAGAATTGTCAAGTTGAAGCTTTCAAAAGAAAGAAATTTTTCACTTTTTGGGGGACTATTTTGACTATTGATATACAGTAAAACTTGCTTTAGCAACCACCTGTGTATGAAGACGATCTGGTAACAAAGACTGTGTTTTGCTGTTCCCATTTGTACCATTTGTGTACAAATCAACCTCTATACAAAGACCACCTCCCTATAAAGACCAGTTTTCTTGTGTCCCTATGGAGGTCGTTATATACAAGTTTCACTGAATTTAGAGTACAAATGTAAAAAGCAAAATTTTTCAGCTCCAAAAGATTTATACAAAGAAGTCAAAATGACCGAAATTGTCAGATGGATGCATAATTTTTGTATACATAAACAAAACATGGAATTAATTAGATGATAAAACTTCATTCATGTGTATCATTTTACTCAGGTGACCATTAAGGCTCCTTAGTCCTCCTGCTAAAAAAAACAGTTTTTGAATGTTGTACTGTATTTGATATTTCAATCTCATGAGTAAAAGTATAAAAAGATATAGTAATATTAAATATAAAAACAAATGAATTTTTCCAATTTGGTTTTACGTACATGTAATCCTCATATACAGTAATATTAAATATAAAAACAAATGACTTTTTCCAATTTGGTTTTAGATAATCCTCATATACAGTAATATTAAATATAAAAACAAATGATTTTTTCCAATTTGGTTTTAGATAATCCTCATATACAGTAATATTAAATATAAAAACAAATGACTTTTTCCAATTTGGTTTTACGTACATGTAATCCTCATATACAGTAATATTAAATATAAAAACAAATGACTTTTTCCAATTTGGTTGTACTATTAATCCTCATTTCATTATTACAAATATTATCGGAATGTGATCAGTAAATCACATGTTCCAATACATACACGTGTATTATATTAAAATGTTCAACAGAATATGTGACATTTTAATTTATTTACAACAAATTTTCTTTACAGATAATGTAAGGTCATTAACTCATTCACCCCTGGAGACACATTTGGACTGACCTTAGTCTTTGATTGACAGAAGAGTCCATTGTTTTTCAGGGATTGATGAGTTTAACCTTATACATAAAACTTACATTTTAGCTTACAAGAGTTGAAGACTCAAATGAGCTTTTCTGAAAAAAGTTGTCTGTTGCCATTGGTGACGTTGTTGGTGTTGTAAACTTTTCACATTTTTCTCTCCCACACTTGCCCGTAAAAGACAATGATTGCCCATGAAAAGATAACTTTGTCTTTCCCTAGGGAAAATTCATATTTCACAAATGGCCATGTTTTATGAAAAGTATTTAGAACCCTATCCAACAACAACACCCACTCCACCAAAAAAAAACATTCATATTCTTGTTCCTTGTGTCAAGACAAGTTTATTGTTCAGTAGCAGAAATCACTGAATATCATTCTGTCCCAGTGTCATTTCAGAAGATCACACACACACTTCCCCAGCTGCATAGCAGAAATCCTGAGGGTTATTCTGGGTCAGAAGTGGCCAGGTCATTTAAAATCTTTTATGACCCAACCCCCAATATCATTCAATTTCTTGTTTATTGTTTGAAGACAAATTTATTGTTGCCTAGCAGATATCCATGGGGATCATTCTGGCCCTTGTCCTCTCAGAGATAGCTAAGTCACTTGAAGACTATTTACCAGTAGATCCCCACCCTTACATCTGAGCCGAAAACTATTTACCGGTAGATCCCTACCCTTACATCTGAGCCGAAAACTATTTACCAGTAGATCCCCACCCTTACATCTGAGCCGAAAACTATTTACCGGTAAATCCCCACCCTTACATCTGAGCCGAAAACTATTTACCGGTAGATCCCCACCCTTACATCTGAGCCAAAAACTATTTACCAGTAGATCCCCACCCTTACATCTGAGCCGAAAACTATTTACTGGTAGATCCCCACCCAAACACCTGAGCTAACAACTATTAATCGGTAGATCCTCACCCCAACACCTAAGCTGAAAATTATTAACTGGTAGACCCCAAATCCAACACCTGAGCTGAAAATTATTAACTGGTAGATCCCCAAACAACATCTGAGCTGAAAACTATTAAAAGGTAGATCCCCATCCCAACACCTGAGCTAAGAACTATTTACCAGTAGATCCCCACCCCAACACCTAAGAACTATTTACCAGTAGATCCACATCCCAACACCTGAGCTTAGAACTATCTTTTGGTAGATACCTACCCCAACACCTGAGCTAAGAACTATTTACCAGTAGATCCCCACCCTAACACCTGAGGTAAGAACTATTTATTGGTAGATTCCCACCTCAGCACCTGAGCTAAGACCTATTTATCGGTAGATCCGCATCTCAACACCTGAGGTAAGAACTATTTACCAGTAGATTCCCACCAAAACACCTGAGCTAAGAACTATTTACCAGTAGATCCCCACCTCAACACCTGAGCTAGGAACTATTTACC
Source organism: Atrina japonica (assembly GCA_030159075.1). Lineage (NCBI taxonomy): Eukaryota > Metazoa > Mollusca > Bivalvia > Pterioida > Pinnidae > Atrina > Atrina japonica. Next base: position 353,543 of record BROG01000563.1, read on the forward strand.
AGTAGATCCCCACCCCAACACCTGAGCTTTGAACTATTTACCTTTAGATCCCCACCCCAACACCTGAGCTAAGAACTATTTACCAGAGAATCCCCACCAAAACACCTGAGCTAGGAACTATTTACCAGTAGATCCCCACCCCAACACCTCTGAAGACTCAAGTCAGATTTTCCTTTAAAAAGTTGTCCATTGCTGTCAGTTTTGCTCATGTGAGCATTGTGGCCATGGAACTCGGAATCTTAATAGTAATAACTTGTTAATTTAAGCATCCTTATTTCACTAAGGCAACATAAATAAAAAGCTTTTAATTTGAAATTTCTTTGCATGTGTTTAATATGCATAATAGCATGATAAGATGGGAGAGGCTTGTTCACACTATGCATCCTAAATAAGGACACAAGATTTTGTAAAATAGTTCAACTAATGATATTTTTCAGTCATTAAACAGTAAGACAGAATGGGCTATGAGGATCTTTAATCATTGGTTAAGAGAATATATATATATATATATATATATATATATATATATATATATATATATATATATATATATATATATATGTATATAACGGCAGATAACGTACTTTGTGTTACAGTTGTGTGGTTAAACGTCAATCTGGAACCTGACATGCTTTACATTGAGGAAAGTGAATTGACCAATTTACATTATATATATATATACCGGTATATATATATATATATATGACATTAAGTCTAAATTTGTGAACCTGCAATGGTCATTTTATACTGACCTTTCATGTTTATAGTGGAGTGCATAATAAGCAGCTCAGAAACTGGACATCATAATAAATTAAGTGATTTAAAGTGAGTTCTGAAATTAAAATATACTTTCTATTTGGATAAATAATTGATATTGTAATTTTAAACTTCTTTGCAGTTAATATTTTGTCTGATAAAACATTGATCATGGTTTTTAGTAGTCCTTTACGGGATAAACCATGATAGACTTTAGGTTTTGTCGGCATCAGTCCGTCAGTCTGTCTGTCTGCCCATCTATCCGTCCATCTGATTAACAGATTTTTATTGTAAATTTCAATACTTACTGTTGATTCCGTCATGTTTATGTTTGATTCTTTGCTTATGAGATATGTATCTTCTACACTCCAGGAAAACAACGACATAGTCCAGGATCCATAAAAGATGACTCGTTGGATTTTCCTGATGATCCGAGTCTGGAAGAAGTAGATGAAAATGAAGAGGATGAGGTCTGTAAATTGACAACTTTTTTATATAAAATTCTCAATGTAGCAGGGTTATTTACAAGGTGTTCCTACTATAGTTAGTGGTGTTTCCCCTTTACCTCAATCAGTAGAGCACCAGAAACAAATAAACCTGGGTCCTATGTTCAAGTCCCCTCACAGTCAGTAATGTCTCTGTTACATCAGGATTTTTGGTTTCAAAATACCTGAATTCAGAATAATGAAATGATCTTAGGACTTCATTTTCAATTTTGATTTTGTATGAAATGATGAAAACACATTTTTAGCTTGGATGAGATTCAGTATATAAGATTATAAACAGATAGGTGTGTAAACCTGAGATGAACAACACCTATAAAATTCCAGGTTATGTATAATATGTTTCCTGATATTAAACTTGATGTGTTTTTGTACATTTATTATATACGGTACTATAGTTCCTTTTATCGCATAAGATTCCAAATTAAATCTCCATAGCTAGATAAAGTAATATAAAGGAATTTACTGTAGAATCAGAAAAAAATGTATTAAAATTTCATTGTTTTTAAAATAAATCAAATTTTTTTACATTAAATTTCATTGAAAATAAAAAACTACTTTTTATAATGGAACCTATACGTATTACTAGGCAAACAGTAATTAGGTCCCCCCCCCAAAAAAAAGGAGAAATGTGTTCGCTCTGTTTCTTCTTTTTCCTATTCTATCTTTCTGTGATGAACTTGTCAGCACGTTTTTTCGGAAACTACCCGACAGATTCTAATAAAACTTCACATGACGATAGATGTGGATGTGCAGATGTGCACTACATATGTGACGTCATCAAAAATGGCAAACCGTGGCTTCTGATTGGTCAAAACTTGTCCACATGTTATCTCTGAAACTACTGGACGGACTTTGATGAAACTTGATATGGTTATAGGATTGGGTGTAGAGATGTGAATAATGCTTGTTGTGACGTAATAGAAAAAAGATGGCGTCTATGGCAAACTGAAGCTTCTGATTGGTCGAAATTTCAACATTGTCCGATTTTGATGAAATTTGGAATTTATTGGTATTAATTGATTTCAATGTCAATGATATAGATTTCATTGTCTTTTGATTGGTGGAAATTTCAACATTGCCAGTTTTTGATGGAATTTGGAATTAATGGGTATCAAGGGATTGCAATTTCAATGGTATTGGATTTGTTGGCACCGATGGCAAACTGGGGCCTCTGATTGGTCTTTTTAGTTAACATTGTCTGATCTTGATGAAATTTAAAATTTATTGGTATCTTTGATTGCAATTTCAGCCTTATGGCTTTTATTCCTCAAAACCTGTGTGGAACATTTGCAGATTGGTATGTAATAAATGCTGGTTAATATAAACACAGCTTGTTTGACCGTTTGGGGGACATCATGTAACAGTATCCTGTTACAATTATCCCTTGTTCATACAAAATTTTGCCCAGGTATAAATTTTGTTGATAAATGAAAACCGCAAAATAAATGAAATTTAATCCACACTGAAATTTTCTGATTCTAAAGTATAATTATTAGATCTATCTGACTAATTGTTGCATACAAAATGGTGGCACTTGGACGTCTTTTCAGATCTAAAAATTAGAATATATAAGAAATTCCAGACTCTTTAAAAGCACACCTGAGACCACATTAAAGCATGTCAGTAAACATCATAACTCATCAACCCCTGAAAAACAATGGACTCTTCTGTAAATCAATGACTTAGACCAGTCCAATTGTGTCTTTAGGGGTGAATGAGTTATGGTTAAACAAGGGACTAAACATACTGTAATGAAAATCTTTTGTTTATATGAGAATATAAGTGATGGAATACAACATGTACAAACCAGATTTTGAATTCATTTTTTGTAGGGTTATGACCAGTCACAAATAAATCGCAAGATCAAACATCGCCTTAGCAACATTAGTGATATCAGCACAGACAGTGGGATGATTGGTCCAGAGAGTATACCAGATGCACCGCCCAGTCCCTCCAGTAGCATTTTTAGTCAGACAAGTTTGTTCAGTAGCCAACACAGCACCGGACCTGATTCTGCAATTGAGACTTCTGAGGTATATTTGTAAAGTCAGAATGATAATGGTTGAAAAATAAAATGGTGAAAAAAGCTTCATAAACAGATTCAGCAGAAATGCTCTTCTCTGTGACACCTGATCCCACCTCTGGATTTCCAGATGTCCCTGTTTATTCCATGTTCACCAGATTTGTATATTTGTCTCCTGGACATCCTGAAGATTAATACTTTGGTATCTGTGATTTTTATATTAGTGGTAGTACTACTAAGTAGACTGTTAACTCATACACCCCTGAAAAACAATGGAATCTTCTGTAAATCAATGACTTAGACCAGTCCAAATGTGTCTTTAGGAGTGAATGAGTTAACATTATGTATCGCCAGAGTTTGGGTTGAGGACAAAACCATGAAACAGTCTTGGTCTTGCATCAGAATTTGGGATAAAATGTCTCTTTGTCACTTTTTATAACATTTATGTATAAGAGTACTTATGGCAATTGCAGATTACATTTTATGAATCATGTCGCAGTCGTGTAAAACACTCCTCTCCTCAAAAAATTGATCTAGATTCAAATAAACAGAAGATTATAATTCATTATTATGTCTATCCTTCTTACAGTGCAGGAAACCTGTTAATGTCAGTACATCAGACATTGTATTAAAAAGATTTGTATTGATACAGGTGATCTGCTGTTGCATGGCAATATGGTTTAGAGGTCAATGTACCAGAGCCAGTCTCCTTTCCGTTAACTTTTCCATTTAAACAATTACTTCTTCTCAAGAACCATGTGACAGATTTCCACGGAATTTGGCAGGGAGCATGGTCCTTGGAAGCAGCTTCAAGTTTTCAAAAAAAAAAAATGGTTAGGACTTTTAGGGACTCCAAAAAGGGTCAAATCTTTGTACATCTCTTTAAAAAATCTTCTCCTAAACCAGTGAACAGTTTTCTTTCAAATGTTGGTTTTGTTGACCCATATTTATCAGAGTCTCTCGATGTGTAATTTGTTGACACATTGATACATACAGTCAAACTTGCATTAAAGGGCACCTGCTTATAAAGGCCATTAAAAGTAACCTTTGTTACTTTTTTATAATGAATAAACTTCTTTGTAAAGGCCACCTGTCTATAATGACTACTTTTACCTGTTCCCTAGAGTGTTGTTAATAGACAAGTTGACTGTGTTTATCAGAGAGTTAGTCGGGGTGTTTTATTGACTTTCCCTGCACCATAATGACAACAGAAAATTAACTTTTGAATTATTCTTATCTTTAGGGACCAAACTGCACAGATATAGATGAAAAGAGTTTTGTTGATTTAGACTCTAATGTAGAAAAAACAGTGTTGGAACGAAAGGAAACTATTTTAGAAATTAGAGCCACAGAACTTAGCTATGGTAGAGATTTGAAAATCTTAAAAGAGGTAAGATAGCAAAGATTGAATTGTTGTTACCAACTAGAAAAACTTAAGGGGTGACCATAGGATTTGTCTGAATCCTTCTGTCCCTCCTCTTTCTGTGTGTCTTTTTGCCTGTCTGTCGATCGTCTATATGTCTGTTTGTATGTCTGTCTTTATGCCTGTTTGTATGTTTGTCTGTCTATGTCTGTTTGTCTGTCTGTCAACTGTCTATATGTCTGTTTGTCTATGTCTGTCTGTCTGTCTATATGTCAGTCTGTTTATGTCTGTCTGTCAACTGTCTATATGTCTGTTTGTTTATATGTCTGTCTGTATGTCTATATATCTGTCTGTCTATGTCTGTATGTCTATATGTCAGTCTGTTTAAATGTCTGTCTATATGTCTGTATGTCTATATGTCTATATGTCAGTCTGTTTAAATGTCTGTCTATATGTCTGTTTGTCTATATGTCCATCTGTATGTCTGTCTGTCTATGTCTGTTTGTCTATATGTCTGTGTCTATATGTCTGTCTATGTCTGTCTGTCTATATGTCTGTCTGTATGTCTATGTCTGTATGTCTATATGTCTATATGTCTGTCTGTATGTCTATGTTTGTCTGTTTGTCTATATGTCTGTCTATATGTCTTTCTGTCTATATGTCTTTCTGTCTATATGTCTGTCTGTCTATATGTCTTTCTGTCTATATGTCTTTCTGTCTATATGTCTGTCTGTCTATATGTATGTCTGTCTGTCTATGTCTGTTTGTCTATATGTCTGTCTATATGTCTATCTTTAGATCAACCAATAGTACTCCTTAATGCCAGGACCCTCTTTAGCTACTATTATTTGTACAAACATGTATAACAATAATATGTAAAAATAAAAACTATTTTTTAAATTATGCATTTTCAAGAAAATGGTTATATTTACAGGAATTTTACAAACCACTGAAGAACTCGGGTCTACTTAATTCAGATCAGTTAGAGGCCATCTTCCTAAATCTAGAAGAACTCATTCATGTAAATACCCAGTTTACGGATCTATTGGATTCAGCAGTGGAGATCGCAAGGCAAAACAATGATGAGGTAAGATAATAAACTAGTCTAAAATGCATAATACAGGGTGAAAGATAATGGAATGTTCCTAAATGAGAGTTGGATAATAAAGACACATACAGTACATGGCCATAAGTGAGTCATAAAAATGAACCTCAGTAAATAAGCATTTTTCCAATAACTCATCTAGAATTTGTAGATTATCCAATTTTAACAAAATTCCTTCCACAGAATGTCAAGGTTTTGGTACTCATTTAATAAAAATCTCATTGCAATTTGTTTATTGTTTCAGGAGAAGTACATTATTATTCATGATAGCAAAATTCTAGTGAGTCATGTCATTTAGATGATTATTACAAAGATAATGATTGGATCTGTGACTTATATATTTATATATATATATATATATATATATATATAAAATATGATCAAAATTAGGCCCATACTCCCAGGGTTAAACATGCCATTTTTCTTCAATTTTGGATGTCTACCAAATACAGACGACAAAATCAAAGAAATGCAGAATTGTTAAGGTTGTATAGTTAAATTCATTTTTATGACTCACTTATGGCTAGTACTGTATTTGATAACAAGTTACAAGTTCACATAAGTCACATTTCCATTTGAAATTGATCAGATGATATAAAACTAGTTGCTGAAATTGATCAGTGATCTGAAATATATTATCTGAAATTGATTAGATGATCTGAAATATATTAGCTGAAATTCATTAGATGATCTGAAATCTATTTGCTGAAATTTATAAGATGGTCTGAAATCTATTAGCTGAAATTTATAAGATGATCTGGAATCTATTAGCTGAAATTTATAAGATGATCTGGAATCTATTAGCTGAAATTTATAAGATGATCTGGAATCTATTAGCAGAAATTAGTAGCTGAAATTTATCAGATGATCTGAAATCTATTAGCTGAAATTTATCAGATGATCTGAAATCTGTTATCTGAAACTAATCAGATGATCTGAAATCTATAAGCTGAAATTGATCAGATGATCTGAAATCTATTAGATGATCTGAAATCTAGTAGCTGAAATTGATCAGATGATCTGAAATCTATTAGCTGAAATTAGTATCTGAAATTGATCAGATGATCTGAAATCTTGTTGCTGAAATTGATCAGATGATCTGAAATCTAGTAGCAGAAATTGATCAAATATCGGAAACACCTTGATATTGTGATGTTTTTCTTACCTGAGCATGATATATTTTTAACAAATGACACACTGAAAATTAATAAAAATATTTTTTAATTTTCATATTCAGAGTTTGATTGACATTGCAATAAGATATTTGTTTTATAAGGTTAGCGCAACTCATCATTGCATTTTAAAATTACTGGAGATAACCTTGATAACCACAATTTTTTATCAGGTGTGAGATCAAGGTATGATATACCTGTTATATATGACATATTTAAAGTTAATAAAGTCTGTTTCAATCTTCACTTACAGAATTTGGCCGATGTTGTGATAGGAGATCTGTTTTTAAAGTCAACAAAACTCATCATGACCTTTGAGAATTACTGTGTTCATCAGGTAAGTATAATTAATCGGGAAAAATAATTCTTGGATAACCTGTACATGTGCAAACACACACACACACTCACACTCATACACACACATGCACACAAACACACCTCACACACACACACATGCACACACACCCACACTTACACACATACTACACACACACACACAAATACTTACACACATACTACACACACACACACACACACACACATGAACACACACGTTCACACATTTTTGCACAAGAACACACACGTTCACACATTTTTTATTTAACCAGATTTGATATCTCTGCAGTTTGATTGACCCGACATTTAGTAAAATTGCAAGAGTTAGGGACCTTTAAAATCTTTGTATATGATGTATATCTCAAACACAATTTGTTCATTTACAGAGTCAAGCCACAATATTGTTGGAACAGTTAGAGAGAGAACGAGAACTGCTGAGAATATACCTTAAAGTTTGTCAAGATGAGCACACAGTATTAAGAAGGATGCATCTTAAGTCCTTCCTGATGGTACCTGTACAGAGAGTTATGAAGTAAGTTCCCTTCGGTAACCTATACATTAAAACTTGCTTTAGCGACCTGTGTATAAAGACCCCCCCCCCCCATGAAGACTGGTTTTGATGTGTCCATAAGGGGGGGGTTCTTTATATACAAGTTTCACTGTAGCTATATCCTATTGCCACTTATTTAGCTATGATGAATTTGGCTTCAAAAAGCCCAAAAATATATATATATATATAACGGTGATGCTCATCTGATCAAACAGATTAAGATCACCTGTAGTACTTGTTTTAACCCTTTCAACCCTACAGACCATAATAGACTAGCCTTATCAATAGAAAAGAGCATACCATCTTGATTTTCAGGGGTGAAAGGGTTTATAGACTTTTTTTTCAAGTTGTTTTGTTCCATCACGGTTTGATATAAAGAAGCCAAATAGAGAAAAATTGTTGCTTAAATATCACTTTTGGTTTAAAACAGTTTATCGTATTATATATTACCTTTAATATCATTATTCTGTGCTAGGTGTCTGATTTGAAAAGATGCTGACAGGAAACTAGCGGGACTTTTGTCATCTATACAAGAACTGAATATTTATCTAAATTTTATTACTCACAGATGAACTGAAACAAGATATCACTGAACGTTGTCATTGTAAATTTTACGAAATTGGATGTGACCTTGCCTAACTTTCTGTTGAAGTCATGTGATGTAAATACAAAACTATTAATTCTGACAAAACTGTGAAATAATATTCCAAAGTATTTGCCAGAGTTATGGGATTTTAAAATCTTTATGAATGACTTAGTTCTTGGGGGCATAGTGATTCTGAATCTTATCTTAATTGTTCATGTCTGTTTATAGATACCCACTTTTACTTGAGAGATTATACAAAGCTACATCAGTCACCCATCATGACAGAGATGCCATACTCAGTGCCAAAAATAAAATTGAGGCAATACTAGAACACATCAATGCGGTATGTTGATTAAGATTTTATTTTATTTTATTTTTTTTTTTATTTGTAGTTTTGTTCTCAGTCAGTCTTTGAAATCATTTTTGAGAAACGTCTCAGTAGTGGAATAATAGAATTTACCCCTGTCCTAGAGGATAAGACAATTAAGGGAATCTCAATCTAAGATAAAAAAACCCTCAAGATAGGGGTTGATTATTTTTCTCCCCTGTATTAGATACATGTATATCTAGATCTATACATGTCTATGTAGATGTACACATATCTACATGCGTCAAATCTTACATAAATATGTACTGCATTCTAGAAGCCACAGAAGCTCTATGTCATAAAGTGTATTGTGATGTCATAAAATGTGTAGCTTGTCAGTACCCTAGGGGTGACAAGGAAATCATTCCCCGTAAAAAAAGAAGGAAAAATCTGTGAACCATCTCATTCATTATTATTATCATTATTTTATTATTATTGTTATTATTGTTGTTATTATTGTTATTAATGTTATTTTTCATATTATTGTTATTATTTTTATTAGTATTATTATTACTGTTGTTCTAATTTTTATTATTATCATCATTATTATTATTTTATTTTTATTATTATTATTATTATTTTTTATTATCATCATAATTATTGTTATTTTATTATTGTTATTATTTTATTATGATTATTGTTATTATTATTGTTGTTATTATTATTTTTATTATTATCATCATTATTATTTTTTTTATTATGGTTATTATTGTCATTATTATTATTGTTATTATTGTTATTATTATTTTTATTATCATCATAATTATTGTTATTTTTATTATTGTTATTTTTTATTATTGTCATTATAATTATTGTTATTTTTATTATTGTTATTATTTTATTATGATTATTGTTATTATTATTATTGTTGTTATTATTTTTATTATTATCATCATTATTGTTATTGTTATTATTATTATGGTTATTATTGTCATTATTATTATTGTTATTATTGATGTTAGTATTGTTATTATTATGTTATTAATATTATTATTATTTTGCTTCTTTTGATCAGAAAGCTAAGAGTGGTGGACAAGTTAAAATAGGAAAGAGAAGAAGTAGCGAGAGAAAGACTGTTTCCACAACAGAGAAAAAAGAGGTTGCTAGGGTATGTGTTTGTTTATGGTTTGTTTACATGTTTATGTATAAGTTTGTGTTGGTATCAGTGCAGCATTATGTCCTAAACATACCTTAAATTTAATTTGGGATATAAGTTTGAAAACAGTTGTTTCTTTATTTTGAGTCTCCCAGTAGGGAATACATGTACATTGTATTTGCATATTTTTGGATGAAAATACCAGCTAGCCATCTTTGACCTATTGCCAAGTGTCTGACAAATGGCTCTCCATGTGCTTTTCTGACGTCATTTAATTGTAATGTCATAATGGAAAAGTTTGCCACAAGGTGCTGGGCATTTAGCAATAGGTCAATGGGTCCTGTAACTGGACCCCAAAAATGGCCTAGGAAAACCAATGTTGTTTTTTTTCCACATATGATACATCTGTATATGAATGAGTATTAATTCCTGAATATTCCAACAAACATTTCAGCTGTAGTTGACATGTATCTTTTTACATATATCTATCTGTGTAACATACAACCGATATACTTATCGCTTTTAAAAATGTACATAATACATTCCTTTGTCTTCTTGAAAATCAATATTTTGATATGAAGCTTTTATAACTTTGCGATGTTTTCTTGATACTTCAGGTTGCTATGGAGGCACTTGGTTGGAATAAACAGGAAGTTTGTGATGTGATAACTAGTCAAGTACAGGTGTCGCCACAGGGCGATAATTGGGCAACAAAACGTCTACGCAATATACGATTTACACAAGTGCATGCTGTACTTTTAACCCTTGGACAGGTAGGTCAACCTTCATAAATATTCATAATCACCTAAATTAATTCTCAAACTTAGTGTCATATTTACATTTCTTTCATAAATGAGACACAGTGAAACCTGTCTCGAAAGAACACTCATGAAAGATGAGCTGTCTTCTGAGAACACATTCTGAAAACCACTTGGCTATAACTGTTACAACCCTACAGATCACAATGAACTGGTTCAAACAATGGAAAAGACCATACCACTTACATACACAGGGGTGAAAGGGTTAAATGATCCTTTAAATTATAAAACCTATTTTGAGAGACAATCTCTTTAGAGACCTCATTTTAGTGGCAGATGAGATGGCCTCTCCTGACAGGATCCAATGTATAAATTTACATGGTATCCTGGGCACTTCTCTTAAACACTGCCAGTTTTCTTTGTAGATCAAGCTAAGGGTCCTTCATAGTTAAGCTTAATTATAAACAACAATAAAATTTGATAATGGTAAAATGTCCTTCAAACAAGACCAAAATTTGGCAAATAAACTTGAAAATTGGACACAAACAGACTGTTCAAATCTGCTGTTATTTTTATTTTGTCCTTAAACATAATTTTTCCTGGAAAAAACACATTCTTTTCTTGTTTGAACTTTTCCATGTTTTGTTTTGTATTTATATATACAGTGAAACTTGTATATAACGACCTCCTTAGGGACACAACAAAACCGGCCTTTATAGGGAGATAGTCTTTATACAGAGGTTGATTTGTACACAAATGGTACTATTAGGGACAGCAAAAAACAAGTGTTTATGACCATGTGGTCTTTATACACAGGTGGTCGCTAAAGCAGGTTTTACTGTATTCTCACATACATTTACATGTATTATCACTCTCACAGTTTGTACACCTATCAGCATTGACTCACGTCCAACAATAATGTGATTGGTCTAAATTTCTGCAATTTCACCATTGGTGGCTGACATTGAATTCAGTTTTGCAACAGAACAATGCAAACAAAAGACTAATTACTTTTATAACTTTTTCAGAATGCGCAGCTACAACGAGAAGAAGAAAATGGTTTACTTTTCCCACAAAAGTCTCCAGTTGTACAAGCAGCAGTTGTACTACTGAAAGAAAAAAATGGAAAATTTCAAACATTTAGGGTAAGTGTACATGCTGTCATCTCTCTCTCTCCCTCTCTTATAAAGCATAAATACACCCTATTGTAATTTTATTTTTCATTGTCACTCCGGTTTGGTTTTATATTTTAATATTTGTATTTTCATTGTTTTGTAGGATCCTTTCTTACTTAACCGTTGCATAGTCAATGTAGACGGAGAAATACCTAATACCTTTGAATTGCAGGAGTTGAACAAGGACACTTATTTATTCAAGGTTTGTTTATTTTTATCCTTTTTACTTGGTATCATTTTAGCAAGTCTATGTTGTACATATTCATGGCAACAGTACAATTTACAATTATTACCAGTCCTGATTGGAATATCAAAGTTATCTCCCCTTGATACATTATATTCCCAATGAAATTATTGGGTTAAAGGACAGAGAAAAGAAAAACGAGATGAACATTTATAGGTATACAGTGTATTTCTTGATATTTTAGTTTAATTGATGAGTTGGACATAATTACATGAACTTGGAGGGCAACAGAAGTTGTGAAAATTTTGATAATGGGGCCTCAGGACTGTTAAGGCCCAATTGACCTTTTGTGTCTTTGTGACATGATATTGCCATTTTTTTTTAATTTAACCCAGAAATCAGTGTATCAGTATAATTCAATTCCATGTTACAAATTGAGAAAACAAATTTTGCATTTTAAAATGAAAAAAGATTTGTTGTTCTTACTTTACAGTATGATGACAAGAAATCATCAAAGTTATGGTTACAAAATGCTAAACAGCAAACACTCAACTTGGGTACTTGGAGAAAAAGAAGAAATGCCTTACCAAATATAATGATAAAACATCTAGTTTGAATATGATGTTGGAGAAAGAGAAGAAATGCTTTACCAAATATAATGATAAAACATCTAGTTTGACCTTGACCTCGGGGAAAGAGAAGAAATGCTCTACCTAAGAAAGCATTTTATTTGTCCTTGACTTTGGAGACAGAGAAATATGCTCTACGTAATATGATGATAAAGCATTTTGTTGGACCTTGACCCTGCAGTGCTGAAGATCAAAGGTCATCGTGCTCATTCTAGTTGTGGTTATATATTAGTACATCAAACTGTATGAACAATAAATCTACAGTGAACTTGGTTACCATTAAAATTATGGCTGTCCTTGAATCTCAGCTAGTGCTATTTGTTAAATTCATTACTGTATAAATTGGTTTCTTTCATTCCTCTGACATACATGTAATGGCTGTGAAATTTGTGTACAGTACTTATATTGGCAGAATTGTAATTTGAAATCTTTAACGGCTTCACAGAGTTTTAACAGGACTTGAATAAATGTAAAACATCTGTGTGATTAGTATCTGCTCATTGTACTTACTGCAGGTTCATTCAGTGATTGTGCTTTAGTGAATAAGTGAATGTACATGTTCATTTACCAGTGTTTGTGTTGTGACATGTGTTCATAAGAAATGAGAAACATTTAATAGAATATGTGCTTCTGTAATGTGAGTATTTCTGTAAGAGAATACAAGTGTTTTCATTAAGAGCTTGCCTAGCTGGCATTTGTGTGTGAGCATGTAAGTGTTTCTGTAAGGGCCATGGAGTGTTTGATATTTTACAACTCTGTGTACATTGTTAAGCCACAATTATAGATTACACTTAATACTTCAACTTACCTGTGATAATTTTGTTTTTAATGACAAGGATTTAATCTAATTATGTATTTTTTTATTTTTTTTTTTTACTGCGATTCTTCTGCATTTGAGTAAGAACAGTCCTCTGGTACCAAGAGTGGACATTGGGGTGGACAAAGTTAAATCTCTTGTATTCTTGTCTGCAGTCAATTGTTCATATGTCCTCATACAAAAATTTGTTGTCACTGAAGTGTTTGTATATCTTGTGATAATTCACTTTGCATTAAGTCATTAAGAGGTGGTGGGGCCATGTCCGTGAAATTTCGGTTTCGATAGAAAATTGACCGATATATACGACCTTTTTGTTATGATTACCTTTGTTAATTGACTGTCAACAATCATCTGATTAATCAGGGTAAATCTTGTATGGACCGTAATGGAATAACCATGGCAACCATTGATCATCTGATAAGAAATTCTGGATACATTATACCCATGAAAGCTTCCTCACATATTGAGCTTAGACTGAGTAAAGATGAGGCATCCTGGCATGTCCAACCACTTGGCCGAGAAACCCAGTTTCTGGAATTTGAATTCTTTGTATACTAATACATGTTAGCCTTAATTTCTGTCTAGTCTGTGAAAAATATCTGCTAATCACATAAATATATATATATGTACATAAATATATATATATATATATATATATATATAAGTGAAGGGATATTTAGAACCTTTCTGTTTTATATATAGTGTACATGTGATGGATCTATCGATGTAAAAATAACATACAAGAGTACTTGCTGTAATGGGAGATAACTCTTACAGGTGATAAAAAATGACCATGGATCCTATATTATTAATATAAGCATTTTGTGATAATTTTATGTAAATGGCATATAAAGATATGTGTGTGTGTAAGCCTATCATCTTCTTCATATTTGTATATTTATACATCGCTCAATGATCAAAGTTCTTCATTTCAACATGTAACACAAAGTCTGAGATCAGTCCTGAAAGAGAATATTTATTATCTATTTATTTATGTGTTAATTCAAGCATTGAATAAAATGTTATTTTGATAATGCAGACCTTTTTTCTTTTTTTCTAAATGCATATTTTAACTTATCCACCCCTATATTCACATTTAGACTCTCCCAAAACAATAAAAAGTATGGTCTACTGTCATAAATCAGGAAGGAACTTGTTAAAAAATGCATACTGAATATTTATAAAATTTGGTTTCTAAATTGGACACTCCTGAATACTACCAGTGGACTTTACCATTCTCTGAAATGGGTGAGTCCAAATGTGACTGCAGGGTCAATGAGTTAATGGAGGCATCAATTTTACATGTTTATGAAAATCCCTTTCTATTTTTTTTAAAGTCATGTAGAAATGTTCAACTTGTTAAATAGCCTCCATAGATATGAAAACCATAGTACAATTTGGACCTTAAATCCCAGAATCTATGAGAGAGTGCATGTAACTACTTGTTTACATGCCTTTAGATCCTCCTACCACTCGTTACTGATGACCCCCTTGTACATGTACACGACAATTAATCGAGATTGACTTTAACTTTGCCAAGCACTGGACATATGAATAAAACGTCACAAGTATTTCGAATGAGACTTAAAGGAATACAGCTGCTCATTTAGATAAAAAAAAAATAATGAAATACCCAGACAATTGATATTTCTGCCTTCCACGTAATATTTGCCCATTATTCATATTCGAGTTCTTTTCACAAATGTGACAATATAACTAGTTTTTTCAACCCTGAATTTTTTAAAATATTTTCTTTGTATTAAACTTTGAATACATTAAAAACTTTTAATACAAACAAAATAATTAATTTTGACAACTTGTATGCCTTTAAAACTTGGAATATATCTCGTGACCTGTAACAGAACTACACTGTACATGTACCTGTGTTAACCATGGAGCATTCAAAGGTTACCAAGTGTACCACCTCACACCAACATATTTAACATCCCCCCCCCCCAACCTTTAACCTCATTTTAAGTTCAACTTCTTAAACATGTCATCATTTAAAATAGACCAAGTCCGAAACAAGATCATTTTTGCCAAATTAAATTGGATTAGTCCCGCACCTGATCATGATGCATAGCATGTGTTAAAGGTCCTAGTACATGTATATGCTATACAAGTGTAGTTGATGTATAAGCGATGTAAGCAAGTAAACCAGACCTAAAACAAACTTCGTAACTAGATGCTGACCCGTCTGTGGCAATGCCATCATCAAGGTGAGCTAAAATGTCCTAGTCCTGGGTCTCTCTTAAATTAGAAATGTGGTTTCTCTACCACAAAACAGCCCGTACTGTGGTAGTAATTAATATTACAGATGTTACAGCTACATGCACATGACTGGTGAATAACAAAAAAGTCAAAATCTCACAAATATTTCATATTTAATCATTCTTATATACCAGTACTGCCACTCCAGAATTGACAAAACAATGAAACTCATTTATTCATCCAATCACCAAATACAGTGGGGTTTTGGGCCTCAAAGTGTCTCACTTTTAGACAGTTCAGTTTTATGCCACTTTTAGTCAGTTTGGTGTCTCACAGTTCTAGTCTGTGGATATTTTAGCCAGGAAGTGTCTCACCTCTTGTCAGTGTAGTGGTGACAAAGTGGTGTCAGCTCTAGTCAGTCTGACTTTGAGCCACAAAGTGTCTCACCTCTTGTCAGTGTAGTGGTGACAAAGTGGTATCAGCTCTAGTCAGTCTGACTTTGAGCCACAAAGTGTCTCACCTCTTGTCAGTGTAGTGGTGACAAAGTGGTATCAGCTCTAGTCAGTCTGACTTTGAGCCACAAAGTGTCTCAGCTCTAGTCAGAGGCGTTTTGAGCCATGAATTGTCTCACCTTAAGTGAGGAAGTTTGCTTGTGTAGGCTACAAGCAAATCTGCCAAATGCCAGTTTTCTTTTCTTTGGAATACCATAACGAGAATGGTATATGAATTAAGTACTGGATACCACCATATAACTAAAAATTTGTTTAAGGTGACATAAAACATCATAAAAAGTTAAAAAGATAACATGTTTTTCTTATTATTAGTGCACATTGTTGAATTACAGGTATATCTACAAACCGATTGGTCTCATCTTCTTGATCCACCCTGTACACATTGTTGAATTATATCTACAAACTGATTTGTAACTCTCATTTCATCTTTATGATCCACCCTGTAGATGTATACATACTCAGATCGAGAAACTGATTGGTCTTATCTTCTTGATCTACCCTGTACACATTGTTGAATTATATCTACAAAGTGACTGGTCTCATCTTCATGATCCACCCTGTAGATGTATACATTGTCAGATCTAGAAACCGATTGGTCTCATCTTCTTGATCCACCCCGAACACATTGTTGAATTATATCTACAAACTGATTTATAACTCTCATTTCATCTTTATGATCCACCCTGTAGATGTCTACATTGTCAGATCTAGAAACCGATTGGTCTCATCTTCTTGATCCACCCTGAACACATTTTTGAATTATATCTACAAACTGATAGGTCTTATCTTTTTGATCAACCCTGTACACATTTTTCAATTATATCTAGTAACCGATTTGTAACTCTCATTTCATCTTCATGCATTTCTTTCATCTGTTTCATTCTTTGCTCCTCTCTCTCTCACGTTGTTCCTTTCTGTAATTTTCAAAACTTTCTAACAAATTTTGTAGGTCATTCAGTATCTTTTTTGATCCACCCTGTACACATTGTTGAATTATATCTACAAACTGACTGGTCTCATCTTCTTGATCCACCCTGTACACATTGTTGAATTATATCTACAAACTGATTTGTAACTCTCATTTCATCTTTATGATCCACCCTGTAGATGTATACATACTCAGATCGAGAAACTGATTGGTCTTATCTTCTTGATCCACCCTGTACACATTGTTGAATTATATCTACAAAGTGACTGGTCTCATCTTCATGATCCACCCTGTAGATGTATACATTGTCAGATCTAGAAACCGATTGGTGTCATCTTCTTGATCCACCCCGAACACATTGTTGAATTATATCTACAAACTGATTTATAACTCTCATTTCATCTTTATGATCCACCCTGTAGATGTCTACATTGTCAGATCTAGAAACCGATTGGTCTCATCTTCTTGATCCACCCTGAACACATTTTTGAATTATATCTACAAACTGATAGGTCTTATCTTTTTGATCCACCCTGTACACATTTTTCAATTATATCTAGTAACCGATTTGTAACTCTCATTTTCTTTCATCTGTTTCATTCTTTGCTCCTCTCTCTCTCTTTCGTTGTTCCTTTCTGTAATTTTCAAAACTTTCTAACAAATTTTGTAGGTCATTCAGTATCTTTTTTTATCCACCCTGTACACATTGTTGAATTATATCTACAAACTGACTGGTCTCATCTTTTTGATCCACCCTGTACACATTGAATTATATCTACAAACTGACTGGTCTTATCTTTTTGATCCACCCTGTACACATTGTTGAATTATATCTAGAAGCCGTTTGGTCTCATCTTCATGATCCACCCTGTACACATTGTTGAATTATATCTAGAAACCGATTTGTAACTCTCATTTCATCTTCATGCATTTCTTTCATCTGTTTCATTCTTTGCTCCTCTCTCTCTCGTTGTTCCTTTCTGTAATTTTCAAAACTTTCTAACAAATTTTGTAGGTCATTCGGTTTTTGTTTTTTAGGTGGTATTTCTGATCTGTGATTGTGATCTGTCAATGTTCGTTTCGTATTGCTATTAGTTGATTCCTGACATAGATCTATTATAGCCGTACCTGCAGGTGTTTCTGGATATCTTTCGACAGAATTATGACGCAGATTTTGCACATGCGAAGTTCTTTGTTGTGTAAGATTTTGTAATATCATACGCTCTCTGTTTTGTAAATCGTTATTCACTGTCTGCATTGCCGATAATCTTGGATTGTTCGTATGAATGTTTCCAGAATTTTGACGCTGTAATGTTGGAGAGGCATTCAATCCATTCGTCTGATGTCTAGGACTGACAGTTCGTATATTTGATGACTGTGTGTTCACAACAGATGGATTTGTTGGAGCAGGAATACGATTTACATCCGACAAGTTTTGTGGAGTTTCTAGAGCATGGGTAAAGAGTCTTACTGGGACAACAGCCTGCGTAGTTTCACCAGTACTGTTTCGGTGTTGTATTGAAGCATTGTTTGTGTGACTGAGAAACGGGTGTGAGCCCCGGGTAACCACATCGGGTAACCCAGTGTTTGATTTTCCCGTCAAATTTTCTTCTTTCACTTTCTCACTTAGTTTGAATATTTTTTCCAACTCATCATAAAAGGAACATTTTCTCTCGAAATTTCCAGTCATACAATTATGATGAACAGTATTCCGGTAGACGGTTTTCAGATTCAGAAATTTTCTTTCACACTTGTCAGCATCAAAAGTATAACCTTTAGTTTTCAAAATTTCTGATATTTCACCCCAAACCTGCTTCTTTTTGGTATGAGGATCTCGGAAGCGTTCCTCTTTTTGTATATACAGATCAAGTAATAGTCTAGTTGCTGGCTCTGTCCATTTGTTGTCGGCAAGAAAAATCGTTGGAATGATTGTTGTCGGAAGACTTGTGATATTGTTCGACTCGGCGTTGTCTACAAAACAGTAAAATGAAGAAAATTATAAAGCTGTTTTTCATATAAACAACATAAAAGACAGTTTTAAATAATAAGATCAATATTATACATGTTCTAATGGATGACTGATAGACATGCAGCAGTGCAGAGGGCATCAACCGAGATAGCTTAGTTGGTAAGACCATCCTGCTATTGTTTGGAAGGTCCTGGGTCCAATTCCCAGTCTGGCCACATATTTTCCCTGCCTGCTGCATTTGGCACCCACTTAAATAACCTACTATAATATGTGTTATGAGTATTGTTGGTTTCTGGGATCAGAAATCTAGTTATGGGAGTGGGAGTGTAGGGCTGTCATTGATGAGACATACTATATCGATATATTGAAAAGTAAAAAAGTATCGATAAATCGAATAATTTGAGAATTCTTTGAATACATTCAAAATGAATAGATTCATTGTAATATTTAGGTGTTTTATTGTATATTTGACTATCTGAAGATGAAAAAAGGCAATCATTACAAGGAAAATATTGTTTATTTGAACAAATTGAACAGTTAGAAAAAAATATACCATAGTTCAATAACATGAAGTAAAACAAATGGAAAATTTTGGAAATTGTAAAAGAAAATACCAGTACATCCGTGAAATGCTTAAAGAATTAAATGTACAGATACTTAAAAAGTGTATCAATTATTGTATCAAATCAATTTGTATATCAATATATCGATATCGAGTCTATCAATGACAGCCCTAGGGGATTGTAGCAGTGCAGAGGGTTTCAGCCCAGAGAACTCAGTTGGTAAGAGCGTCCTGCTATTGTTTGGAAGGTGCTGGGTTCAACTCCCAATTTGGCCGCACATTTTCCCCGCCTGCTACAGATATGATGCACATACTGTTCTCACAAAAACAGTAGTGATTGAATAAATTCTCTGAAATCATGGAAACCCATTATTGATACAGAATAGTTGGCAACTTGGCACCTACAGGCTTCTGTAATTTCCTACATGTTGTAACACCGTTTAGTAGCACTTACAGTCTTCTGAAATTTCCTGACAAAGTTAAATGGCACCTACAGGCTTCTGTATATTTCCTGAAAAAATTAAGTGCCACCTACAGGCTTCTTAAATTCAGTGAAGATGAAACATCAAGGACTATTTGTTTTATGATATCCTGGACTTACCAATCACAATTATATTTTTTTCCTCATTGTTGTCAAAGCCGACACTTCCATCCTCCGCCATTGGTAAATGTGTTCAGTTTGTCTACAAGATATAAAACAGCAAGTCAATAATATTACTCAAAAGTCAAGTAATTACATACATTACATAGGCGTCGGAGCCGGGGGGCTAGGGGGGGCTTAGCCCCCCCACTTTTTTGCAAAGATAGGCATAGGTGTTGAAAATTGGGGCTTAGCCCCAAGACGTTTCTGGCGTGTGTGTGTTTTAAGTTGGTTTAGCCTCCCACTTCTGGCGTGTGTGTGTTTTAAGTTGGTTTAGCCCCCCCCACTTTCAATTTGCTTCCAACGCCTATGCATTAAAACATTAAACTATATATTATGTTCTCAATTTTTGATAAACACCCTGGTAATTCAAAAAGTGGGAATATAATACATTTATATATACAGTAATCACAATTAATTTTCCTTTCAAATAAACAGGGTTTTCATTATAAATAGATATAAAGGTTACTGGTAATAAATAAATTTGGCCTGGGAATCAAAATTAATATAAATGGGGTTTCAATGTAACGGGGTACAATATAAGTAGGTCCAACTGTCTATTTATATATACAGTAACCAATATATTATATAAAAAAAATATTCATGACTCCACATTTTTTATACATGTATTTCTGTTATAAAGTGGCGACCTACAGAGCTGTAAAAGTGACATCATGAATAAAAATAATAATTAAAAGTGATATGATAAAAAAAAAAAATAATTAGGGGCCCCAAGAAATTAAAACGGGGTCCCAAAATAGTTATTAGGGGTCAAAGATAGTAAATTGGGGCCCCAATAAT
Organism: Atrina japonica; assembly: GCA_030159075.1. Taxonomy (NCBI): domain Eukaryota; kingdom Metazoa; phylum Mollusca; class Bivalvia; order Pterioida; family Pinnidae; genus Atrina; species Atrina japonica. The sequence continues at coordinate 374,589 of BROG01000563.1, forward strand.
GTAATTCGGGGCCCCGATATACTAAATTTAGGCTCTTATATAGTAAGTCGTGGCCTAGAGTTATTAAATCGCGTCTCCGAGATAGTTAATCGGAACCCCAATATAATAAATTAGGGTCCCAAGTTATTATGACGAGGCCTCGAGATAGTATTAAAATTAACACTAGCACGACGCTCTTACCAACTGAGCTAACCAGGCCGATAGGCCTACCCTCTACACCGCTACACTAGCATGTAATGGCGGCGATCCGAAAACTCTAAATAATTGGTCGGGGCCCCGAATTTCAATCTCATGGCCCGATTTAGTATCTTGGGGTCCCGATTTAATAACTCGGGGTCACGACTTACTATACATGAGTCCCAATTACTATATCGGGGCCCCGATTTACTATAGTGGACCCCAAATTACTACCTTGGGGTCCCGTTTTAGTTTCTCGAAGTCCCTAATTTTTACGTTTTTTTTTTCATCATGCCACATTTATGGCTCCGTAGCGACCAGACGGTAGAGAAAATCGGGAAAAATATTTCTTCACAGTTTATAGAGATACAGTCATGGACATAAATATTCACCACTTATGTTATTTTCTTCTTTATTTGATATAAAACCAACAATTTTTAAATGTCCACAGAATCCATTAATTTAAGCAATATTTCAAACATTTTATTTTTACATGAAGGAAATTAAATTCATATCTTTAATCTTTTTGAAATTTTGATATACCCTTGGTTTATTTTGAGAAATTGTTCATTCTGTGGAGGATAAAACTATTTTAGGTAAATTTTGACATATTTCATTAGACTGAAAGAAAATTACAGAATTTACTAAATTACTCTGTGAGAAAAATACTGTCATTTCTGTAAATAAATATGATAATTTAAAAATGCATATACTTTAGAAATATGAAATTATCCTACTACAAATTTGTACAAATTTGTCAAATTCTGGTGTGATTTGTGGATTTTACCAGCATTTAAAAGCACAGGAAACGCACAGAGAAAAGTGCCGCCTCTAACCAGCGTAACTTATATTATTTCTATTACTATTCTATATACTGATTCAAGTACAATGTATTTTTTTTTTTATTAAATGCAAGTAGGTTGTTTGCATTGAATATAATATTTCCAGGTAAATTCAACTTTTGAAATAACATCCATTTAACCACCAAAACGGGATCGGTCGTTATTCTGACAGCTCATTTCTCCGACAACCCATTATTCCGACAGTCCATTTCTCTGACAAACCATTATTCCGAGAACCAATTTTAGGGGACATAAATTATCGTGAATAAAAGTTACATAAGAAGGCATATAATAGGGAACCATGATAATTTTGTGAATCCCACGAAACTTTTCAACGTCTACAAATATACCGGTAAATATTTTACTTTTTCAAACGTTAAAGAATATCATAGTATTTTCATATCTAGACTGCATTATGTCAATCAATATTCAAATGCACATCTATTTTCTCTTTTGAAATCCAGAAACAAGAGGGGAGAGGGGGGTTCTATCCCAGTGTGTATCCCCGCCCAGGGACAGCCCTATCCTGTGTATGGGGGAAATAATATGCTGGGGCGCTTTTTCTCCCCACGTGGAAAACTGTGCGGGGGAGCATATGCTACAACGCTGGACCTTTTTCGTAGGGAATTGAACCGGGAAACGGGTCATTTTTCTACAGGTATGGGTCAATTTTCTACATGTGTTCGGGTGTTCATGATTCCTACATATAATAATGACCATGGACAGTTTTTCCATTATTTGTTATCTATTATGTTAATTGTTATGCATAATCTGATGTTTGTTTGTCTGTTTATTGTTGTTTAACGTCCCACTCAAGAATATTTCACTCATATGGAGATGCCGGTGAAGGGCTTCAAATTTTGGGCCTATGCTCGGCAGGCAGTGAGGGCTCTTTAACGTGCCGACACCTACTGTGACACGGGACCTCGGTTTTTACTGTCTCATCCGAAAGACGACACCAACCTGCCACGATCAAGAGTCGAGTGAGCCAGGCCGGCTCTATAATCTGACTGGTCGTGTTCTAATGAACGTTGAATTTCGACTATCCGGAAATTAGTACCTCTTCTTGTTTACGTTTATTGAAATTGTTCTGCCTTTATCAAAATCTGTAGGCTACATGTAATATTATCCTGAGCATGACGGACATGAAATAATCAATATACTACTAGTAGTAGTCGGAATAATTAAACGGGCTGTCGGGATGTGATAACGGACTATCTGAATACTAAATACGCACTCCCACAAATATATATATATATATATATTCATGATTCTTTATTTAGTAGATTTATCACCCAATTCGGACATTTTAGTAGATTTATCACCCATAATTCAGACATTCTAATCAACATAGCTATTATCAGCGAAAAGCTAACATATCGCTGCTGTTATATAATGCCACCGACATTACAAATTAATAGACCGCTTAAGTTCACCTCTATGAATCCACCACTGTATCACTCATTCACTTAAGTTTGTCGGAATTCAAACATTCTTATCAATCGTTATTCAATGCCTAAGACGCAATCAGTCAGTCAGAGGTGATTTAACGTGCGGCGCGACTACTCAAAAGCCCTTGCCACACGCAAACTTACTTATTGTATATATAGCGAACGTCTATGTAGTTACCCGCCGTGAGCCCCAATCTTTTACTACGATGATTACATTGGTCTAAATATAGCTTGTTTAATTTTTCCAATGCTTGCCATACATCATAACAATCATTAATCACGTTCCTTAATCGAGAGATGGAGGAAAAGCGATGCGCTATCGGTTAAACGTGGTCATGATAACATACTGGTCCAGAATAAAGTTATTAACTGGGGAAAGTATAAACCCTGCTTTATAAGCGTACAATTTGTTCGACCTAATTCTTTAGTGATAATACAGAGG